>OZ026839.1:30876985-31294447 GCA_964023205.1 Lutraria lutraria | reverse complement strand
AGGTGTAAATATGTCTGTTTTCAAACATTTGCAAGTTTCAGGTTAACAAAATCAGATCAAATTTGATGTGAACATTTGGTATAAAGTTAATACATTTTTGATATTCAGGAACCTGATGATCAGACAATATTTACTGCTCAATTGTTTCCTGTGTTCCATGCTAGTGAGGAGCTGGGACTGAAGGAACTGTTATGGCTTCAAGGTGTGATAACGGACTCAGATGATCGAGGCATTCTTAGAAGGTATTAAAACTTAATTAATCAGTTATACAGCTGAACACGGTTATAGTGAATCAGATATAATTAAAGATTAGGACTGTGTTGGGCAAATAGCGATCTGATCTGATCCGATCCACAATTTAACATCCACAAATCGAATCACGAATCTTTTGTTATCAAGTAAACTAGCATTTTTTTTCTGATTAAAGCCTGTGACCCATTCTCTAAAAATCATGTTAGACCTCTTAGCAATCAAGGTAGATACTGATGAGGCAATTCAAAATCAGAGAAAAAGGGATTTTTAAGAAGAAAAAAATACACTTTTTTGTCAGCAAACAAGATCGCAAACCACAAATCACAGTAATGACGATTATTCGTACTCGATTTTTATATTCGATTCGTGATTACCTGAGTACTCGGATATTCTCCCCAGGCCCTATTAAAGATTGAATATGATGAAGGCATTGCTGTACTTAAACCATGCCATACTTTACTTAGTTGTATACTAGGATGAATGTAGTGAAATGTAGATGTTGTGAAGCATTTATGACTTCCCTATAGATAGGTTCTACTGATTCTACAGGTTATTCTGTCTGTTATAATCACACCAGTCTGGCCTGTAAACTATGTTCATCTGTGGTAAAGGTGTATGACCTACCTTTATGTTTACCTTTGTGTTGCTTAAAAAGCAAACATTTCCATTTATACAGTACTTTTTAAGTTTGCTTGAAAGAAAGGAAAAACTTTTTTATTTTTTGCCTTTTGCCAACAAGCATGTGCTAAAGATTAACTTATGAAGTGAGACCTCCTGACTGGTAGAAGACCAGTACTAGTTGTAATACTTTCAGTATTAGAAACAATAATTTGTTACCCAGCAAATAAATATTATTTTGAATACAACCACTGTATAGTTTTGTAAGAGTCTAGTATAAAATATTTGATTGTCTAATTATTTTTATATAATGTGTACTTCAGGTGGCGCAGCTGTTGGAGACTAAGTTTGAAAGATATTCACTCATTAACAGACTTACACATTGAGTTGGAGTCACGCAGGTAGGATGTTTACAGTCATGATGGAGTTAATTTTATTCAGTGAATAGCGAATGTAGTTATGTTCTGTTACATTCAAAATTTTGGTCGGTTCGATCTGTTTGAAGTATCTGACTGAAGAATTGAAAAGCACTTAATAAACTGTTGCTTTGCAAGTGACTGCTTTCGATCATGAAGCGTGAATCGGCGATGGTTGACAAATAATTTTAGATTTGATAAATTTATTTGACACTGGAAAACAAGCTCTTTGTCCAGGGTTTTAATCATCACTATATAAATCATCATTCTTCTGCTCTAAATAAGGTGATTGTCAGGATTTGCATTACCATTAAAAAACTTGTTTGAAATCATATTACGAAGAAGGATAGTTTGTGATATCGAAAATGATAGATGGCAAGATATTTACATTTTTTCTGAAATATTTTAATCTAGGTGTGTCTTTAATGAATCATGAACTTACTGACTACAGTTAGATTCCTTGACTTATGGTGCACTTGGGAACTTTGATGCCACAGAAGTGTGCTATTTAGTTGTATCAATTTTTCTTTCATTTTGTTTACAAATGTTTGTTTTTTCAGGAAGTTGTTCTACACTGTAGGACAGTATGATATTATGAAAGCCTTGAGACAACAGGAGAATCAGGGATTTCGTATCCTGTACAATAGTGCTGTGATTGACGGCTACACAGATATGTTGCTTAACACGCTAGATTCAGGTAATATAATCATGTGACTTTTGTTTTAGTTTCCGTTTGTCAGTTGTGTCCCTTGTTTGTGAGAAAAAAATGTTAACATTTTTAATGGTGTTTATATGTTTACTTTGAAGTGGCTGTAGATGGGCTCATGTGTGGCTGTCTACCGCTATTGTTTGAATATTATTATTATGACTAAAGGTGGAGTGATATTGTTTCGGCATTGCTGACAATGATTGCGTATCTACAGCCACTTGATATGTGTTGTGATGCCTTAGTTTACAGCCACCTTTGTGTAAATGCCAACCTGCATATAAATGCCAACCCCCAACCTGTATATAAATGCAAACCTGCATGTAAATGCCAAGCTGCACACATATACACGCCTGTTTAACTCACAACGAGTGTAATTATACTTAGGCAAAAACATTGTTGTGAGGAACTTCCGTCCTCGTTGTTAGCGCCCATATTGTTTGTCAACAAGGTAAGTTCCTCACAACATTTTTGCTGAAGGATAAATTACACTCGTTGTGAGTTAAATGGGCGTGTTATAAATGCCAATCTGTAAGAAACATTAATTGATATGATAGATCAAATACGCTTGTAGATGAAAAGCTATCTCTGTAATGTGGCCATATTTATTCTTCCTTTGTTTATTGTTCTAATTGTATTTTTTCTATAGTTCTACATATTTGAATGTAATTACTGCTTTCGTATGTTTGTATGATTTTGTTATATTATGTTGGTATGTTTTCTAATTAATAAGTTTGGATACAATGGTAGTAGTATTTTGATCATAACTTATCACCTGTTGATGCAGTATATCCACTTGTGTAACTGTATTCAAACATTTTCAATGGCAATATTCTACTGGCTACTTGATTCAATGTATTAGAGAAGAATGTAGGACAAAAAGCTCTCCCTTCATTTTACTACATTAGCATTCACTCTCCCATCTTTTTTTGCACCTTTTTTGTACTGTTTTATACAGGGTATACATTTTATATTTTATCTTCCCTTAAAGGTAAGTGATAATCCCTCACGCATGTTAAATATCTGCAGAATTTAACGGTAACTTTGTCTTGCCGAAATTCTGCAGTTTAAAACAAAATCTGCTGTCCAGTCTTTTTTAATCAACACTTCGGGGTGTGTTTTTTTTTGCCATTTCAGGTTTAAATGTTATTATTGCTTATAAAGAAGCCTAGAGAGTATGAGAAGTATTTCAACACTGTCAATATATTTGATTGGCCTCTTAATCATAAATGGACCCAATAGGAATTAAACACATTTCAGATCTGGAATTTGCAACAACATGGTGGACAGTTTAGCAAAAAATTTAAAAAAAGGAATTTCCTGTGTAATGAGTTACCAGGGGATGAAAAGTTGTTATAATTTTTAATAGCCCTGACTGGCAAAATATGTCTCAATTATGTAAAGATGTTGCACATTAATAATGAATGTGACAAAATAGATGGTATTACTGATATATATGTGATTCTGACATTAGTGTTACTTTACTATTCAAGTTTATTTGAAAATTAAACATTCACATTTGAACTAACTAAATAACATGTAATAGATGGCAATCATGGCATAGTTATGTATTTTTAGTCGTACTTGCTTCTAAAAAAAATTAAATCATTTTCAGTGTCAGAGAATACATTCTATATACAGTCATACCTGTGTTAGCAGCCACCTCCAAATAAAGGCCAGCCTGCAATTAATGGTCATTTTTTAATTAGAACAAAATGACCTCCAAAATAAGGCCACTTGTCAATAATGGTCACATTTATTCTTTCCCAAAGGTAGCCTTTGTTCACAGGTTTGACTGTACATGTGGCTTGTAAATTAGTGAGTCGCAGAATACATTCTGTTATACATGTAGTATGTTAACCAGTCTATAGTCATGATGTGCATGATGATAGTTGTTTGATACATATATTATGACTCATCACCTATATATGTTTTAGTAGTTTTGACTTAATATCCAAGGATTTACTAGGTATCTTATATGGGTATTGATATCGACACATTGATCTGCTGTTTTATTTATCGTACCTTACTTTCATTCTTTAACTAATTATTTATCCAGCCTGGACATAACTTACTTATAACTGAACTCATTAAAATTTGTAACAGCACATAAATTATTTTTTTTTCAAATATTTTTTTATCTTTTATCATTAATTACGCACTCTGTATCATCTTGTAACAAATGCCATTCTTAAACATTTATTGCTTTGCAGTCATGCAACTGACACACATTTTCGAAAAAAAACGTCTTTTTTTTCTCCATTGCTATTTTTGGTTTACAGAACAAGCTAATATTATTAACAAAAAGAAGCCCTACATACCCACTGTTTGGGTTGGGTAACAGCAAACAGTTGTTTTATAAGGATGGCATCATGATAAACTAAGTTTCTGGAGGGTAGTTTCTGGAGGGTAGATTGGAGTCATCTTGTCAGTCTGTGTGTGCGTCCATCCGTTCAGTTGAATAACTCTGTTGTCCAATTGTGGATTTTGAAAATACGTGGCAAAAATGTTCATTAATATGTGGTGATGTGTCCAGTGCAAGACTCTGAGATCAATGTCACACTTAGAGACATTGCATATATTTGTCATGTTTGCTAAGTAAATTTCTCATCTTTGGGTAGATTCCAGAAAGATTTGGCCCAAATGTACATCAAACTGTGGCGATGAGTCATGCAAAGGCCATGATCAGTAGGTCAAGGTCACAGAGGTTAAATTTAAAAAATCCGTACTATTTTTGTGTCAGCTCATTAAGTTGGTTGAAATTTTCACCGCTTCACGATATGTGGTAATCTGTGATTTGCAAGATCCAGGTCTGTTCCTGCAAGGTCACACTTAAAAGTTTAAGATGAAAAAGTTAGGTCTTTCTCGTGTCTGTTCAACAACTTGGTCATCTATGAGTGAATTTCCTAAATACTTGGCAGAAATGTTCACCAACATGTGACAGTGTGCTATGTGTAAGACCACCAGCAAAACTGCCTATCTAAGTTTGTATCTTCCATTAATAACCAATAACATTTCTTAAAAAAAACTTTATACCTCAGATTTTAAACATTCTGTGTTAAAACAGCGTGTGCCTGTGACAAAGCTCTAGTTGTTTAATTTATTAATTAGGTCTTTTTAATCCACACTTCTTTTTATCATGTTGTAGTAACTTAATATTTAAGATATCTGTTGTTTGGTAGATTTTAGCACATCTTTTATTAACTTCTTTTAATAATTATTACTGTGGTCTGCTTAGTTATTTTAATCAGTAGAACATGAGAAATGGCTATGTTTTTTGTTTCTTTGGAGAATTTGTCTGGATTCTTCTGACTATGCATGTGAGATAATCTGTAATTTATTAATTCTTATAAAACAACATTATACATTTGGGTATTTTTAGCAAACATACATGTGTACATTCAAACCTGTCTTAACACCCACCTCCAATTAAAGGCCATACTGCTAATTGAGGCCATTTTAAAAACTGTTACTGATCATTCAAAATAAAATGACCTCTGAATAAAGGTCACCAGTCAATAAAGGCCGCATTTTGTCTTTCCCATGGGTGGCCTTTGTTCACAGGTTTGACTCATTTCAACTTATCACTCTTCTGTTTGACTCTTTTTTTTCAGATATTTTTCATGAACACATATGTGTTAGATTTCCATATACTGCCCCTCCAGAGAGGCACTCTCTTGAGCAACAACCCCCCTTCAACAACTGTATGATTTTTCCAAATTGTATGATTTAACTATTGATGTAACCCCATTAGAGCAACAATAACATAATATTGCTTCTCCCAAGGGGTGTCGCTTTGGACAGGTTACACTGTAGATGTATGGGTTACATTTCAATGTATATGTGTGGGTTAGATATCAATATGCACACATCGATTAGATAACAATGTGGATAGGATATCAATATACACAATAAGATTAGATATCAATATACACATAATTTTATTGGTTGGATATCAATATACATGTATGTGTTAGATATCAATATACAAATATGGGGTAGATATCAATATACACATATGGGTGGGTTAGATATTAATATATATGTATGGGTAAGATATCAATACATGTATACGTTAGATATCAGTATATATGTATGGGTAAGATATCGATATATGTATGAGTAAGATACCAATATTTATGTATGGGTTAGATATCAATATATATGTGGGTAAGATATCAATATATATGTATGGGTAAGATATCAATATTCATATATGGGTTAGATATCGATAATTGTATGGGTTAGATATCGGTGTACACATACGGGTCAGATATCTTTATACACATATATATTACATTAGATATCATTATATATATATGGGTAAGGTATCAATATACATGTATGGGTTAGATATCAATATACATGTATGGGTTAGATATCCATATATATGGGTGGGTTAGATTTTCAAGCATTTATTTCAGGTGCACCTCTTTTAATCCTTATTCTTGATACAAACATAACAAAGTTCCAACTTTGAACTACATTGCAGTCTTTGCCTATATTTCAAAGCTTTTACATTTTACTACATTTATCAATTTTTAGAGAATTTCCCTAAAGCAATGTAATACATATGTATCTTTGTCATTTTTTACATCAGTTTAGAATAATAAATGATTTTCTTAAATTTTGATGAATTTGATGCTTAAAAGTTTTTAAATCCTGTCTGAGAGTACAAACAAACTCTAAGTATTAATGTTACTGTTTTCATTTATGATTACATGAACAGTTGGAGAAGAGAGTTGCGATGATCTACAAGCTGGTATGGCTGCAAGGACTCTCGCTAATATCGCTGATGTTCTGGGATGTATGGCAGGACCAAAGGGAGGTCTGAGAAGTGGACCTGCAGCTAACACAATGTGGAGTAAAGCCTTTAAACTACTAGAGGTAGCTAAACTGACTTGTCACTATGCGAGCTAAGTCATATGATATTCAAAGCTTCAGATTCCTTAGGAAATTCATACTTTCACAGATCTGGACCTTATGTATTGTTTTTTGCAGCACTGAGTTTTAAGTTTTCTGGTTTTTCAACTTTTACCCAATGTAATAATTTTATTCACCCGAACTGAATGTTTCATTAATCTAGTGCATTGAAGTCCATATTACTTTTATGTGGCCACAAAATTACATTATTGACCCTTTATTAAATTATTGAATGATGATATGCATTCCCAAGGCCTGGACCCTTTAAAAGATAGTTGCTTTCTAAGTTGTTCTCTGAATTGCATGAATGGAAATGTTTAATATAAAGTATTACGTATGCAGGAATAGCTTTTGTGCGGAGACAAACTTTAACATGTTCATAAAGAGTACATTATGGTTTTTTAGCTTGTTTATACTCATGGATTTGCAAGATGTGAGATTTTCACGGTCATTTAAGTTTGTGGAAACATGCTCTATGTAAAATCACTGACTTGAAATGTGCAAAGTCATTTCTAGGAAACAGTAATAATTGTCCTATCTTAGAAATTGTTGTCTGTTGGTGTTTCCCTTGTCAGTATGTTTTTATGTTGTTCTTTACTGATCTAGGAGAGAAATATTCCTGCTGGTATAGCTGCCCTGGCCCAGGAGAGGAGTAAATGGCTTGATAGACCAGACAAACTGATTCGGGCAGCTAGACATTATGAAGGTGCAGCTCAGATACTTATAAGACATGCTGTAATGACTGCCAAACAGGTGTGTATTGTATGCAGTGTTCTGATGGCCAATTCTAGTTTATGTATTCATTATAAAGTTTTAATTTTGATGATGTTTGATAGTGGAAGAAATACCCAACCTGGCTTACTTCACCATGGCGTAACCATACATCTGTAAGCTAATTCATTATACCAATGCAAACAGAGTTTGTGAGAGGTATATTGGAGTCACTTTGTCGGTCGTTGGTTGGGCGGTTGTTCCGTCCGTCTGTCCATCCCCATACCATTTCACAAGTTTGTGGAGAGACGAAATTTGAAGTATGTCAACACCATGAAGTGTAGATGTGCTGGACATAATCTCCATGCCCAGTGATCATCATATTCCAGAGTTATGTGTCAATATTGTGTTCAATGGCATTCTTAGTGTCAAAGCAGCGGCGGGTATTAGTCACTTCTGTGACAAAGTTCTAGTTTTATTACTTGGCAAGGTATAAAGTGTTCGGCCATCTTCCTAATGATTGAATGTCAGTAAAAATACATATTTTCATGCTTAATTATATTAATTGTCATATTTTTTGTGAGTGTAAATACTTATAAATTCAACATTGTCATGTCTAGTATTCTTCCTGTGAGTTCAATACATGTGTCATGTGAAATAAGCTGTCTGCTCAACCATTTTGAAAGTCAATACAGAATCAGAATAAAGTATTATTTTTTAAGAAGAATAAATAACTATGAAATTTCAGTTTTTCAAGTTAGAAAATGATACACCAGTACCTGTAGGGACGTGGGTGTTAGCTGAATGTCCAGCCAGGATTGATATATCTGGGGGTTGGTCCGATACCCCACCCATTACATACGAACATGGGGGTGCTGTCAACACAGTTGCATTGCTTATTGATGGAAAGGTAAAGCATTCAATATGATAAAAATTACTTGTGAATTTCTTGAGGAGGAATATTCTAAATTCAGAAAGTGCTTTAAAATACATATAAGTAATACTGATTGCTTTACTTCAGTTTTCAGCCATAAATCTCTTTTAGAAATATTTGAATTGTATGCCCAAAGTTATAAAACTTGATCTGTCTCCATGCTAAAATATCAATTTAATTGTCAAGTATTTTGGTTGAAAAAATATCACTGCTTGAAATGAACTCTGCTTATAGAATGATGTATCATTTATATTATCATTTTTTCAGCATTATTTTTGAATTTGAAATATCAAAAGACTTAAGTATAAGATTGGAGTTTGGAGACGGATCTCAAGTTGTGTACGCACAGGCCCAGGAAATCGGGCTAGCTGCAAAATTTGTCTATCAAACTATAGATAAGAATTTACTGCATTTCGGTGTCAAATATATAATTTTTTTATACAGTTCTGTTTAAATATGCTCACAATTTTTAAGAGACCCATTGGAGCTAAAGCTAAGAGGATTGCTGAACCAAAGTTAGTGTTAGTTGTACATGGATCATCTGAGAGTAAAGAAATTGTATGTCAAGAAATGTCTGATCTGGCTGATTACTATCAGCCTCACAGTCCAGGTAAGTGATTATTTAGATTGTGGAATTATGCATTACCCCAATTAACAGAAACTCAGACATACTACGCAAAATCAGCAAATTTTACTAATTTGATTGTTTGAAGACTAATGTAAGTTAAAACTAGTTGGAAATAATAAATTGAGAAAAACATTTGTTGTCTTTGTTGTGTGTTCCACTACACTACTTTATTATTGTTATTAATTTGATTGTTGGTAATAATTAATGAAATAAAATATGAAGGAATTAATTTTCCATATAAGCCTTAAATTTTTTTTTTTTTTGTGAAACCATGTGGTTTCGTTTATTTATCTATTTTTTTTCTATTTATAAATAAATTACATGCACAAAATTATAAAGTTTATAAAATAGTATAATAATATGAAATAGTATTATTATATGAGACTTAAATTTAAACCTTACAATGCATGTATGGTTATTCAGCTTGCTGATACTTTGAGATCAAGGGTCATAACTCATTAACAGAAATGGAAGGAGAGATTTTGGGGCATATTGTGTTATGTCAGCGGCTCCTGTCTGTGTATTTACAGATCATAGCTACACTGATTGTTTCTAATTGTTTTTGGCTTTAAATAAGAAATAAACCTAATTATTATATTGTAGGTGCTCTCTTGAAGGCAGCATTTGTCTGTGCTGAAATTATTGATATTAAGTCTAACCAATCTCTCAAAGAACAACTTGAATCTAAGTATGAAGGTGGATTTGAGCTACACAGCTGGACAAATTTACCCCATGGTTCAGGTATGTAAGACATTTCTCTGGAGAAAAGATAATTCTCAATATAAAATACTGATACGTGTGATGTTTCCTTTCTTCCAGAAATTCTCTTATCTGACTGAATATTTTGACCACAAGACTTTAGTGTTCAGATTCTGTTTTAATCTGCTAAAAAATGATTGGTGATTGTATAAATGACATTTACCTCTCTCAAGAATTTATGCCATCACACTCATGAATACTTCATGTTCAGTTTTAATGTTACATACAGTAAAACCCCGATTATTCGAATGTCATTGGGCCCTGAAAAATCATTCGGATAATCCATGGCTTCGAATAATCCATTTCAGTATAATGTATTGGTTGGAAACGATAAATTCCGTACTGTCCGTATATTGCAAGGGAGTTAACTCTCGTATGTAAACATGACGTAATTTATTTGAGTGATTATAAGAATAAAATAAAATGTACAACAAACACTTATAATTTATCATAGTTTTATGAATGTATATGAGTTAACCAATGAAACAATAATTCTTGTTAAATAAATACCTGCGCATTTAAGGATTATGCAGAACACAATCCGACACAATAATATGTCATTCTCACTTCACTTACTAACGATCGACTAGGCATCGCTATCGTAACATTCTAAGACAATTAAAGAATCGAAGACGTAATGTTTTTAGGTTTGGTACGTTTTTTCACTAAATTATCATATTATTCTAGTTAGCTTTGACGCTGAAATGCAAATAATTTCATACAGATCACCATGCAGGTACGTACACATATCAACTTAATATACCCGAGATCATAGTGAAATATTCGTCGCGATAAGTATAAAATCGTAACAAACAATATGGTCAACTTAACGATAATTAAACTGTTGACACGCTTCGTGTATGAATTGATGTGACACATTGTTTGTCACACGACATTTGATTCTCAAGCGGCCATTGTTATTAATTGACGAGTTCGAATAATAGGTGTGAAAATACGTGCATTCGTAACTTTAGGGACCAAATAATGTATTCGGATTACACCAGGTGTTCGTAAAATCCGATTCGTATAACCGGGGTTCGTTGTACTTGAAATATATAGAGACGTAATCGGGACCGTAGAATTTATTCGGATAATACCGGGTATTCGGATAATCGGTGTTCGGATAATCGAGGTTTTACTGTATAAGGTTGTCATGGACTCATAAAGCAAGAAATAAACATCCTTTCCTTAAACATACCGACATTGGCAAAGTGCTTGGATGCTATTTGATTTCAGCGCAAATAAACATTGTTGCGTAATAAGTTAAAAGGGACTTGGTGTTTTGATATGGATGTTTGAATGATTATATTTCAGGACTTGGTACAAGTAGTATATTGGCTGGTGTGGTGATGGCATCTGTTTTAAAGGTTGCTGGCAAGTCTTGTGATACACAGGGACTCATACATGCTGTAAGTTTTGGTTTCTTCTATTGCATCTTAGTTGCATGTTTTGTATTAAAATCAGTCAAATATTTTGCCCAAGTTACTCTAAACTTACAATTCAGTTTCTTAGATAGTCTTTGAAATAAAACTTTGTGCAGAAGTTATATACATGAGCGATAATTATAACCCCGCAAACAAAGTTTGAGAGGGGGTATATTGGAGTCACTTTGTCGGTCGGTCTGTCCACATAAAAATTTGTGGAGTGAACTACTTCCATAAGCAATTGCTATGAAACTTGAAATATGTTATCACCATCAAGTGTAGATGTGCAAGACACAATTTTCAGGCCCAACGATTCACTCATTGCAGAGTTATGTCCCCTTGAACTAAGCTGTATAGTGTACTATTGCATTATCAGTGTCAAAGCAGCTACGGGGGTATTAGTCACCTCTGTGACAGCTCTAGTTCTTTAACTGCTGTATGTGATGTGAAATATTATGGTTCTAAAGTAAATTAGGAGGGTGAAAAATCCATAGTCCTCACCCAGGATCCCTAGCATTTTAGATGGACACTAAACCATGTTACTTACCGTAACAGTTAACCTCATAGCAAGGCTGTTGTTAGTGGCCAATATTCCAACAAACACTACAATTGTTCCACTTACGAAACCATGTTTTATTTTATTGCTAATTCTAAGTATGATTATCTGCATAATTATGAAGCAAAGCATAGTTTATTAGTTCTCTTGAACCTTTATCAATTAATGTAATGAATAAATCTATTTGATCAATGAATTGATATATCCTCTATACATTTGAATGATTACACTAGTTAATGGATCTGATGTTTGTACTTACAGGTATTATATTTAGAGCAGTTGTTGACTACTGGGGGAGGATGGCAGGATCAAGTTGGGGGACTCACTGGTGGCGTTAAACTAGGCATGGCAGCTGCAAAGTTACCACTGTTGGTTGAAGTTGTGGATTTAAAGATTGAGCCATATGCCATACAAGCTTTTAATGATAGGATTGTACTGATCTATACTGGCAAAACCAGGCTAGCCAGAAACTTGTTACAGGTGTGTAGAACAACTTGTTAGATAAAAGATTGGTTTAAAAATGATGGTTTTTAGCTGGGCTGTTTTCGAGAATAAGTCGAGCTAGTGTGTTCACTGCATCGTCAGCATCATTCTGTGTTGTCTGCGCAAAAACTTTGATGTAGCTCATAAGTCGGAAACTATAACAGGCAGACATGAAACTTAATGGGTGGATAGATCTCACTGAGGCAGTGAACAGACAAGTGTTGGTACCACTTGTGGCACTCCTGTTAAGTTTCCTTATTTGATATTTCTTTTACTTGCCATAAGAAAAAGTGCCATGGCCTGATTGAAACTTAAGGGGCTATTAACAAAGAAGTTTACACTTTACACTGTATGTCTTGTTTATAGTCTATCAGATAAAGCGAAATGAGGACTGTCTTACTGTATAATATATATGTACACAGTTGATTCGCAATAGTTCACTGCTGCAGGAATGTCTGAAAATTTTGAACTTTCCCATTTTTTGTTTATGTGAAAAGATCTGGCATTCGTGAGTTCAAACCTCAACTTAGGCAGAATTTAAACACAAATTTCATATTCACTCAAAACACAAAAAAGCCGTAAGTTGTTACTTCTGGTTAGAATTACTTACCGTTAGTTTTCTAGGAGCCTGTATGTAGTACTAGAAAGTGGCGTGTGGCAGTATAAAGAGATATTTAGATGTATTTAAGTGCACAAATATATTTATTATGTCATAGGATGTGTTAAGGAACTGGTATGCCAGAAATCCACAGATCGTTGAAACAGAAGATAAGTTGGTGGAACTAGCTAAAAGTTGTGCCAAATACTTTCAACAAGGTATGGATATTCATTGTAATACCAATCTTTATTGTATTTTTTTTTATCATTGTTGATACATAGATGTGTGTTAAAACCTGTCTGAAAATAACCTAGAAGTCATGATCTGTGTTGTCTTGCAAAGATCTCATCATTGTTTGGCAAATTCTCTCATTAAAGTTTGTTGTATACTAGTATTCACAAACTTCCACACTGAGACAAGTGCATTCCCATAAAAAATGTCTGCTGTCAGCTGACTTAATGTTTTCTCCTTCTTTTCCTGGTCATGACTCTTCTCATCAAAATTTGACTTTTATCTAGTTATAGTCTTTTTTTTATTATGCCCCCTTTCAAAAAAGAAAGGGGGGGGGGGGGTATATTGCTTTGCACATGTCGCTTGATCGGTCATTATCAAAACCTTGTCCGAGCAATAAATAGAGAACTATATGGCCTAAGCTCCTCAGATTTGTTCAGGAGGTTGGTTATCACATGTAGATGACCCCTATTGATTTTGAGGTCAGTAGGACAAGGTCATACTATCAAGTTGGCCTTCAGAGGGCATCCTTGTTCCACAAACACTTCTTGTTATTACCGGTAAATGTAAAGAGGTATTTTATAAGACTTTCTCAGTAAATGTTAAAAAATTTGTGGGTTTTGTATTTTATCTGATTCAGAGTTTATCATGTTATTTAAGGTGACTTCCCCAAAGTAGGTCAATGTATGGATAGTTACTGGCAGATGAAGAAGATTATGGCCCCTGGTTGTGAGCCTGAATTTGTAACCAAACTAATGTCATCAGTACGACCTCATGCATTGGGTATGTGTATGGCTGGAGCAGGAGGTGGTGGTTTTATGTATGTGCTAGCCAAGGATCATGAGAGTCAGAAGAATATAAAAAATGTGATAAGTAGTCTAGAAGTAAGTATGTTTATATGATAAGTAGTGATACGGGCTCGGTAAAAATTATCTCTGATATTTCAATAAATGTGTTCAAGAACAGCAATTATTCAGAGATGGCTTTAAAGTCCCATAATCATATAAACTTATCGGTTGTAATAGTTTCTGTTTGTTCTGTAACAGAGGAATCCGATGTGTTTTCCTCCCGTGCATACTTTATAGCAAGAAAAATGTTTCCAAAACCACTATTGTATTCTTTTTTTAATATCATTGAAATAAATCCTATTTATAGAATAGCTGTGTTTTCCTGCAGTCATATTATGCACATGGCATGAATTGACGTCACAGGCTCTATATATTTCAAACTTACAAAAAGCAAAATTCACAGCAAAATGAGTGTTTTTAGAAGAAAAAGGGCTTGTTTCTTCAGTAATAATTATCCTGGGATGATATCAGCAATTGCTGTTTTTTTTGCATATATTTTTTATAGCAAAAAGTTAATGGGACTTTAAACATGGGCTTGATTGAACATTTGATCCTGTTTTCATATCATGATATGCATTCATATATATCATATGATATTTGAATTTGATTTTTTAATCATCTAAATGGACTAAAAATTATCCTTTATCCAACTGTTTCACTAAATATGATTAGATTATGTCAAGGACTTATATACATACATGGATCGCAACTGCTAAAAATAGCTCAAATGATATCGTTCAACGATCCCACAATGCATTGCTATATACTCCGCAATGTCCGACAGCTGTAATTGGGTGTTACGAATTTTATTATACTAAAAAAACTCTGGCAATTGGGCATGGGAAATGGGTAAAGGATGTAACAAAATCCGTAAAGATATTGAGATACATTTATGATCCACAAATTCTAAGTATAAGCATTGAAAATGGCATAAGTCAAACATTTTAAATTCCAAGATGGCGGACATCAATTATAATCCTTTCGTCTCCGAGATTAAACATTCGGAATATCACGGATGTTTTCGCTGTTATTAACATTCGGATTATCACGGATATTTTCGTATTTTCGCTTTTGTAAACAGTAGCATGTATTCCCGTTGATTCACGTCTTATTATTGCGGGATTTGATTACTTTAAACTGTTAATACGGAAGTTGCGAATCCATGTATGTATATATGTCCTTGATTATGTGAATTATAAAATGAATTTCAAACTAAATGAATTTCAGAGTACTGATGGTACTAAAGTGTATGATGCCTGTATAGATGTGGAAGGTCTGAAGATTACAGTTATAGAACCTGATGAGCCTTCTTTAACTCTATCAGAACAAGATATACAGGAAATGCACGAATATTACAATGAGCCGGAGACCATTCCTGATGAAGATGAAAGTACTCCGGTTCCTGCTATTGTAGGAGTTCCACTTCTAGATGGTCGTGTTGCTGTATTATCCACTGATGTGCCTTCAGGAGCTCAGCAAGGAACCAGCCCACAAGTTACTGAAACTGGTGATTCAAACTTAAGTGTGCAAGAGGAACCAAGTACCAGCCAACAGGTTGATGCTGGTGGGGAACCAGGTGTTGATCATGAAAACACTGCAAGCAATGCATCTTGAGCTCTTAGTGACCACGAATATTGTCAATGACAAAAGATCTTTATAGTGAGCAGCTAAATATAATAATTATACTAGTATTGACATACGCAGTGCAAATGCATTTTTATTGTGTGCATGCTTCTTTTGTTAGTTCAGTGCATTAAAACCTGGTTACAGTGCATTGCTGGGATTCCGAATAATTTCTTCCATTTTAAACATTTTGTACAACAAAGTTGGACGTGGTCTTTAAAGGAGAAATTCTTCACAGTATCCAAGTATTTCCTATATCAGAGTTCAGTACATGTATACCCATGTTTTACTGTAACTTGCCATGTCCTTCATTTATTTTTGAATTTTTATATCACAGATACATTTTTTTAACTATTTCAAACAGTTAAGTTTACATAGAAATTTTCTTTTTTATAACTTCTTTTTTTTCCTTATGCCCCCGCCATTTTAAATGGCAGGAGGTCATTAAGTGTTAGCCCCGTCCGCCTGTTTTGGCTCCCGAGCAATGACTCAGGAAATATTTCATGGTTTAGTTTCATATTTTACATGAAGGTGTATAATAATAAAATACAGGTCAAGATCGATATCTGTTAAAATCCAAACATTTTCACAGGAGTTATGGCCCTTTTTGACTTTGCTCCTATTGGGGGCATTCTTGTCATCAGAACACATTAATTTTCTAGTCTTTTAAACATATACTTGTTATATTTGTGTTCATTTATGTTGTTAAGACTTTCTCTTTTATTTTGATAGTTTCAGGCTGTTCACAGTTGTGCATGTCTAATAATATTAGTTAGAGATTGTTGAAAGAATTATATACTATCACATATGTGCCATAAGTGCGTCTTACAAGTTTTCTGGTATTGTTTTGTTGATCATTTCTGTATTATGGTACTAGAGTTTTTACTCATTGGTTATTATTTGTATATTATTGTGTGTATGTGATTGGCTAGAATTTTTCTAAGCATCTTTTTTGTAGATAATATACTGTAGAACTGGGATATAATGAATCCCTAGTGACACATATAATTGCTCCATTATATTCATCTTTCACAATATCCATAAAAATTATATACGGTCAGACCTGTGTTAGTGGTCACCTCCAAAATTAGTAAAGGCCAACCTGTGAATAAAAGGACATTCTTCGAAAAAAAGCATCACTGATTTTTTACAACTGATCTCTGAATAAAGTCCATCTGTCAATAAAGGTCGCAGTTTGTCTCTCTCACGGAAGGCCTGTGCTCTTTGATTTGTCTGTACATGATTTAATATTAAGGGGGGAAATAAATGCTGAAATGTATTTGATTCTTCACTAAAATAACTATTTTTTAAAATTTTTTTACATAAACCCTTTTAGAGTTTAAACCCTCATGTGCAATATGTCTTACCCTGTATACCGGTACTAGTATCTAGTGTGTATATTTTATTTCCATAAATCTGGCATAAATTGTTAATATAAGTGTTTTGTTCATGTTTTAAATACTAGTTTTTGCTTGTTTGTTTGTGTATGGGTCAGTGTTGAGCATTGTCAAATGGACATCAATCTTGGGTAAAAAAAGGTCAAATTCAAAGCAAGAGAGAGAAGTGGAATCAATATTATTATTAGTGGTTAAAATTGGTGAGGAGAAATTTATGAATAAGTTGATATTTTTATGATACCACTTTGTGGAATGAGATTTTTTGTCCAAATTGATGTCTTTGATGTGTTCGATTCTGTTAGTTCAAAAAGTTGCATGACATTGTTTTTATGTTTGTTCTTCCTTGCCATATCATATATTTATGTTATTCCTTATTTATATGGGATTGTTATGACGGTGTATTATATATAATAAAAATATATTTTAGAAATAAAAAATGGCTTTAACAAAGTGTTTTTATACATTTGAAGAATTCTATATGCACCAAAGGTGGCTTGGGTATCTTACACAAGAACTGGACTTAAAGGTCCCAAGTTAAGAACTGGTCCTGATAAGCCATTCCCCATGATGTTACAAAACATGTACAGTAGAAACCTTGGCAAATTTAATGACAAAAGACAAAATACTTGTGTAGCAATTCTTAAGATTTATTGAGTAGAAAGAATTCATATCCAATATTTTGTTTTACAAAACTATACCTTATCATACTGTGAAGTCATCACTAACAGTAATAGATACAACTGAAAGTCCATATAATGGTAGAAGAACAAGTTACTGTTAAAACATTTATGATAATATTATAAGTAATCAAGTTGTATCAAAACACATTTTATTTAATCTGAACTTGTTCTCAGCTCATATTAAAGAATTATAAATAACAATTGTTAAAAAAAATAAAAGTACTGTACAAAATTTAATGCTCCTGACTTGATATTAACCTAATCCAAATTTTCTAACACAAACTTTCTATACACAAGAAAAAAGCTTGCTTTTATTCTAATGATATAAAATGACTCCACAGTATCTATATCTGAAATAAATGAAAAATTCATTATTAAAATATATCTGCTAAAATATGACATCATAATGCTGAATTTTCGAATCGTAATTAATAATTTGCTAAATTTCTTATAATGGCTCTAAACCTGATTCCGTGCAAACTAATATAAAAGCACAAATTTCATTGAAAATATGAAAGCAAAAAAAAACATATCACAGAAAAAATAAACAAATGTGTAAATGGATAAAGTAAGACTAGGAATGGTATACCTCCCTTCCAACCTATTTTATATCACAAATTACCTCCCTTGGCATTACACTAATATTGTTTATCAAGCTATAAGTCCATCTTTACATTTTAAAGTATTGCAGAAAGCTATCATAGCCAGAAATATTGTTTATATCTCACAAATATTTTTTTCATGCTTTGTAACTAGATTCTTATTTACTTTTATCATAAAAAACAGCACTTTTAAGTAATAAATCAACAATTAAAGAAAATAATTCTCAGTTTTTGCGTCAGAAGTTTCTGATAATTATTATAGAGTTTTAAAATCTAAAATTTCGAGAATTCATTTTATTTCATCCAACCACAAAATACTCAAAACATACATTCAACGAATGTGAAAACTGGCCTATGCATTTTTGTAAAACAGCTTCTAGGCAAATACACATATTTTGATAGAATATTGTGCTCGAGATTTTTTTCTTACAACCAGGGGAAGTGTATCAAGTAATGTCCGGGGAGGTAATTCCAGCCAACATGAACATTTAACATATATTTTCTATGATCGTGGCTTCTAACAACATCATACAACAGGGTTGGAAAGGAGTAAGTGAAAAATATGGACGGACAATAAATAAATAATTATACATAAATAAATAGGAATGATTGGTTGGATTAAATCAATAAAAAAACAACATTTTTATAAAATAATGAATCGCAATGAAAACACTGTAGAAAACTGTAGAAAATATATCAAGAATTAACTACTTTCTTAAACAAAAGTGTTTTTATGAGTACAAGGATTTTTTAAACAAACTGAAGGTATAAAAATATTGGTGGCCTGAAAGTTGAAATACAAGAGACATCTTGGGTGTAATATAATGTACTTCAAAACTTCTAAATCATATACAACTGATAATTAAACATAATTTTATGAGTTTAAGACATTAATGTAGGCCTATAAGTAAATACGACTGAATCTTAACTGTATAATCCCAAAGTTCTACATAGATATCTATATAGAGTTCAACTGGGGAGGATGATATTTTAATGGTATAACAACAATTGGTCTTTTCCATTTATATATAAAATATTCAGCAAACAGTAATTTATTATCGTAAAAAAATGATGAAAAAATATTCTCAAGCACTTAAGACACACAACAATACTTACGGCGAAAATTGTTCCTAATTACGATCAGCTAGAGCTGGCACAGAAGGCAAAAGATGAGAGATATCGGTATGTAAAAGTAAGCGATAACAGATTCCATCATGCTAAACTATAAAAAAGGGTAAATTTTGAATATCTGAGTTGTCTCCCTTGATGCGTTATATAACATTGTACGAGCATGAAGATGTTATGTTATATATACACTAAAAATTGTCATAACGCTGCATAGAAAATTTGAAAAAATTTACCCAAGCAGAACAATTACATCCAATCTTATAACTAATAGCTATACAATGTGTAGCTGTGTACCAATATGATGAATATTTTACAAGAACCAGTCAGGCAAATTCATTCAATGTAAGTCAATAATACCTCCTGGTTCTCTGCTGAAGAGGAAAATAGTAGAGTAAAAATTGTACGAACATTGTTTAGACTTATATTGTACATCCAATGTGTTTAAGTAGCAATATTGCAGAAATCGTTTATGGTTCACTGAATTCCTTTAGAAGAAGATCGAAATTAGTAAGTTGTATAAGAAAACTGTGTTACTTTCTAAATGGTGTCATTAATTGGGTCTATTTAAAAAATGTGCCTAGACGTGTGTGATTGTTCTTTACAGGGACAGAACAACGACAGATAAAATAACATATGAGATGTAAATATGAGACAGGTAATATTACATAGGGAGTAACTAAGAAATACTCGGGACCAACTCAAAGTTTTGTTGGATTTCAATATACATAGTTCCCACATCTACAATATTGACCTCCCTTGGCGGCCATCTTACATGTAGTTGGGAAATTTCTTATGCGTTTAATAGAAAAATAAGAAATAACTCAATTTTTAAAAGATAACTTAATCATGATGTTGTTATTGCCATAATCACATCAGGTTAAAGAAAATGTAGTTGTCACATATAAATATCTTATATTTAGAACTATCAAAAGAAAAATATAAATATCTTCTATCCATGCTTGTTGAATTTGCCAACCAAGATGGCCACCAAGGGAGGTAAATATTGTAGATGTGGGAACTATGTATTGGCAGATTGGTCCATGTGATTGAACGCACTACTGAAAATCACAAAAGGCAAAATAGCTTCAGAATTGTAGAAAAAATTGAAAATAGTAACTGAGAAATCAATGAGCAAACTTCATTATTTATACTTTAAACAAGCTTTCAAACATAGATACATCAAAGAGTTATTCTCTACCTTTGGAACTTTATAATAGTCAGGTACTCACTGCATGCCTCCCTTCTTGTACATGTACATGCCTTTTGTCTTAAGCTAAAATTAAATACTTCATATACATTTACTCAATTCAATCTTATGTCATATTACATTTAGCAACACTATGTGCGTGAATTTACATATAACCTGTCAATGCCCTTTTAAGATCACAAAATAGTCCAATAAGTACAATAAGAAGGTATCTTTATTTATACATAAAGAGTTACAATCTCGGTGTTTTCAGAGGACATTCATTCAATGCGTCTAGTAATATCACAGAAGACTAATTCATCATCTGAGAGATGATTCATACTTTAAATACAGCCACATTATTACATTACTGACATATCAAACTACAAATAAAACTGGAGAAAAAATATGAGTATAAAAAAGACTTTATATTGGTTCAACGTTCAAAAAATATCTATCATTGAGGTAAAACTTACAGAACTGCACAGAATACATAAAGGGACTCCACACCAGAGTTGTAGAATATTTGTGAATGAATTGTGTCTCTTAGGCAAGAAAGTTATGTTTTGAAAATAAGATAGAACTAGAAATGGGACAAGAATGCCCCTGCTGAGTGCTTAGTCAAACAGGGGCCATAACTCCACCATTTTGAATGGTGGGGGCATAAAAAAATAGTTTTCACCTATATACCCATCTTGTTTTTGGTTTAGTAACCTGAAATCCTTTTTATTAGTCTGATCGTTTTGAGAAATAAACCCAAATACACAAAATTTAAAAAAAATCATTTGTTTCCTAAAAATATGCAGGAAAAAATCTAAAGAGCTAGGTGTGAAGAAGAAAATTGATTACCGGTAACCTTTCATTTACTAGTCTTTTATCCCTATAACCATATCAATAAAATTAATATTTAGGTATGATACTGTGTCCATGATGGGAAGGGATTTCATAAGAGCAATTTTCAGTTAAATATCTGGTGTAAAGTTCCTCTAAAATACTGACAGTAAAGTAATAGTGGTCCATGTATATAGAGAGTGAGATTTTTTAAACCACTATACATATCAATGTGAATGGTATACATGTATTAAAATACTGATGTAGATTAACTTGCAGACATGGCAGATAACACAAGCAACACCTCGAATTTTTATAATGAGAAATAAAAAATTATGAATTTTCATTATAGATAAAAAACTAAATGAATAAGAATTTAAACAACAACATGATGATGTTAAGAACAAATCGAGGGCTCAGCGCAACACTGTTGTAACTTGTTCTTATTTCAATATGAGTTACGACACTGTTACGCTGAATCCTCGAAATGTGATGATTAACAGCAAGTTTGTGGTTAGTCTTCATGGTATTTAAAGATTCAAGCATGATGCAAAATGCTACTATTAAGAGACAAAGAAAATATTTTTACACACCTAAACAAATTCAAGTATCATAAATAATCGATACTTTCATAAAATCGGAATGAATTGAATCTTTGTAATGCATACCAACACCTTAAAATACTAGAACATTTTTTTTAAATAACTCAAAATTTCTAACATAAATTGAAACACAATACGACCATCTCATGGTGACAATGTAATATGCACACCACACATCAGTTCCCATTAACAACAACAACAACAATTAATACTGATAGTTGTACAAGTACCATTATTGAGTGGACAAAACTTAATATGCATAACACTATAGATAGACTATGACATATAACAATATAACACAACATTACTTACAGCAACTGGTCCCTGTAGCTTTAACAATTTAATACTATACTTAATTAAGCAACTGTCAAAATAATATGGAATGGTTACATCTGATACAGTATCTATTTAACGAATGTTGAAATTAAATTTTCTGAACACATTTAGATCAACAAAAATATGAAAATTCTCGTTAAAAATAAATCCAATATCTAAATATATTAAACATAAAATGGAGAAAACTAAAATAAGCCAACAGTATTTTAGTTTTTCAGTTTTAATGCTCCATGAATTTGGCAAAAGTTTTCAACAGTCTCAAATGAAGAATGTAAAAATGTTTATGTGTGGCGAAAAATCCTTCCATATTTAGATTAAGTATCAAACATTAGAACACTCGTCTACATAGGCCATACATGGTTGTAGTGTTAACTACACATATAAAAAGTGATCAAAGTTTGAGATTATAGAACCCAGAAACTTCTCTCAGAGTTCTCTGATCTCACATTTGTTCCTGACATATGGTTATACATCACTTTACGGACCACTTTAATAATAATAACAATTCATTATTTATATTTAGTTATCATTTATCAATATTTCTTTAACATTTGAACTTGATAATAACATCATCTCTATGTTGAGATCATTCATTTTAGTCCAATATGTGTTTTTACACCATATTTGATAAAATTAATACTTTGGTTGAATGTTTAAGTTATTATCTGTATTGACAACCTTAGCCTAAATATTGATAGATCAATTTTATACTCTTCATTATAACAATTTGACAAGACTTAGTGCAAACTAGATAAAATGAAATGAGATTTGAACTCTGAGATCATTCTCAGATTTTATAACCTCAGATCTCAGTCACAAACATTCAGCACCTTAATGAAATTATTAAAAAATCTATATATATACAAAATAACAAAGGATGAATATTAGTAGGTCTCTAACGCAGAGACATAAGAGACTGACTACCTCATGTATATACTATGTAACACAGACAATCTTCATACATTTAGTCAAACATATCTTACATAATTTATTATGGCATCAAATATGACTATAATAATATCTACACTAGGTAAAGAATTACTAGACAATATCGGGCAAAATGAAAGTAGCACACAAAAGTTTCAACCCCCATGTTTTCTCTGAGGTTACAATTTAAAACAAGTTCTCAAACCTGAGATAATTTACTAGAATCTCCATCAATAAGTAATACAAAATAATTCACATAATTTATTTTAATTGATTATTTTTACAAGTAAAGCCTTAGAGTAAACCAATAGTAAGAATGTACTACTGGACTGGTCTCAAGTTAGTTAAGAGTATTATTTCTAAATAACAGGGAATAATATTAGATATAGTACTTTAAGAAGCAGTGCCCACCTTTAATGCTACAATTCAGTTATAAAAATAAATCATGTTTCATTTGTGCTGCTAACAGTGTGTCTATGAGCAAATAAAATAAAACAGCTTCTCACATAAAAGTGCAACAATACAATGACCATTTATTCACATATTCTAGTGTTAAAATCTGTTCAAATTATACAAGCTTACTTGGTATAAAAAAAATTAAAATGCATTAAAGAAATTATCAAAATTGTTCAAGTCAATGTATCCTTTATATAAGGATTTGTCATGTTCAGTGTGGGGTAACAAAACACAAAACAACAATAGCTGGTTTTATCCTGTACAAAAAAGTGTATAAATTATATCACACAATGCTTAATAACATAAAAGACAAAGACAAAGTTGTACTCATACTTCCGTATCCTCCACTGGTTTAAGTTTACTTTTAACTTTCTCTTCTTTTAATGTTGGTAACAATCTGTCTGTTAATACTGTATCTGTGGAGCGAAATGTTGCGGTATAGGGCTGAAATGATACACTTTCATGGCTTCCATGTATGCCAGTTAAATCAAGTTTTGGCACTTCTTTCACTTTAGGTAGATCCATATCTGCCTGAGCTTTTCTAAGAGCTGTAGGAGTCAGTGGCAGAGTTTGAAACCCATTTGTGTAGTCCAAGCTACCATCTGGCTTAATCTTAGCATTTTCATTCACAGAAAACAGTGTGGTTGTATTTAAATCATCCAAACTTTTAGCTACTTCTTTCTTCTTTTTTATTTTCTTCTTCTTGTGTTCTCTTCCATCAACATTGTCTACATCAGATGTACTCATAGCATTACTTCCCATTGTATTAAAAGTGTAAGATTTATCTGCAGGAACTTCTAAAAGAGAATCGGCAGAATCTGAGTGATAATCTCTCGCCTTACCAATACCTCTCGGTGTCACCATGGGTGGTGGCATAATTCTCACAGGATCAGCCAGCGGGGGTAAATCCACCTTGGATATTTTATAACCTTGGTTCTGATACAGTGTAGGATTACCTGAAAGTAAAGTGATACATGTTTTAGAATGATTATTCAGTCATAAGTTATTACCCAAGGGCTTGATAGATTGCAAATCAGTCCGACAACTTTGAAGGCCTGTGCTCTAAAAATAGCCCTATACCATATTGTCAACTAGGAAGGGCTCTAATTTAGACTAATTGGACGGATTCAAATACATAATGTTAACTAGGAAGGGCTCTAAAATAGACTAATTGGATGGATTCAAATGCTGTTAATTTTACTAGTAATTCATAGTGCATCTACTTTTATTCAACCAGAATTAGAGAGGAATGGGCATAATGCCCTTAAACCCCATCAGATTTTCTCAACAGATTTTAATGTTTCAGAAAAAAAGACCCATGCTCATCTAAACCAGGAAATCCATAGAGAATCACACCTCTAAATACAACAGGACCTATAACTTATGTTATGATTTACAAACCAAAAACATTTAAAACACGACAGATCAAACTCTTCAATATAAAAGTTGTAGTTAATGATCAAACCTAGTGATTACACTTCCATTTAACATCATGAATAATCAATGAACATTTGTATAAAAGGTGTAAGTTAATCTAAAGAAATCAAACCATTTACTGGTAAAGTAAATGGAATGAAACATTGTGAAGAAACTTAGAGGTAATTTCCCCTAGTCACTTCCCAGATAATGAATATACGGTAATTTAACAATCATTTACAGTTACATTTAAGAAAATTATAAATTCTCACCGATTGTAGAGATTGCACTAGAATTATCGTCTTGAGATGAAGAGCGCTTCTTTTTCTTCTTGCGTAACTTTTTGACAGATGTTAGCTGTTCCACAAACTCATCTTGAGAATCAGCCTAAAAAGTAAAACAATTTAAACAACCAAGTTACCAACTGTATAATTAATCATAAGTAAAATCTATGAACATTTCTTGATAGAGCATAGACACTATTTGTAAATCTAAGTCACCCAATGGGCTTTGTATGCATACTAAACTAATTTTCAATATACCTCAGAAAAAATAAGTGTGTCTTTATAAGTTAACAAGCACAAATAGTTCTTTAATTCCATTCAGTAGCATTTCTCTAGACAAGAATAAGAGTACATAAAATAATTAGTCTTACATAGTAAGGATACCGGTAAATGAAACCGGTTGTATACATAATTATCATTTTGTACTTAAATATATGTTAATTTATTCACCAATTTAGAGTTGTTATTCTTCTCATGAAAGCGTATAGGACTTGCTGAGGGAGGCGGAGTCTCCCCTGGTGATCGGTGTTGAGCCTCAGCATCTTCCAGAATCTTCCGGAAGTCCTTTGGTTCAGAACTGCAAAAAAGTATTGACTTGAAATTATTCAAAACTATTTTTGCAGTGAAACCAATCACATGTTATATAAATACAATACTGAGTAAGAAATAAGAAAAAAATTATATATGAGTCACAATTAATATCTGTTATAATTATCAGAAAACATTTTAAACTTTTTTTAAACTGGAATTTGCCATACTCGCTAACCGCAAGTGAAACTAAGGACCAATAAAAATGAAAAACTATTGCGTTTCTATGGCAACTTCTAGCAGACAAGCCAGTGAAATGCCAGATTAATTAGAATTCAAACAGATTGATAGCATTATAAACAAGCCCTATTTTGGAGACAAAAACACAAGAAAATCAGAAACATATGTGACATGAATGTTGCTTAATGTTTTCATAAATATATAAAAAAAAAGACGTGGACAATTGATTATTTTATTTTGCATCACAGCAAACATTAAAGTACAAAAGTACATCACAATTCATGTTGTAACTAAACAAAAACATGCTAAAACAAAATATAACAGGGCTAAGTCGAAAAGGGGCCATAACTCCAGTGAAAATATTTGTATTTTAATAGAAATCAAACTAGACCTGTATTTTATACACCATCATGTAAAATATGGAACCAATCCAGGAAATATTTTATGAGTTATCGCTCGGAAACCAAAATTTGAACAGACGGATAAACAGGGGTGACACTTTATACCCCTCCACCATTGTGAATGGCGGGCATAAAAACAGCAATTTTGTGTAAACTACTAGGTAATTGCATTAAACAAGCTGAAGGTTATGAGTGACTATCAATATCTTTCGCCATTGTTTTGAAATTTAGCCAAGATTACTGGAAAAACAGGAGTTTATTTTATCAGCATAAAAAAGCTGAATGATGGTAGCTTCAGTATACAACACGTTCACGTAAGACGCCTCCATCTTATATATAATGTATCTTGTAACACAATATACAATGTACATAGATATTAACAGATTATCACATTGTTACACTTCATATGATTGTGAGGATTTCAAACTAGAATAAGTGAAGGGTATTCATTAACACACAACACAAAGAAAAACAAAAAAGCAATAAATCAACAAAAATGGCATAATTAAATTTTGAGGAAGCAATAGCACTATACAGCACTAGCATAAAATAAAACAATATAAACAAAACATGAGACGATCACAAACAAAAGTTGTCATCACACAAATATCACAGATGTCAAAATTCAGTTCAAAAACTTCTTCAGTTTTACAAATATATCCAATTGGGAATTAAGATCATTTAATGTGTACGTGTTGTTAATCAAACCAAAATGTGCATGAAAATAATAAAAAAATGCGGCATGCATCAAGCACTAAAGATAATTACACTGTAGTTGTTGTTTCTTTATCTTTGGAGAATCTTCTTAAGTCAGTCCTCTTAAAGTCCTGTGAGGGCATAATACGATTCTGAAGGTAAATATATAAATAATAGTTTTATAGACCGAAGAAATATTAACAGATGACTAGAAATAAAAAATATCACCGCATAAGGATAAAAGACATCTTGCCAGCCTGGTAAAAGATCCAAAAACAGAAAAGTTTATGCAATAGATCAGGTGTCTTGTCTATCGCTCCATCTAAAAATTTGGTACCTGAACCCAACTTGTTCATGGCCCTAATCTTGAGCTTATTAGTACTGTCATTACAGTAGGTGGCTAATTCAGATTGATTGAATTCATTTCAGCCAAGCTTTTTTGAATTGGTACAAAAATTAAAATATAGGCAAACACAAAATAATCTACATCAATGAAATATAGATATGATAATAAAATGACAACAAATTACTGTCATTTTAGATACTTTTGGACTATCATGTCCAGTTACATGTTTGATGATACAAAACAGCCAAGATAAAATCAGCATTACAATTAAAGTTATTTGTGATAAATAAACATATCTAAAGTTCCAAATAAATTGATTTAAAGGGACATACCCTACAACTGACAAACATTCTGTGAAGGTGTAAACATGTGCTATATGTATATGTAAAACAATATATAATGGATAATTGCAGGAAGAACATGGGTCCGGTCATAAAATGACTAGTGTAGGTACTAGCCGCAAAAAAACATAGCTATGAATAATAAATCACTTCCACCCAAAAATTTCCATGACTAAATGTATGTGTCACAAATAGATACTTTTATGATTTTATTTTTAATTGGATGAATTTTTGGCTGAAACTTTCTTCGTCGGCTTTTTTCTTTACAAGCTTCTAATTTATCATCATTTTGCCTTAATTCTAAATGCACCAAGTTGTAGGGTATGTCCCTTTAAACAGTAAATACTCATTAAATTAACATTAACGAGAAAACCATAGTCTAGATTTAACAGATTTGTTTGATAAAAAATAAAATATTTACACATAATACTTATAAACTAGAAATAATGCATTGAATTACAACAAACAGAGTAAACACCTACAAGGTCATTCATTTTTAAACAGAACTACTTATCAATAGTACCGGTATACAGTAATGTACAATATATCATTGTACCTGTACTACACAAATAATTGATAATATTGGTTCACATTTAAACTCCATACTTGTAAGACTGAATGTATGCCAAACAATTGTATCTGTACTAACCATTTGTACAGAAACTCATGCAAAATTTAAGAATAACAATTTGTGACACAGGGTGTGAAAACTTGGTCTGATATTTCTGACAGCAAGCTAATTAAACTACTGCAATATTCAAGCAGAATAAATACCGGTATTGAATAAATCTGAAGCAGATCTGTAATTGTGTCAAGACCCAAAGGACTAAGTGTAGGAATTTCCAATTTCAACATTATCAAGTATTTATTGGTTTAAAGGCCAGCAAAAAGTTTATTTTAAGGTTGCCTGTAACTAGTACTAACCACATTCCACAGGTCTGCAAGCAACTGCCAAGCTACCCTACATAATTCAGAGGTGGAGGACAATTTAACATAGGATGTAATATCTTCAGTCAAATTTGTCACGGACATTTCGAGCCTCACAGGGGTTCAAACTCACAACCTCTTTGATTAAACATGAATATTTTTTTAGCCTTTAGTGTTTCGAAGGAAAATTACCACAGAATTTTAAATGTCAGTTTTACTTTATATTCAGATCATTGAGGAAATATATACTTGAAACATAGACTTGATAGTATAGATATATAATATTGTAAGTGACATGATATAAGTAAATTACTTACAGTTTTATTTCTTCTACTTGTGCTAGCGATACTAGATACATCATCCTCCCGGGCTGAGTCTCGTTGTTGTACAATATAGTCATAAGTACTCATCTTATGATAAACTGAAAAACAATCATATATTGTCAAACCTGTGTTAGAGAGGCCACCTCTGAATAAAGGTCAACCCGTGAATAAAGGCCATTCTTTAAAAAAAATCTCATCAATCAATTAGAACAAAATGAGCTCTAATTAAAGGTCACCTGCCAATAAAGATCACATTTTGTCTCTCCCAAGTTTGCCTTTGTTCTCAGGTTGTACAGTATAGATATAAATACAAAACCAATCCATGAAATATTTCTTGACTTATCGCTTGAAAAACAAAATCTGAACGGATAGACAGGGGTAACATTTTATACTCTTCAGCCATTTCGAATGGTGGAGGTATAAAAATAAATGACAATTTTAGAAACTTTGCATAACTTTGTAGATAAAAAAACTACTTACTCAGATAAAGATGGAATCCAAAGAGATGTACAAGTAGGCCTATGGCTATAGCACAAAGTATAAAATACACTCCGAGAAACGCTTGCCATCCTTCATGTGGTATAACTTTGTAAAATAGTTTGAATTCTGCTTCAGTAAAACTTAAATTTGAATCTAAATCTGAAAAAGAAATAAATTATTGTTTTACATTAATCTTAAGATCATAAAAGTTCAGGAATAGAATCTGATGCCTACTATGGACAAAATTAAGGATCAGCAAGGGAGTTAAATAATTATCATTTCGAAGTTTCTTTTAAAAAGTAGTACCAGTATTTTTCATTACACAAACCAATTTCAAATAAAAAATTTCAGGTATCAAATTAGACTTTATGTTTTATTGATAGCCTAAGTTCATTTTAATTTATTCTAATTTAAGTATTTTAAATATTTTTAACCTAACGACCTTGTGGAAGGTCATTTATATGGGAGCACGTTTCATAGACATATCTTAGCGGTGTTAGCACCTTAAACTTAAACAAAAATCGTGTTACTCCTTGTTCAAAAATATAATGTTTTTTGGTCTTTTGTACAGATTTTACCGAGTATGACAATTTCCGTTTATTTATGTTCATTATAAAAGTCAATACATTTCTGAATATAGTTTAATTGCAAAATGCCCTCAACCCATCACTCTGAATTGTTTCAAAGACAAGCGCAGCAAAATAAATACTACAAAGTACATGGTACAGTAAGAATTCAATATTAAGACTACCTTAGGACCAAATCATTCTACCTTCAATATTAAGTTTTTAGTCTTGTTTATAAAGTTGAAATGTATGTACAGGAAATATAGAACTGTTAATCCATTGTTTAACAGCTATGGTCATTTCTGGGCCACGCCAGAGAGAGGTGAAAGATACAGGAGAACCGGGCATTTGTATCCCTACTCTTACTTCAAATATTTTTTCCCGTTTCTTTATCCTACCAGGTGCAAAGCACTGATACATGCCTTGCCCATTTCCTGTGATTCTCTTCACACAGTACTTGGCTCCATAACCGGGATGGGGACACTAAAAAAAAGTATCCCTGAAAATTTGAAAGGTGAAGTCAAGATTCCAACCCATGCCCTTCCATTCAGTAGTCCAGCGTGTTTACCACCAGATCATCACACAGGAAATATTGAAAGCCAGTCTTATAAGAAGAAGTGGTTGGTATAATGATGTTGTTAAGAGAGGTTTACTGTAGAATATATAAGTACTATACCTCTATATGGCTGTAGAATATTTCTGTCTGTTTTATCAGTGTAATAAACAATAAATTCTGTCAGGGAGACAATAAATATCAATAACAGCGCTATAGTAGCTGTAACCAAGGTAGCAAGAAACCATCTGAAATAAAGTAACACAACTGATGAATAATAGGTTAAATCACTAATACAGTCACACCTTAATATTAAGACCTCCTTACAACGAAGAGGTTGACTTGAGGTGATATCACTGTCAAGTTAATACCGTAAGACCCCTGAAAACCGACCAGACTCCCTGAAAACTGGAATTCCAAGAGAACTGGACGATTTTCTTCAGAATTTATCCTTAGTTCTTAGAAAACCAGAATTCTCAGAAATCCAGACTTTTGGCTCAGTCTGGAAGGGGACCAGTGTTCAGGGTTTTTTACTGTATATGGAGAAAAAATTGGAAATTGGTCAGAAAAAAAGTTAGCTGCTACAATGAAGCAGGTTAAACGTTCCCTAAATGTGGTTTTACTTGTAATAAGTGAAGAATGTTGGAATAGATATATATATATATCAACCAGCAGAGTTGTTTTTTTTTCACAAAAATTCTTACACTGAGAGACAGACATATGTTTTTCACAAAAATTCTTACACTGAGAGACAGACATATGTGTCAAAGTATTTCAGTGTCATTTCCAAAATAAGTACATTCCCGATATACCTGCAAAATCATGTAACTTTTTTTCATTTTAAGATTATAAAGAAAAATCAGTCTGAGTGGGCATTAGGAATGTTGAAACACTATAATGTTCATAAGATACAATTTAAGGCTCTCTATGTATAAAGAACAAGATGTAAATCATTAGCAAAACAGTAAACCAAGGTTATAATAAAGAAGAAATTTGTGAAATTTGGTCCTGAGTGAGATTCCAACTCACAGCAGCAAGGGCCTAATATTTACTACTCATAGACTTTAACCATTACAAAACTACCTAACACTCTTTTAATTGAGCTTAGTTGGAAGACTTAATAAAATACAGAAGTAGAATAAAATACTGCATAATATTACATTACCTGTAATTCCTACCACCAACACAATTATTTAACCATTTACAATGATGATCAAAATCACTCACACATTTGTTACAGATACTGCAATGTTTGGATTTTGATGCACTAAAAATACAAAATTAAACAAATAATTAAAACAGAGATGGATAATAGTAGCTGGAAATGACAGATAAAAAAGATGAGACCAGGTTGTAACTAGATCCACTGATCAATGGTTACTGTATACTACAAACAGTAGTCATTTCTTGACTTCATGTTGGTTTGGGTTTTTTTGGAACAAAAAATGAGCAGGTACAAGTAGCAAAACCTTGGTTGAGGAACATTAGATCATTTTGGAAGCCATAATGGTATTCATTATCAAACAAAATGTGGCTTGAAACTGAGGCCATTACAGCAGTAACCTCTAAATTTCTAGTCAAACCACATTATGTTCAATCACAACAAAACATCTCTCAACAATGCTACAAATATATAATATCATACCTTGTTATATAACTTTAATAATTAATTTATATCTACAATGTACATGTATTTGATAATGCCCCTGATAAGATTTGAAGACTTACCCAAATGGTACTGATTTTAGTAAAGAAATTCTAATGCAGCACATGACTGTTATATTGAACTCTGATACAATAACCAATCAGATACAGTGAAGAGTCTGATATGGTGAAGAATTTATTTTTTCCCAAGACATGCTTTTCTTTATTTCATTGTTATGAATAAATCCAAAACAGTGAAATATGAATAAAATGAAATATGTTTTCAGATACCCAGGAAATCATTATAACCATATTCAACTGTATGAATTTATCTTAAAGAATTACTAATGCTAAGATGCAACAACTATATACAGTACAACCTCTCCAAAGCAACACCCTTTGGGAGTAGCAAAATTATGTTGTTGTTGAGAGGTGGTTGCTCTAGAGAGGTGAAATTAATAGTTAAATCGTTCAGTAAGAAAAATCATGCTGTTGTTGCAGGGAGGTTGTTGCTCAAGAGAGGGCCGCTCTGGAGACTAGAGGTTGTACTGTATTCTCAAATAGAACAAAGATTTTGTATAAAAACACTAGGTGTTACTTACACATCCACTTGACATATATAACAATGACAATTTTCTATCACATGTTTGTGTTGAGCTCTGTTAAACTTCTTCTTCGGGTATTTTTTCTTCAAGACAGCGGGATCAGCAGGGTCTATGGTACAAGCTACTACATGGCACACAATATGAGCTAGAAGACTCACACCCGGTACCTTAGCATACAGTCAAGGAAATTAATGCTCAATAAAGAAGGTTAGTAGTGAATGTAATAATTATTATAGAATTCAAAATTAAAAAACACAACAAAATGCACTAAGAAAAAATATATTGAAAATTATGAAAAAAATGAAACAAGAATCAAATTCTCAAAATGGATTAATCCTCATGATGAGGGTGTGGCCTGTCTGTCTGTCGAGAGCAAAGTCTTCCTCTCCATGCCTGGCGATTCAGTGGGTTCACATACCAAAAACACTTCTAACAGGAAAAAGGAAATGTTTACTATAATACTTCATTGCTGTTAAAAGTATCTTCAACTGTGTTATTAATCACCACATGCATATTGGAAATAGAGCTATATATAGCTATTTCCTCGCTGTAAGCAAATGTCAACATTAAGAGGACAAAATGGTTATGTTTTAGAGCCGTATCATCAGACCAATTATCAAAGAGAATAAAAGCTTTGTGGGCGGAAATTATTATATAACGAAAACTTGACTCAGTAATGACATTAGTAAGAACATAAATTTCATGGGAAAGGAAACACTGAATCTTCATTTAGACAATAGTAATACTAGCACTAATGGTAACATTTCAACAATCCACTTCAACCAAAGTGACTTTCAGTTTCAGTATTATAATCTATGTATTGTTTAAATGATACACCATTGCTAATGGAACTTACAACTGTACACAGAAAATCGACACATAAACCATAAACCACAACAATCAGGTTCAATTCAGGATAGTTTAAGATTCTAGGAAATTAATTATACTATTTTAGACTTTGAACTTTTCACACAATTTAAATTTATACCTCTCACTCTTTGTTAGAGTACACTCAAAGTAAACAAAAGATGAAAAATGGCTTATTGATTTTATACACAAACTTAAAAGTTCAAATATGATTCAGAAACAAAATACAAACATAAAAGCTTTTGAGTTAACTGAAAATGTAAGGTGGTGTATTGCCGGTCACTTTCGATATGAAACGTATAGCAGTACAGGACTGGCAATACACTAAATAGTAAGAACATTCACAGACCATACAAGGTAAAGTAAAATCAGCAAGTTTTCAGAATTCAAGTAAATTTAAATGAATATTATTCACTGACATTTTTTTCAACTACATACATTAAATGATTTATCTTTTAATAAGTATAATTTCCTCACACCTCTCAAAATTATTATGGGCAGGGTGCATGCCGGTGTTAGAAAAGTATATCTAGAAATTATCTTTTCCAGTCAAAGATTGAAATAGGTGCTTGTTTAGATGTTAAAAGTAGAAAGAAGTTAAAAACAACTACCGTACGTACACTTAAAAAAATTGATATGGGTCACTGGGTGCTTGCTTGAACAGTTCAAGACGAGGCATGATGGTAGCAACATACTCCAGCAACCTGTTCCACATAACTTGGGAATGAGGGAAAAAGGAAAAATTTGAAGAAGTGCAAGTTAACATGGATTTGGCGAAAAAATTATATTTCACGCCTATACAGTTGACCGAGTAGCTGTTGATCGTTAAATTATATTAAATATTCCCATTATTCAATATTTTCTCTGTGGAACTATTACTTGCTGACAGGAGATTGAAATTCATATTCAGAGTAAGCTTTTCTTATTTATTATTCATAGATGCAAAATGTTTACAGTGGTACTATTAGTTTTGACAAACTATAGATTACAAAATGAATGTAATAGTCAAGAAACCAAAAAGAAAAAGGACATCAGTACATGGAATGAAATGACCAATAAAAGAGCAATACAACATTGTTACGCTGAACCCTCGTATTGCCAAATCAGTTAAATTCAAAATGTTAGGATTTATATGAGAATCATATAAATAGAATTGATTTTCAAAATGGTCTTGAGGACCGCAGGGAAACGGAGTGTAGCTGTGATAATAATTTGGTCAATTTAAGGCTAAATACATGTATGTTATCTGAATGCCTCTGGATCGAAGCTCCCGATAACTTATATACCTAATCAAAGGGGTGGAACTCCGCTCGGCAAGATCACGTTCTCATTTCGACACCTGATTTTATCGCCAACCTTTGTACTATACTTAGTCAGTTCAATAGCAGAATTGCAAAGACAATTAAGTTAACATTTGGTCCTGTAAAAGTTATGCCATTACAAGATTGAATGTCCTGTGCTTGAAAAAGTTATTTGTGAAGACTGACTATATATGCTTATACATTAGTAAAATTATTAATATATTATAAACACTATTTCCAAGTGATTCATAACAATCAGCAAAATAAAGTAGTCAGCACTGTATATATATCTGAAACTCATAAAAATCATCACAACTTTTACTTGAGAATCAAATATCTCAATCATGATATAACTTTTTTTATAAGTGTTAAAGGATACAATATAACCAGCTGGTTGCCATGATGTATGTAGTGCAGGTACTAAACTTGTGAAGTAGAATACTGCAAACATTACAATAACAATCCAAGCAGCTATCTGGAGTGGGTGGGGTGGTAACGACCATCCATTGTTGCGACTTTTATCATCATCTTCGTAACTGTCAGTATCCTTGGCACCCATCTGAAAATTATGCAGAGTAAATTAAAGCAAAACATATTAAACAAAGTGTAGGTCGAAAAATGAATAAAATGTCCAAATTATAATATTAACTAGATGCTAGATTTACACAAGCAAAAAATTGCTGATTATTGCAATGGATCATCCCTCGACATCGTTTAAGCTATGTTTAGCAGTTGTGAATTCATGTATGAATATAATTCTTTGAAAGAACTCTAAACTGATATAGATACTCAATACTGTCTTGTATTAAGTTGTAATCATTTAATCAATAAAGATGAAAAATCACCAAACACGAAACAATTAATTTATTATATCTACGTTTCGCCACATTGGCTTCTTCAGGATCATAAATAAATAAATCATAACAACGGAAATGACGTCGCATCAACGTACAATTTGTTGTAATCATTTATAAGATTCATGTTAGAATAATGCAACTTCACCAAATTATAGAATCAAGGACTTATATACATACATGGATTCGCAACTTCCGTATTAACAGTTTAAAGTAATCAAATCCCGCGATAATAAGATGCGAATCAACGGGAATACATGCTATTGTTTACAAAAGCGAAACTACGAAAATATCCGTGATAATCCAAATGTTAATAACAGCGAAAATATCCGTGGTATTCCGAATGTTCAATCTCGGAGACGAAAGGATTATAATATATGTCTGCCATCTTAGAATTTAAAATGTTCGACTGATGCCGTTTTCAATGCTTATACTTAGACTTTGTGGATTATAAATGTATCTCAATATCTTTAAGGATTTTGTTGCATCCTTTACCAATTTCCCGTGCCCAATTGCCAGAGTTATTTTAGTATAATAAAATTAGTAAACACCCAATTACAGCTGTCGGACATTGCCGAGTATATAGCAATGCATTGTGGGATCGTCGAACGATATCGTTTGAGCTATTTTTAGCATTTGCGAATCCATGTATGTATATAAGTCCTTGATAGAATCCACAAAAGAACATATCAATTCAATATAAAAAATATGCTTTGATTTACGCATGTTACAACTAATTTTCATGTAATTTTCTAAAACAGTACAGTATACATCTAGAAGTCAAATGAATTTGAATGATGTAAACAGTAAAGTCATTCAAAACTGTCTTTAACTGTTTAACGCAGAATTGTATTGAAATGTCTAAGTTTTACGAACTTCAATGAGCTATGATACAACGGCAAACTCTCTTTCTCAATTAGAAAGTTTTTCACGCAATAAACATTGAATAACATTAAAATGTCAGTTCAATTCTGACAACTGTCAGACGATGTTTTAATTGAACAAAGTAATTTCATCTATTCCATTCAAAAAGATCGTGGTAGAAAGTATAAACTAAAAATATATAATAACCTTTCAATAAATCATCGAAATGGTCATTAATGATAATCAAAAATCCAATAAATAATCCGAAATAACGAAAACATGCCAAACTAGATCGCTGTCAAAATTAAGTCCGCCATCTTGAATCCAAGGTGATTATGTCAATACTTATTATTGTATATTTCCGCGTTAACTTACAATTCTTAGAAAGTCCAGACTCCTTTAAACAGAAGCATTTATGGAAGTGTATTGTTTAAATTATTAATACTCATGCCATTAATCTTAATTCTAATGGAAAATATAGTGTAATAAGACAAGTAAGTGCTTGAACTATATTGTTTAAACTCGCGTGAAAATAGTCCCAATTAAACTATGGATCGCCGCTATGTCTTTAATTTGCAAACCTGTATCCAGAGTTGTCGTTCGTTAACAAGTCAAAATTGATTTTCAGCTTTAAAAAAATGTAAAGTAAGAAAGCCTAAAATCTTACAAATGTTTGTCCAAAGTAAATACAGATTCTTTCATACAGTACATTGGAGACAAAAGATGATTTACTAAATTTACAAAATAATCCAAGAAAATATTTTATTTAATATATTATCAAGCACAGTACAAATCGAGGGCTCAGCGCAACACTGTCGTAACTTGTTCTTATTTCAATATGAGTTACAACACTGTTGCGCTGAACCCTCAAAATATATATAATGGTCCCAGTTCTCAACTATAGTGGCTGATTTACGCCATGTCATATTTTCGCTTTTTCGCCATGAAAACAATAACACTGGATAGAGATTGAATCATTTAAGAATAGATGCAAATATATATATTTTGTCTTTCCCCGTGGGTGGCCTTTGTTCACAGATTTGACAGTATAACAACCCTATAAGAGAGGGTCCCCCATGACTCATCAGTTAAATGAATCAGCAGCCCAGTTTTCATTATACAATAAAAACTAAGAACAAGGGCCACTCTTGTGAAAGACATCATTTGGCCTTTATTGACAGGTGGCCTTTACTCAGGGGTCATTCTGTTGTAAATAAGCAATGTCTGTTTCTAAAAGAATGACCCTTATTCACAGGATGGCCTTTGTTCACAGGTGGTAACTAACACAGTCATGTTTTAGCTCCATTTAGGGCTTAGAGATGAAAGTCAATAATTGTTACCTACATAATATACTGTAATTATCCAGCCTACCATTGCGAGGGTTCAACGCAGAAGCGTCATAACTCATATTGAAATAAGAACAACTTACGTCAGTGTTGCACTGAGCCCTCGAATTATTTATTTTGTGTATATTGGTTGCTGAGATTACTCTGTAAATGATTTATATTTAACTATTAAATGTATTATGATGCATATTTTTCACTTTTTTGTTATATTATATGATAAATAGTAATTTAAAAATATATTTTAAACATTACAAATGATAATCAAGGCAAAATTTCAGTCTCAAGAATTCTATAAATTATGTTTTGATTTTATTATTTTAATTTACATATTAACTATATTGATGTTTTAAAATATTGCATCATAATCTTTTTGTGCTATGGTTCTTCGAAATTTTACTCAATATGTCATTTCATTATTTAGTTAAATGTTTGTGCGAAATTTAGCACTTAAGTTGATTAAGACATCCTCTCAAGTCATAGGTGTCCAAGCAATATTGTTGTCATATGATTTTTAAAAAAAATCTAGTAAGTAATTAAGTAATACTGTGTGTTAAAGCCAATCTTTTGTTTAGTAAAATAACTGAATTTGTAGATTTTTTAGTAAGTCTTAAGTGTCAAAGTTTGTATTTTTTATCAATGTTACTCAAATAATTAAGTATAATGTCAGGAAATTAGCCACACCTTCTGCAGAAAGGCCTTATAAATACTTGGGTAGTTTAGTTATAGAAAGATAGAAATTAATACAGAAAATTATAGGAATATAGGATACATTAGTTAATATTTATTTTTAAGAAATTGTCTTTGTGACAAGAAATACAAATTGTCTTTGTGACGCGTTTTTGGATAAAGTCTATGTAACATTTACTTTGTGTTTACTGAAATATTTTTGGACTTCGATTTACTTTGTGTTGTATCATATTAATTTTGAACTTTGTGTGAATTTAGAAATAAGAACATTTGTTGTTACTGATTCAATAAATAATATTGAAGGAAAATAGAACTTTGTGTTCAATCAATCAACATCCACGATTTATCAGACTTGAGTACACAATAAGATCATAACAACAAGAAGTCATCACCACACCTCAGCCACGATCGCGTTGTGATCTAGAATACATTTAAACACATATATGTTTAGATCATAATATTTGGTGGAGAACAGCGGCTAAGATCCCAGTACCTCAACTTTCAAGCGAGTTATTCCCCAATAACTGGAAACTGACAGGACCTTCAACTCAACATAAAGAATGATGGTCCCAGATGTCATAGGACAAAGAAGGACATATCATGGATGGAATCGATTCCAGGGTTGCGTTGGAATGTGTTCTGCAGTTCATTTTGCTGAAAAGAGAGGTCAACCTTCTAAATGTGGACGGTGTGGTGAGCGACATTCATCCATAAGATATTGTAAGGCCTACTACAGGAAATGCTATAAATGTCAAAATTACGGCCATTACGCTAATTTCTGTACGTCTGAGATAATCAACCAATCCAAAATAAATCTACTGGAAGTTCATCACAATAATGAAACTTTAGAAGTAATGCCATATTTTAAACTTGACAATGATGAACTAATTAAGACTACAAACTTCAACTCTGCCTTTATTTGTTTACTGATAAAGTTAGAACAAGAAAATGATGAATTAGAGGATAATCTGAATGCACTTGAAGATTTTCTGGAGCAAGAAAATGAAAAATATGATAATGAAAATGAAATTCTGAAAAGAGAAAATGAAACTCTTAGAACTGACCTTTCTAACATGATTCTAGCCAGTGATAAGTTTGATGATGCGTATTCTGAATACAAACGTGAAGTGGAAGAAAACCAGCTAAGAATGCAGAGGTACATTGGCAGTCTCTCAGAAGAAATAAAAATAATAAACTCTGAGAAAAATCAGCCTAGTGAATTTAGAAGATGCAGCAAGTGTGGTCTTTGTAGTGATCACACTCACTTCAAATGTGCTGCTGTCAAATTTAAATGTGACATGTGCAGAAAGAATCATTTTACTTCACAATGTATGAACAGGGATCCGCTTCTTGATATCAAGTTTACTGGGAAATCAAAGTTTTTTAATACCTGGGACGATATATATGTTTCTTTAATTCAATCATCAACATCAAGGAGTACATGTAACTTAATGTAAAGGATAACTTTAGTGCAGTATATTGCTTTGCTCCACATGCTCAGTTTAAGATACCATGATTATTTGTTCCATTAATTCTTGTTATCTGCAGGATCTAATCTAAATGTTATTATAAAAATTTAATTTCTTTCTTTACAAAAAAATGTTATAATATTTATGTCTAAGCCATTAGTATTTTTACGGCTTTGGAGTCCAAAGCTAAAGAAGTCCGGAGGAACTATTATGATGCATATTTTTCACTTTTTTGTTATATTATATGATAAATAGTAATTTAAAAATATATTTTAAACATTACAAATGATAATCAAGGCAAAATTTCAGTCTCAAGAATTCTATAAATTATGTTTTGATTTTATGATTTTAATTTACATATTAACTATATTGATGTTTTAAAATATTGCATCATAATCTTTTTGTGCTATGGTTCTTCGAAATTTTACTCAATATGTCATTTCATTATTTAGTTAAATGTTTGTGCAAAATTTAGCACTTAAGTTGATTAAGACATCCTCTCAAGTCATAGGTGTCCAAGCCATATTGTTGTCATATGTTTTTAAAAAAAAACTAATAAGTAATTAAGTAATACTGTGTGTTAAAGCCAATCTTTTGTTTAGTAAAATAACTGAATTTGTAGATTTTTTAGTAAGTCTTAAGTGTCAAAGTTTGTATTTTTTATCAATGTTACTCAAATAATTAAGTATAATGTCAGGAAATTAGCCACACCTTCTGCAGAAAGGCCTTATAAATACTTGGGTAGTTTAGTTATAGAAAGATAGAAATTAATACAGAAAATTATAGGAATATAGGATACATTAGTTAATATTTATTTTTAAGAAATTGTCTTTGTGACAAGAAATACAAATTGTCTTTGTGACGCGTTTTTGGATAAAGTCTATGTAACATTTACTTTGTGTTTACTGAAATATTTTTGGACTTCGATTTACTTTGTGTTGTATCATATTAATTTTGAACTTTGTGTGAATTTAGAAATAAGAACATTTGTTGTTACTGATTCAATAAATAATATTGAAGGAAAATAGAACTTTGTGTTCAATCAATCAACATCCACGATTTATCAGACTTGAGTACACAATAAGATCATAACAACAAGAAGTCATCACCACACCTCAGCCACGATCGCGTTGTGATCTAGAATACAATTTAACACGTATTTTTAGATCATAATAAATGTGTTAACCATTTTGTTTTGACTCCGCCGGTGTCATTATAATGATGAATACTTCTTACTGTAAAAAGGGAAGAACAAAAAAAAAATTTAACATCGCATATCAATTGAACAACATTGTTCACAGTGATCATTCCTTGCTGGGACACTCAATACACTTGCAGCAACTACCTTGGTCTAGTGGTAACACATTGGACAATTATTTGAAAGGTTGTGGGTTAAAATCTTGGCTCCATCTTCCAAATATTTCAGGGACGCCTTTTCTGTATCCCCACCTCAATTACCGAGCCAAGTATTGTGCTTAAGAAAATCATAGGAAAATGGATGATGCGTATGAACAATAAAGAACCAGGAAATTTGTTCTAAATAAGAGTAGGGATAAAAATGCCTGGTTCTCCTGTTTCCTCTCTCTCTGGGTTTGAATCCCAACTGGTACCTAACTTTCAAACATTTATATCTTGTATTGTACCATACCATGTGTTTTATATGCTGAATAAATCTATCTACATGTATCTATCTAATTGTACAGCTAGGTTACAGGTCAGTGTTTATACCCATGTGTATACCTAGGGGATTCCTCCAATGTTAATACTGGAAAAGTTGCCAAATGACACTGGCTGATGATGCTAAGTTAACTCACTGATTAATCAAGATGCTGCATTCAACATCCACATATGTTCCAATGGCATGCTGAAGAAATGGTCATTGAAATCTACTTAACCTCGGATAGTCTGTTTGTTTGTTTGTTTGAGTTTTATGTGCGTTTCCAACAGTCAGAGTCATATGAGGTGGACAGTTCACCTAACCATCATCCCTGGGAAGAATCAGTACTTGACTCCCATCCTCAGTAAGCAACTGCCTACTTTCTCACATTAAGAGACTTGGTTGGTAGCTGGGCTTGAACTTATAACCCTCTATCAGTGAGAGGTTACAGTGATTTGAAGTCAGCCACCATAACCGCTCGACCACAGAGGCAAGTCAGCTTTGGATGGATGGACAAGGCAATCACCATAATCATGTACACCCATCATTTGATGTTGGGGGCCATACAAATTGAAAACTCAACAGATTTGTATAAACTCAAATTAATTTATTGACAGATTGCATAGATAAGATCAAGTGATCGCAAGTCATTATGATATATCTTCAAAACGAACCTTGCAAATGAAATAAATGAACAATGGCTATAAACACAAACTAAGAATGAAAAAAGGAGACTAGCATAAATCTAACTAGAATTATACAAATATAAATTCAGGACAAGAATGAAGTCTATGTTGAGTAACTTTCATCAAGTTTATCGGGAAAAACCAAATGTCCCCGAAATATTCTATTTTCGCATTTTTTCAACAATTACATTATATATTAACACACACCAATGGTGGCTATATGGAAAACCACATGAGAAAAAAGTTGCATTTTTCACGATTTTGTAAAGTAACTCTGGCATAGACAAACAAGTAACATAATGTAAAATAATTTAATTGTTCAAAATTAGGTAACATTAAAAAGGGGAATACAGAAGAAATTAAAGGTAAAAAATAAAATTAGAGAAAAAAGTATGTATTTATAAATTGATTCACAAAATCAAACTATTTCATTCTTCTAATAGTGTATAATATTTGTTCTATGAAGAATTAAAGTAATTTCATGAATAATTTGATATCGTATGGATATGCATAAAAAACAAATAAATTTATTTATAAATTAAATTATTATGTCAGGCATATATAAACCTCATTATACATGGATACATCCCAATAAAATAAGCATTCTATAGTTGAAGTCAGTAATGTACAAGTAATGAAAACAGTTACCACATTAATTCTATTAAAACGCATATACGGTAAGTAAAGCAAAATTCATGATAAATAAAACCAAAAAAAAACCTTCAATTTGTTCCCATATACAACATGTGCTATCATTTGGAATATTATAGTGGAAAAAAGTTTATCAACAAATGTAATATAATTCTGTATTCAAATATAACATCATATAAATTCAAATTTATTACTATCACATTTTAAGACACTGAAAAACTCAAAATGAGGAAATATTCAGAAACGAGGTAAATAATAATTGATCCATTCCTATAAACTGGAGTTACTCCCCTTTCATATACATCAAATAAGGCAATAGTTATAAAAAATATGAAGTTCATCATTCTTAAATTGAGTTACTTCCCTTTAATCAGCAATGACTGTCCTTCAATAGGACGAGTTGAAATGTCAAAAATGTTCTTTCATTAACACATTTACAAGTAAGTATTACTTTGACTGAATTCAGATAAAGTTTCAAGGCACTTAATTTGTATCAGGATTGGTGTAATATAACAGTACATGTACTACAGTTGACAATAAAACAATCACTATCAGTATCTGAGGAAGGAAGTACAACTATAGGTGTACAACAAATAATCTGTATACAGCTATCTATTCAACAGAGAATATAACCCTTGGAATGTGTTTGTATGCAAAAAGAGGCTAAACTGCCATCTTATAAACAAAAGAACAATATACCAGTATAAGTACAATTAGGCACTATAATTATGTGTATATTACAAAACATATTTAAAAAATAACGTAAATCTATAATGTATTTATGTATGTACATAATCAACACAGCACCATCAATAACGTAAGGCATCAGCTCATTACATATTCAAAAATAATTCTTCTACACGTAATCTATTCGCATATGATGAATAGTTTATCGTAACAGATTGATATATATGTACATGAATAGGCAGCTATTTGTGAAGACGAATATGGTGATGTTTTATACAGATTTTATGGCATTTATCTCTTACATCTTAACCTCAAGTAGACACATCATTAATGCCCCAAGCATTTTGCCAAAAACAGTCAATTTTCACAACGTAAACATCAAACATTTTTTTATAAGACTTCAAATTTGCATACAGCCCAAGGCAACAGAAAATCCATACCGATACATTAAAATGTTTTCGTTTGATAAATCAAGTAGTGTGCCAAGCTTCAGGCACTCTGAGTTTGGTAAATTTCACTTGATAAAATACTGGAAGATCTAAATATTCATATACTTGAGCATTTTTCAGTGAATATTAGCAAGGAAGACATTTTACTATAATTTGTTGATTGCATAAAATAATGTCATTTGTTTTAAAGAAAAATAAGCAAAATTGTAGCAAAAAGGTTTACTTTATTTACTTAGATAACAATTCAATGTTAATTAATATAAATCAATTAAAATTTGCAATAGAGTGAATATACATTTCCATTGAATATTTATGTACTTTAGTTTCATTGTACGCTTCACACAAAAGTACCATTATTTAAGCTAAGTATATTTATGTACAAAAAAGGATACACATATATCCCTACAACTCTGTACATTATTGGAAGACAAATGATTTGTTGAGTTGTGAATATAAACCTCTAATATTTACTATTACTGTAAAACCAGTCATTTCTGTGGGATTCTGAGTAGACGCAATCTTAAAGAACTTTAACCAAAAAAAGGTTAGTCATTCATTAAGATTCCCATAGAAAGAAATAATTTCACAATACAAACTAATAACTATACAATGATAATTTGTTCAAAAATATACATCATTTATTTCTAAATAATACAAATTGTAATAAGAAAACAAATTTAAACCATATATGAATTATAATTATGTACACAAAACATATGATAAAATTGCACAAATTTTTCAGATATGAAGACAAATAATAAAATAAATCGACAGAAAGCAATTATTTCATTTACTGTACAGACAGAAAGAATCTAGTTAAGAGATAAGACAAGAATACAAAATTTTTGTATAAATACAAATAATCTTCATTTATTCGAAATGTTCTAGCTAATTGCTTTTTAATTGGACAATAAAATAAGAACAAAATGTATAAACAAGATGGAATCATCAATGAACATAACAGTAAACAAAGTGATCAATCACAACAAGTTGGACAGATGATTAAACGACAACTGTATAATGCGATTTGCCTTTAAGAACAGTTATTAAATGTTCAGACTTAAAATTGCACATAAGGTTTTACAATGATAATACATTATATGACAAAGAATGAATGGCAAAATTTAAACTGTAAGACACTAAAATGGAATGATTCTGCATATTATTGTAAAACAGATGTATGTTGGAAAATATGACAAGTCATTTTATAAATGAACAAAATCTTATTAAAATCAGGAAGACTTCAGAATGAGCGTTTAAACTTAGGCACAAATATTATACCATGATGCAACTTCCATTTTCGATACATTCTGATATCAGTTTAAGGTACTACCGGTATATTAAGGCTCGGTCATTATATTACAAAATATGGAAAATGCATATATTTAAAATCACATCAAGACGAATATCAGAAATTATAAAAATACAATGGGAAGACAAAAATTATGGAACCCCAAATTGTAAAGTTATATAAAATATACAGGAATGATATATCATACACAATCTTATCAAAATCTGTGTATTTTCACCCGATTGACTCACTTCAGACTGGTTCCCTGATTTTATTGTTTATCTTGGTCCCCTGTTTCTCAACACGGTCACGATCCATCACAGTGATTAATAACTTGTTAACGTTGTAGGAATAATAATTTGAAAATTAACAGCACCATGTTAACTTGCACCTTCTTTTATACACAAATTGATATTTGTCATTATCTAAGTATTGCTTTAAGTTTCTTCATGTACCTAACAGTCATTATTACGATGTATTAACCGATGAGATGTTGTTTTTCATGAGCCAGCATATTGGATTTACTGTCAAATTCCCTTTCACAATATTGGCATACATACACTTTCATCTTTTCGGCTTCTTTGATGTTTTCGGGCTTCTCATAGGACACTTCCATATTTTCGGAGGTCTTTTCTTTAGAAATCTCACTCATAGTCGAGTCTGGTTCCCCTGTGCTATCTTTAGACTGGTTCTCAACTTGATCAGCTTCCGCATCACCAAAGGCTGTATTAAAGTTCCTTTTAGTAGAGCTACTTTGCTTGCGTAACATTTTCAGCATGTCTTTGTCAACGGTTGTGCTTGGGAAGTGAACTTGTATATGAGTAATGAGATCATCATCTTTAGAACAACTGAATGTACAATACATACATTTCACTTTCCCGGGAGTATCATGAAGTTGCGTATGATCGCCAAGCACATTTTTGGAAGGAGTACTGAATGGGCATTTATCACATTTGAAGTCAAGGTCACTACCATCACTGCTATCACTGTCAAACTCATTTTGATTGGATGACGTCAGGAACAGCTGTGGACCAATCACATCTGGGGTACGTTTCATCATCAATTCCATTTCTTCCAATGAGTCACTTTCGGTGTAGCTCTCATTGTGGACCTTGGCATGAAGCTGGTGCAACAACTGTTTATCCGTGCTGAAATCACATTGTGCACACTTGTATTTACGTTCTGATGCATGCATCAATGTATGTGCAACAAGCAAGAACTTGTTCGGACTAGTGAATGGACATTTAGGACATTTGTGTCTCACTCCGGCCTCATTAACGGAAACTTTAATCATCTCTCTCTCCTTCTCATGAAGTTTGATATGTTCCTTTAAAGGTGAAATGTTGTTGATACTATATGAACATTCTGAGCAGCTATATTTTGCTTGAATGCAATGAAGTTTCTTATGATATGAATAAGTATTGGCACTTTCTGTTTTGAATGGACATAATTTGCAATAATGAATCTTCTCTCCAAGCCCAGTTTTCTTTGGCGACTGAGATATCAGCAGGTCTTCAGTGGCATAGGGACTTTCTTGAAAATCTGCCTCCGCAGCGCTTAACAAACTGTCACCATTGTTTTGACCATCTAGAACGTATTCTCTATTCAGGAACACAATATCACCAGGTGTTTGGTCAAAGTCTTTCTCATGTGAATGCACTCTACGATGCTGACAAATTAGATTAAGTCTATCTGTGCTCCAGTCACAATAGTCACACTTGTACTTCTGGTTCAAACCATGCATTTGGAGATGCACCTTGAAACTCTTCAGAGCCTGACATTTATATGGGCAACTGTTACATGAGTAACGAGACTTGTCTTCGTATGTCTTCTGACATTGATATGTATCTATATTTTCACTTAGTGTCTTAACTGAACTTTCAGAAGGAGGGTAAGCAATATCTGATCCAAATTTAATCAACAAAGCTTCATATTCATGATATTGTTTGTGCAACAAATTGGCAACTAATGGAGATGGGTCAAAGTCTTCCTCTTGGAAATGAAGGCGACGATGTTGAGAAATGAGGTTAATTCTATCCAGGCTGTAGGAACAGTAATCACACTTGAACTTGAAAACCGAACCATGCAGACGACAATGTTTCTTAAACTCAGCATGACTGTTGCTACTGAAAGGACAATCCTGGCATTTGTAATTTCTGAACTGGATATCAACACCAAAGACTCCTTCAGCATTAAGATTTCTCTCGACAGCCTTATCACTTTCGATGTTATCTATAGTCTCCTTCAATTCAGCTTCCATCATGGCTGCTTCATCATCATCATCTTCAACCTCATCTTCATCCATCTTCTCATATTCATTACCTTTTGTATCATTGTTTTCATCAGCTGCATCTGGGTATGCTTTACCGAATGGATCGACAGTAACAATAATGTACTTCTCATCTTTAGTAGCATTCATTTCATGAAAGCTCACGTGTTCTTCAAGTTGTGCAGTAAGCTTGGTACTAAATGAACACTGCTGGCACGCATATGGTCCTTTTTTGATATGGTTGAATCGATGATTCAAAATGGATGACTTCTTAGTAGTGAAAAATGGACAACAAGAGCACTTAAAGCGAATTTCTTGAACTGGTTTCTTCTTTGTTTCTACTGGAAGTCCATGTCGTCTGGTATATTCAGTGTCTTCATACGATTCTTCATCATTGTTCAAATGATCCATAGCCGAGTTAAAACTTGACTGCATGAGTTTATTGTTATGAAGCTTTGCATGCTGTTTAAGGAAGCTATATTGGTCAGCACTGTAATCACAAAGCTGACATTCATATTTCCCACTGCAACTGTGCTGCGTTGTATGAATCTTCAACTTTTCACCTTCAGATGTTTTGTACGGACATTTTTTGCAGGTGTACAATGATCGACACAAGAACCCACTATCCATGTTGAGTTCAGGAAAGTCATCTATTAGAACAGTACTTCTTGAAGTGTTAGCTTCTTTCATATGGACATTTTCAACATGCTGTTGGATCTGCTTTATGCTGTCGACACTGAAGTTACACTGATTACATTTGAACTTCTGACTTTGAAATGGATGTGCAGGATCAATTTCCAAGGATTCATTTTGACTGCTGTTAAAACTAGCACTGAGATCATCATTGACCTGGTTGTCTTCACCTGATCCAAAAGCTTCAATTATATTGTTATTGCTGTCTTCACTATGAACACTTAAGGTTATTTTCTCTTCTAGGGTTCCTTGCCATTTATCTGGGTGAGTACCTTTCATATGTTGATAAAGGAGGTTTAGTCTGTCAATGCTGTAATCACAGTATCTACATGTATGCTTGCAGTTGCTGCCATGATGTTCTATGTGGCGGAGATATGTCACAGCATTGGGTGCTGTGAATGAACACTTTGTGCACTGGAAAGACCTAGATTTCTTCTGTATACTAGCACTCTTCCTGGCCTTCAGGGCAGCAATCTGATTTGGTGACAACTGATTGTTTGAACTTGCATCCTGATTTCCAGGAGATGACAAATGAGAACTGTCTTGATTTGAAGGTTCTGGTTTAGGAGCCAAAGGAATGAATTTCTTCACTAAACTCTGTTGCTGTGAAGCTTGAGACTGCAGTTGATTCTGAATCTGAACCTGAATTTGTGGCTGTTGACGAGCCATAAACTGATGATACACCTGGTATTCTCTTTGTCGTTCTCGAACAATCTGTTCCAACTGGGAACCCTTTGTTGGTGCTTGTCTAGCTGCAATATCACCTGCTTCCTGAGCTTTCAGTTGGTTTGGATGGAGAGCTTGAGAATGTTGGTATAAAGCTACAACATTAGGGAATGTGGCTACACACCATTCACATGGTAAGTTCATACCATTTCCACCAGATGTCTTCGTGTTGTTGTTGTTCACTATGGTATTGTTGTTATTTGAACTGGATAGACTCTTGCTCTCCTCTGATGTTGTTGAAGATCTACTATCATCTACTTTGCTGAAGTCAACTGCATCGCAATTTTCGAAAGCACTTTCATAACCATCAACATTGTTGTTTTCCTCGGTACCAGTACTCTTAGTATCATCACCATTAATCTCTCTGTCCTCCAATTCTTCCATCTCCATTATTTCATTGGCAGTCACTTTACCATCAGCTTCTGAACACTCAGCCGGATTGTATTCGGGGTGAAGTCTCATATGCTGAAGCAGGAGAGTTTTACTGAAAACATTGTAGTCACAGAACATACAGAGGTAAGTATCAGAACCACGAGGTATGTGCATCGCAGCATGTACATCTAAACTGTTCTTTGTGAAGCAAACAAATGGACATCTATCACAACAAAACTGTTTGACTGGTTTCCTGCGGTTTTTCAAATGTAATGTTCTGCTTGATACTTCGCCTGGTACTGGTGTTGAATTACGAGAACTTCCTTCTTCTTGCTGGTTGTTATGAGAGCGCTTGTGTTGCAAGAATGATGACAAGTCATTACCTTTATATGCACATTTTGAACATTTGTATTTGGCTGATGAAGATTTTGATGAAGCTAGGGCTGATGTACCCTGCTCATCCATCAAGCTGCCATGGATGCGCAAATGCAAGTCAAAGGCACTTTTCTTATAGGAGTTGTATGGACATTGTGGACACATATAGAGTGTTGACTTGTTCTCTTCATCGCTTTCTTCTTCAGCATCCATAGATTGATCATTGCTGTTATCGGCATCATCTCCACTATCAGGATTGTTGAAATGACCGTAAGTCTTCATGTGTTTCTTAAGGTCACATTTCCAACGAGTACTGTAGCCACACATGTTGCAAGAGAATGGTTTACTATCTGAGTGTAACATTGCATGTCTTCGAAGCTCTGTTTGATTACTGGCCACAAATGGACATTCAAGGCAATGATGTACACCTTGATTAACGAGGCTACGGAACACAGCATGCTTATTGCCATTGATTTGAATATCAGCTTGAAAATCATCAGGATGATCCTGTCCACCACTAGCCATTGTAAAATTAACATTTGACTTACTGCTGGAACTAGCTGAACTGCCAGATGAAGGACTCATCATGGCAGGACTAAGAGAACTTGAACGTTGGCTACCAGGGAACACAGGTTGGCTAGGACTAGTTTTCTGTACATTGAGTGGTAGGTGAAGTGATTGATGTTGTTGTTGTAGTTGTCCAGCTTGAGGTAAGACTGTTACATTAGGAGGTGCCATTTTCTTCAGTTTAGATGTATCAATAACATCATGGACAGTACCACCTCCACAGCGTCTCAAATGTTTAACAACATCCCACTTCCACTTACTTTTGTAACTGCATCTAGGACAATGGAATGGCTTTTCATTGGAATGGTTTTTCATATGCTGGGAGATCTCAGATGGCCATCTTGCACGGTATTCACAAACAGAACATTTGTACGGTAGTAAAACATCCGACTTTCCACCTTTGCCATTGACTTCTCTAGATGGAGAGGCCTCTTCAAGAGTTTTGCCAGAATGAAGTCTCTGTTTCAGGGCTTCATTGACATTACGTTTTGGAGTACGATTTTCAATGTTCTCTCTCTCTTCCATAGCTAATCTTTCTTGTCTGTAATCACTTGTGCCCATCAGAGGTTCAGAGTAGGCTCCTTTAGGTTGAAGATGTATTTTCACACCAGTAGGGGTAGTAGAAGATTGGGCCATGATCCGCCTTTGCTGAATTTGTCGCTCAAGTAATTCACGATAACTATCTTCATCTTGCATGTCATTGTCAGATAGTCGTCTTTTCTTAGCCGGAGGTATTTCATCATTTAAGATGTAGTTGGTGTTCAAGTTCATCATACCAGGATCTATGAGAGCAATAGCAGTCTTAGACATAGCATCAAGTGGTGGAGTGGCAGGAGAATTTGTGGTTGCTATGACCCCACCACCTTCACGTCTCTTGTATGGATTAGGAAGTGAACTGTGACTCTTTTCAAAATGTTTAACAAGGTCCCATTTCCACTTGTATGTAGATCCACAAACCATGCAGACAAATGGACGTTCTTCTGAATGTGATACAGCATGTTTCTGGAGCTCTGCAGGCCATTTGGCAACAAAGTTACACATGCTGCATTTCAATTGTTTGGGCTCATTAGACAGTAATTCCTGAGATGACAATCCCGAAATTGAGTCTAGTGGCATTTTCAACAGATGGTATGTTTGCTGTAGACCATGAGGTATCTTTTGAATTGCTTCTTTATGCTCTTGAATCTTTTCAGAATGGCAATCCATGAAATGCTTATTAAGTTCTTCAACTCCATTGAAATGAGACTGGCATTCAGCACATTTAAATGCTCTTTTGTTTAGATGTAGAGACATATGTGCACTGTAGTCCACCAATGTCTTGGCAACAAAATTACATTTTGTACATCGAAGTGAACTTGAATCTAATTCAGAATGTATTTCTTGACCTTGTTTCATAGCAGCAGCTATCTGACTATTAGCTTGGGAAACCATAAGGGCTAGAGGCATGTCTTGTAGACTGTCACTTTCACTGTTTGTATCAACCCAGGCTGGTTCACTCTTGATCTCAGGCTTCTTGGAGAAGTCAAGTGGCTTAGAGAAATCTATTGGTTCCATTTGCTGATTTTGTTGAAACAATCGATTTGTGGCTTTTTCTAGTTTTGATTTCTGCTCCGACCTTTCCGATTGTTTTTGCAGATTGTCCATCATCTTCTTGACATCATGGTGATTTTCAGGTGTTCTAGTTCTCTGACTAAGACGGTCTGCCATGGAAACTGGAGAATTATTAAACATACTAGCACTAGTTCCACCAATAAATGGTCCAATTTGTCTTGGCATTACAACATTAGACAAGGAAGGTGATGGAGAAGGTGAATCTTTTTCTATAATATTGCTAGTTGGAGTACTTCTGTTTCTTACTTGATTAGCAGGAATTGCCTGGGCAGCTCCATACACAACATTTGGAGCAGCAGGAGGCGGAGGTTGTCCACCATACTTTGCTTTGTATCTTGAAAACAGAGTGTAGTTCTGGAGAGTAGCAGGTGGCTTTGTAAGGTCAGGCACATCACCATAATGCTTTTCTTTCCAATGTTTGTTTAGTGACTTCCTCCATTTATATACATTGCCACATTTAGAGCAGGCATACTTAACACCGATATCATCAACCACTTCATAATATTTCAATGGGTCTACTTCCTGTCTGATCCTTTTCTTTTTCTCAACTGGAACTCCTGGTGCCACTGGAGTACCTTCAGGTGCAGACGACAAAGTAACCATATCTTCATCTTCTTCATCATCAAGGTCACCATCATCTTCCATATCTTCCTCACCATTAGCAGATATGCCAGTATTATTATGAATTTCTCTGAGTTCTTTCTCAGTCAAACTACTATCTAGATCTGATTCTCCATCTTTTCCACTGAAGTGGAGTTTACGATGACGAGGCAGTTTTTGCTTGTATCTGGTAGCATATTCACAAATGTCACACTCATATATCAACATTTCTGAATTGTGAAATGCTTTCTGGTGGCGCAGATGTTCCTTTGCACTATTTGTTGAGAAGTCACAGTCACCACAGAGGTAGTTTCGGTTCTGTATATTTCCACTTCGACACAATGGTGTTTGTTCAGTACTACTAGTGTCCATATCTCCCATTTCACTGTCGTCAGCTATGACAAGACGAGGCTCATCATCTTGGTCATCATCTTTATTCACTAGAACCAGATCTTCTTTATCTCCATTTGCTTTTTCTAAGACTCCATTTTCAGTTGGAGGTCTTTTATCAGGAGTTTCTGTTGTCTTTTTAGGAATCAGCAGAAGACTGTTCAACAGTTTTTTTGAAATTGGTTCAGATTCCATTTCTTCAGTATGTGAATTTTCGGTTTCCATTATTTCCTCAGAATCTTCAGAAATAGCAGGTTTGTTTTCAACAGCTGACAGTGTTTCAGCACTAAGTTTGTTCTTAGTTTCACAGTTTTGATCTTTCGACTTCTGTTCTTCAGGATTCACAGAATTTGATGATTTTCTTCTAAGGTTATTTTTTCTTCCAATAGTTTTATCTTCAGTATTTTCTTCTGCATGAGCATGTAAACGATGATTTGAAAATTCCCTGACGTCTGTAGTAGTAAATTTGCACTGTTTACAAATTCTTGTACGTCCAGCTCGTTTTATGCCTCCATCATTTGGTGACCCATCCTCATTTGACTTGACACCATCAGACATTGTGTAATTGTGGTAAGAAAACTAGGAACCTCCTGCAAGTAGAAAACAAAAGTTGATTTAGAAATGTATTTTCAAAAATCCCTCAAAATTTCATTGAATTTTAGATTAGCAACACAAAAACAACAACATAAATAAAGAATACTAGGAAGATAAAAAACATCTAAGACTCACATTTTGAACAGTCATCAAAAATACTGACTACTAAAAACAGAATGTATAAGGGAGATTACTCTTCACAGATTAAAGTTAAAATTTCCTAAACTGAAAGCTAATTACCTCCCTTTACGCACATATATTCACAATCATTCAACAAAAGTGAACACACATCCATCAATCAACAAGACTTACACAAACAAGAAAGATAGTTGTGGTAATATTAATTGACATCAACATTCGTAAGAGAATACTGAATCATTAAGTGATTGAACCAATAAATAAAGCTTTGATGTCACATGCTACAAATCATGTACGTAAAAGATGAAGCATCTAATGAATGAAAAAAATAAAATAATCAAAATAAATCATATTAACAATAATAAACAATAAATACATATTAAATTTTTCCTTCATAGACATGATCCAATAAATTAAAATAAATAACATAAATCTATCTCACGAATAACACCAAGTATTGTCATACCATTAATCATCAATAAATTTTTTTTCAATAATAATACATTTCTTACCATTCTCAAAGCCAAAACAATCCATCTAATATCCAAAGTAAAAATTAAATAAATAAAACAGTTTAAGTATAAACTCCTCAATTAAATAACTTTATCTGATGTCCCAATCCAATAGTTGACACTAAAGAACAACTATAAATAAAAAATCCATAAATAACAAATAACTCTTTCTAATCCAACTTCCTTCAGTTTATTAAACTCCTACAAAACTAATACCAAACTTCTAAAGTACATCAACAATGAAAAGCTCTGAAAGTTCTTGATGCAATGACCAATCCGTGAAAAGCAGACGATAATTTTCTCCTAAAAATATTAACCAATCAGAAAGCAGATATGGCATACCAGCCCTTTCCCAAAAGATTGTCATACGAATCACATTAATTGATTTTACCTGTAGACACTGCCCATCAAGGTAAGAGGCAATGATGGCAGATTTTGGTACATAAAAAAACTTGAGGAGTGTTTATTCGTTTTCTCAACACTTAGTCATGTTGTCGCAAATCACATCTTGTCATAAATTAGTCTACTCTCCGAAATTGGTTCTTAATTTTAGACGATACACAAGATCACCAGACCATAAAAGATTCCTTTTTGCCTACAACTATTTTTGTCAGCCAGCAATTATTCATGCAAAACCATATACCACTATCTTGATTTATCTTAAAATATTTTTTCTGTAAGCCAATGGTAATGTGTACAGCGAATACAGGAATTAATGAAATTCATAGAAATGGATGCATTTTTTCTTTTTTTACTCAAAACATACCATCATCCTGTTTCTTAATGATAAACAACTTGAAGATACAATTATCTTATCAATATAACAATGTCACACAGCATGAAAACATACTTAAACCCATCTTCATATTGGGAAGTTTATTAATTAATTAAGACACAATTTATTAATAAAAAATTCTTGCCAACCTCCAAACAGTGAGAACTTATCCGACACAGGAAAATCATTGCTAAGCAACAGTTGTACTAAATTTCGAACATCAAATTACATCCCAAAATAATCAACAAGTAATTTTCCTTGAGACAGCTATACCACACCTGATGTTGAGAAATCCTGTACAGTTCTCTCACACCCTATTCCTAGCCACTAACAACTGTCAAAAAATCTGTCCGATACTTTTCCTAGAGACACTATACCAAGGTAGGAATGTCCCCTGAAGCAACAGGTACTCTGTTATAGTCACAATATTTCTTTTATTCGATCAAGACAAGTCATGCTTTATGTAGCATGAAATACAATCCAGTAAACCTTTTACATGACACGCTATAGAAAAGTGTAGGATGTTATTCCAACTGAAGAAGATTCGATGTACAAAAGAATCGTGAAATTAGATGTTTAAATTGAAAAGAAATTGCTGTAGACTTAACGAAACGTGTATGTTACCTTAATTAGGAAGTATGCTCGATCTTTTAAACAAAACATATTTCCAGCTGCACAGTGTTTAAAACTCAAGACAAATTTATCTGATACAAGCACGGAAGAAAATCTTAAATGCTTAAATAAGCGTTTCTATGGTTTTGAAAAGACTGTAACAAACTTAATGCATACATGTACAAGTTTATAAAATCACACAGCATCACGGCTAAAGGGAAAGTGATTCATATCTCACAGATAAAAAACAACATCACAAACTTGTCTCTCTCAACGTGATTTCACATTCTTAAGATCAAAAGTCTAAATTGACGACTTAGAGTCACCTATATGGTAGAATCATAACCATCAATTTAAGAACATTAAGTTGCTATAAGATGAAGGCAATGATTGTAAAACATGACTCGCCCCGGGCCATATACGCATACAGGAATCTTTAGTACACTGCCAAATTGTTCGCTTTATCAACATCTTGTGAACTCAGGCATAGAAATAACATGAGAAAAGAATAAAGAGGCCGAGATGGGACAGGCATTCACTTTCACCAAATATGGTAATAAGTCTTAATCATTCCGCAAAACTGAAAACATGTAAAAACAATGTTTTATTGAAATACTGACATACTGAATGTATATATAAAATGATCAGATATACTGGATGTTTTGTAAGAAGAGGATGTAGTGTCTATGTATATACATTGAAGAACTATTAGCGAAACAAGAAAACAATTAGTAAATTGATCATCATATAGGTTTTAAGTGGTTTAATCAAAGTAATTCACATCACTGATAGTTATAATTAATAGTAGGTTAAGTTCATTTACAGATAAATGTAGATATTTTGTGGAAAAGTCCTAAGTGTATTATTCACAATTTTTCGTCTTTTAGGATGTTCAATGCTCCTTGACTTCATGGTAGATCAATCTTTTTTTATTGTTTTTTATCAGGGTAGAAAGTAGATAAATTCTCTAAAGCGTTGAACTATCAAGTTCATGAATTATTTTCACCAAATTACAAGATTTCAAAGCCTCAGACTTAACTGCTTTGATTACACAGATATTTTATATCTCTGCAAGGTTTTACAAAGCTACAGAGAGTTGACACACAACTGTGATTTTCCCACTAGATTTCTTATGATTCATTTTCCACTTTAGGAATTTCAGCAGGAAACGACTCCTCTCGGCCCATAAATTCCTACACAGCTTAAGTACCTGGGTAATTCTATACAAACAAAATAATCTGTGTACCAGTTTTCAGCAGATGATACCAGTTTATCTCTAGAACCAGACTGTGTGACACTGTAGAACCAGTCCAGCACGAAAAATAATCAGGTAACCATTCCAAATTTGGAAATCTCACCGAGCGTTTTTTTCTTAATAAATACTCCTACATAAAACCGACCCTAATCTTGGCACTTTAATCTGTGCCAGCAAGCGTCCCTTTGCTATTCAGCTTTAAATTAAGTCTTCGCCCATTGTAAGCATGAATTATTCCACTTGAATTCCGGCAGGGAAGTAATACAATGCATCTTTTGAAAACACCCGACCATTTTGTTTGCAATAGGTTGGCTTTCAAGTTTAAAATTTCAGGCATCATAGACTAAACTGTGATTTCATTTCTAAATGTGGAATTTACGATCAGAAAAAAATGAAAAATAAGGTCCTGACATGAAACCGGGTTTTAATTTCAGTGGCAAAATTTTGTATATGCGCACTTAATCACTTTCTGATGGTGACCAGGGTATGAAATGATACTTTAATGAATTGTAACATGTGCGTTGGATTTTTATGAAGTATTAATTGGTTCAGGTACCTAGTGTACGAATATGAGCCATATAAAAAAATATTTACAAGGTCAATTTTTTTTTCACTTGTTGAAGAAAAGAAATTTTGTAGGTTTTGTTTTAAAGGCTGTAGATTTAAAAGCAAATGTAGAAAGACTGTAAAAGTTAATTAAAGAAATGAACAGATGGTGTTGGAGGGATTAAAAATAATTCAACAATAGTTCAGTTACATCATTTTTTTCTGATTATCAACATCACAGACAGAATTACTTTGAAGGGAGAAAAAAAGAAGAGAGGAAGAACATTTTAGCAAGGATAAAAATTTACAAAAGAAAGATTCTCTCTTTGAAGGAAAGGTGTATAAAAGGTCAACCTAGCTCTTAGAAATTGCCCATAAAAATGTTAAACAATAAAGAATACTCCAATCAGTAGCCCTAGGCTATTCTCTAACACCAAACATACATCTATGGAAAAATTCTTTACAATCAAGAAGCCACCTAGTCCATCCTGAGAGATTTCATTGTCATTGAAATACCTGCCTGAGATGTCGAATCTCTGTAAATGTCATGCAAATGGGAGTTTTTCATTCCAGGATCACAATCTGTCATTGTAAATCTGAACAGCCTTGTGAAGATTCTATTATAATGTCACCCAGTGTGACAGGGACAAATAGCACCACAGTAATATTGCCAAAATGTGAGAGGCCTAACAGCGGGGAATATCATATTAAATTCTAGCAACAACTGGATTCCATCACATTTTAGTAAGATTGCCAAAATGTGTGAGGATCAGCAGTAGGGGGAATTGACAACTTCATTGTAAGAAATTAACACCTTTATTTGTGGCAGATTAATGGAAAGTTTCACAAAAAGGGAAGAATTAATCCTAAGAATAATTAAATTTCTACAAAATTCAGGAATTAGCTATTCTTAATATACATAAATCATTACATAACAGTGATAAGGAAATATTATGTTTAGTTGGCCCAAGGTATTTTATTTCATCGCTGTATCAAATCTCTCATGTTTTCATATGTTGAGCATATTCTTCCCTAAAAACCTAAGACGCTTTATTACGATTCTTAAAGAAATTTTGAAGGAGAAAAAAATTCTGAAGTGTCCGCAGAAGTTCCCCGTGTGACACTTCACAATGCAAGGCATAGGTTGACAACTTCTAAAGAAGAGTGTACATGGCCTCCAGGCATTATCTTGTCTCTTCTGTTTATGGGAAAAGGTAAACCTTTAACTGGAGAAATGACAGAACGAGATCTAAAAGGTAATAACATGGAAGAATAATAGTCATGTCTAATGACAACAATGCCCCGAGGCAAAAAAAAGAACAACAGTATAAGACGCTTGTATGTAACACAGATAAAATGGATGGCCTGTGTTCCATCATTATGTACACAAAGTGACAATAGGGTTAAAATTATTCTAAGAAATTTACATCCTACAATAAAATTAATATGGCTTCATAAAATGTTCTCCTTTTCTAAGAAATGTTTGTTGTGGCATCTGATACTATAGTTTTGGTCCTGTTAGAACCACCAGACGAGGGTTCAGCGCAACACTGTCGTAACTTGTTCTTATTCCAGTATGAGTTACGACGATGTTGCGTTGAACCCTCAACCTGCTTATTAAAACCTCTGTCAAATTGTTGTTATTCATATTTCATGAATTATTCATGATGTGTGCAAGAAAAGTTCAAGAAAAATTCTTGATTTCATGAATTCAATTCTAAGGGGATTAGAGCAAGAGATCTGAATCATGGAATAAAATCTCAGAATCATGATTTAAGGCGTTTAAAATTATTAAGAATCATCTTGCTGTAAAAAAATCCATTTATTTTCACAGGTTCTTTTTAGAATTCACTACTATGAGAGGTTATTGTATAATTGGTTCCGAACATAATCCATTGCAATTTAGATGCAGAAATCTAACACTTAAGTGCTTAAAAAATAAAACTCAAGAGATAGAAATCATTATTCACCAGATGAAATTTATACAAACACTCTGCACTGTCACATTTTATAAAACAAAAAAAGTTTTTCGAAGATGAAAACCATACAATAAGATGTATATTGATTAGATTAAAACCTACAATACTTCAGATTTAGTTTTATCAAAATACAGCCAGCCAAAAAAACTCTAAAGGTTCTCAGATTTATACCATATTAATGTAATAACAAAGATAAACAAACAGGTATCATCTGAGATGTTTTGTTTGTTTTAAAGGGCAAAGTCAAAAGTTCTACACACACCTTAAAATATTAGTGTGGAATTACAGGGCAAAAAAATTCTCATGATGAAACATACAGTACTTTATATTGCATTAAGGCGAGTATGATAGATTTACAGTGTATGCAACATGCTAGACTTGATGACCAGGAGGGACATTCCAGTCATGTCTACTGCATGATGGGAAATGATGCCCTTCAAACATGCCATATTTACTGTCCCAGGTAAACGTTTGATACACCTGTAATTAACTTTACTGTGACAGACACGACTATCGCTACAATCAATCACAAACTTCCCTTCCATTCCACATCTCTATGTCACCAAACCAAGATCTTACATGTAAATGTAGCCTGGAGGGAAATTCTATTAATCTTTTCAAACATAAAAGTGGCATGCCAAGTTTACCTGTAGAGTTCAGGTACTTAGATCTATTCACTTAGAGGGAACTTGTTAGACAAGTTTTAGAGTATTTAAACTGTTAGAGATCGGGGCCCATGATTGCCTATTGTTGACTCTGCACATCAATTCTTAAGCAGGAAACAATTCAAAAGTTTGGGGCTATTTTCGGCAATAATTGTGGAAAACAAACCTGAATATATGGTTGGAGATGTTTATGACAGATAAAAATCTTAAATGCTTCAGGCTATTGACAGTATTCCACGTTTCTGATGAACTGATCCATCAATATGAAACATCTCATCATGTCAATAGATAATGTACAAAAACCTGGACAGTACCTTAATGTGGAAAGAGCAAAAATTATGACTACAGGTAAATTAGATGCAAAACCCAAAGCTGATAAGGAAGTTACCATATTATCATAAAATGAGAATTGAAAGCTTTAAAAGCATTTAAAATCCAGTCACTTCCTAAATTGGAGAAAAAGGAAAAAATACACAGAATTTGAAATAGATACATCATTTAGACGAAAAGGATGGAAGTATTTTCTTTGAAGTTGTGCAGTATTACTTAAAAGATATGGGTATCATGCTTAGAAAAAATTCATTGTCCAAAAACTTACATTAAACTTTAAGTTTAACCATGAAAATACTTAAGAAATTAAGAACATATCCAAGTTAGATACAGAGGCACAACTGAGCAGTGACACGAAATTCATGAAATATGATTCAATGAGAAATGTATCAACAACAGAATACCATAGGTACAAGTATGTACAAGACTAGTATGTTTAAGTTTCAATTAAAATTCACCTGAAAATAGCATTCACAAGACTTAATAGCCAAGATATGAATATCTTAATATTATGGATAAAGTAATATTTTCAAAATAGTTTACAATAATCAATACCACATTAAAATTGCTACAAGATAGGCTGAAAACTTTCACAGAAAATCAAAAAGAGAAAACCCAACCTGTATAGAATTCATCTTCAATCTTGAATTATGCAAATGAAGTGAACTTTAGTCTCAGGTTTCCTCCAGACTGTATCTATGTTTCTCATATAATGAAACACTTAATTTATTCAAATGAAGGTACTTGAAGAATTAGGCACTCTAAATGTGTGTGACTGGAATAAATTATTCCAAGTTCCAAATGACTGACTGACTGTAATATGATATTCACCACAGTCTGTGTCAGTATTGTAAATGATAAACCCAGGTGGGTCTTGTAGATTTTATACAAGAAAATCTAAAGGAAATGATAAATTGATAATAATTTGGAGGAAATCTCAGGCATCAATTAATGATAATTATCATATGTGAACATCAATTAAGGACTTAATTAGATAATGGCAAGTGCACAAAGATTTTGAGCAACACAATTTTCACCCTTAGGATGATTGCATTATTATGTAAGACAATGCTATACCATTTCATCTTTGAATAGATGTAATCAAACAATTATCTGTTTTTTTAAAAGGTTCTAAATTAAAGATCTGTAGAGTAGAGGAAGTCTATTGGTTTTATTGACTGATCAAAACCTGTGATAATTTCTATGTTTGACAGAAATTAATTAAAATGCCACAGTAGAAAGATAGAATCACAAAAATATAACAATGGAAATATTGCTAACAGACAAAATTGTTTCCTGTCATTTTTTGGGTATACTTGGAAAATAATGGTTTAACAACTAGAGATGATCATGAACAACACCTTAGAAACGAATTCATGAATTTTTCTTGTAATTTTATTATTTAAAAATAATAAAGTAGAAGTGATTGAAATAGAATTCCAAGATTTGAAGAAAAATATTTAAATACTTTATTAATTACAAAGATTGTATTAACAAGGTGCATGTTCATGTGATTACTAAATATGATTTCATTAACTCTAAAGTATAACCCAATAGAAGATTTTAAAATACTTTGGATGAATGTTATGCATTAGAATATACAAATTAACTACACAAATATAAAACTTAATGTTTCCCTTCAAGAAAGAAATATTCACCAAAATTTATACAAATGTAGTAATAATTCAGGATCTTCTGATTTAAATCGTAACACGTGACTTATAAACAGATTTTATTCTCGGTGGTAGATTCATGCAGGTGTTACTTCAGTCATCAAGAAATCGGAACTTCCTTTGAAAATTTTTTTTTATTAATTTTAATACGCAACTTAAGTGCTAAGTACATTAGTTTGCATGTTGCGACAAAAGAAGACATGGGCCAGAGACTGCATGAGATAGCAGAAAGTTGGCGAACAGTTTCAGGTTTGATATGTTCCTAAAATAGAGCTGTATGTATCTGCTATAAACTAATATTATAACCCAAACATTGAGAGATAATTTACGATATTCAGTTATCATGTTGTATAGCTATCATGTTTTTCTACAGGTGCAGTATGATGGAGGATCTAGTCTATGACATTAATGGTTTATGATGCCACACCATATAAGGAAATTCAACGTGTAATACATGATAGATGCCCTGAAGATTTCTACCATTTTATGACCGTTTTAGTGTTCTATGGCTGGTGGTATAAAGTGAACGACATGTCGGTGACATGTAATGTCCGATGGTTTATGGACAGCAACTAGAAAGTACTGTATCTGAATGTAATGCTGTCATTTTTTGTTTCATAGTTATTTAGATGGATCTGACATAAAAAGACTAGTACAGATAATTGGTTTCATGTTCCCATGAAATCTGGATTTGTATCCATTTTGTACGAGACATATTTTTTGCAGCTTGTTAATTATATATTATTGGTTTAGTGCATTAATTGTTTATGGAGAAAAGCTGACTGATTCTTCCATTTGTCGCAAAAAACTCTTAATCACAATATGAACTGTAATGACAATACATTACCAACAATAGCGGAAAATGACAAATCAGCTTTTTCAACTTAGATGAATAAAAGCATTGTTTTAATCAAGCGTTATTGATATAAACCATAATCGTGAGAAAAAATGTTGAGAAGAAGAATGAAAAGGTTGAATAATCAAGATAATTAAGGCTCTAAGTTCAACCTATTGAACAAATGCTGGAAGTTATTTCCTGACCCTTTTAAACTTAACTAAACTTTTTTTGTAATTCTGGAAAAAAAAATCCCTTTTCTAATATAACACACATTTATACTATTCATTATATAAGACAAGAAAAAAAGAGTCTCAGAAAATTGGGTTGGTGCCATGGCAAGAAAGGGGCTTGGCCACAGTGATTTTTATTTCAAGCCTAAATCCTAAGAAATCATTTAAAATATTTAAAAAATGACAATAACTAAATACACTTAGAAAAAATATCATGTTTATCTGTCAATTAAATAGTGATTACTAAACCATAGAATTTAACTGCCATTTTATTCTGTTTTAGTAAATAGAAATTTTTTATGTCCTAGATTATTACATAATAATATTCCATCTAATGTGTTTAACTGTGTCAGTATTCAATAAATAAGTCAATTACTATAACGATGAGGAATTGATTGATTTGCACCTTTAATGCACTTAAAATACTAACGTAAAATACATAACACACAAACAACAGGTGTCATTTTATACTTCAGCTAACATCTTCAAACAAAACCTGTTAAAGGCAAAGAAAACCTTTTTATGCAGAGCTGGCCTTTATTCAGAGGTCCTTTTTCAATCTTTTTTAAAAATAAAATCAATATGTGCCAAAATCAGGCCAATTATAATATATAAGTCACATGTACAGGTGGTCATAAACACATGTTTCACAGTAAAAGCATTTGAGGTTTTAAAGATGGACAAACAAAAAAATTCTTACGAAGTGGAAAACCAATTTATGTTATTGACAGATGTACACAAATATATACTTAAGAACATAAAGAACACTGAAGAATCAAAGGAAGTTTTTGAAGATTCAGGATCGAAAAAAGAACAAATGAAAACAATTTTTTTAATTCATTTTTAGAATTTCAGGATCCAAATACACCTGTCAATCCAAAATATATTGGGGCCAGTCATGGTCTTTCTGTCTTGCAATCATAATAGCCCCTCACTGCTTTAAGTTCAAATCCCACCACAGACAAAATTTTCACATACGATGAGCTATCCAGTTATCTTACGGATTAAGTCGGCAGTACTACCCAGATGTAAGCCCACGAGTGTTCCTCAACAATATAACTGGAAAATCACCAAATGTGCAGTCTCATTAAACCCCCCAAAAAATATGTTGATAATTGACTGAACATCTATCATTTTAACCGATAGGTAGTAGATAATGAGTTTGAGTGACAAAATGAAACACTGTGTATACTACAAACAAATTTTACCACATAACATAAACTTTTATAGTAGCACCAACAGCTAGAATCATATGGAGACAGAAGAAAGGGACCAGGCAGGGGTATCATTATCACCATAGAGCTTGAGTCTCGTAACTGTTTGAAACTTTGAGAATGCCATGAAAATTCTTCAACACATTATCAAATCACACGATTGTACTTCAATCTAACAGATAAATTAAATACTTTTTTTCTTCGGTAAAAATCAATTAATAATCATGCAATTCATTGAGGCAGAGACTTATAATTAAGACACCTAGTTATCTATGTCCCTGATTGAAGTTTACATCAAATAATCTTTAAGCTAAAAATTAGACAAATTCTATAGCATAATGATCCAGTCAATTAAACCTCCTAACATTAATAATAATTATAGCAGTCATGTGACCAAATCTATTTTAACAAATTAACCCGAATCATTATGATCACAAAGTTTTAAATAATGCGATGCATTATTGAACAAACAGGTAAAATTAACCACATACATCAAATATTTTTTTCAGCAGTTCAGACAAAAAAAAGAGAAAATCTTGGCAACAAAAAACATTCATTTCCAAATAAAAATAATTTCTAAAATAATATTTATGCAGCATTGGAAAACTTTTTTTTTTCACACATTGGAAGCAAAACACAAAGGATTGCATTGAAGGTGTAAAAGCAAAATGTAACAAACCAACAGGTTAGTTTATATAAACATACATGTACATGTATATAAATAAATAAAAACATTGCAATTCTGACATTCCAATCTGATCAGAAAATAAATTGTTTCTATTAGATGAATAATAAGATTTCATTTACCTTGGCCATGGTGAAAATTGAATCAATTATGCATGCACAAGAAACAGGCTAATTATCGCAGTAACAATCTGACACTAAATGTTTCTTCATGACACATCCATGTATTAGCATAGACTACAAAAATGTGAACAAAATTTCCTTTAACAGATAATCAATATATTACCTAGACACATCCAAACTGTCACAACTTCTCTAAATATTGCCACAAGCAATGTATACCAAATTATACCAGGTACATTTACATAAATCTCTTCCAAAAATCTACAGTTATTACAATGTGGTCAGGTAATTTTCTGCAATTCCACAAGCTTTCGGCTATATTGGCAGAGTTCTATAGATTTACCTAGCTGATTATGTTGCAATGTTGACAAATTCCATACCAGCTTATCTATTGTTGATCTACCTGAGAAATAACTGTACGTTAGCACATTATTGCCTTACACCCTTAACCAGTCTAGCAGTTATTTACACAGGTAAACCAAGTTTTGGAAGATTTTAAGCTGTAATTGGCATTCTTAGACGCGATTACCTTCAAGCCTTTATATAGGGCATAATAAATATGGAAGGACTCTTTCAAATTACCTGCAAGTACCCCAGGAGAGAACACAGACTGGTTTCTTAGAGGACCATTCATTCCAATTGTAAATACTTAAACAAATATGCCAAAGATAAGATTTTATGGGAAAGCTATAGTATTCAGATGGGGTCTTCTAAGGAAAAGAGGCAAACAATGCGAGAGGTTTTATTACAGTGAGACTAAAATTAGGCATAAACTTCAGGCATAAATTTCGTAGTCTACATGGATTATACGATGTCTTTGTCTGTTTAAACTTCATTTCTCCAATATATTACACAGCAGAAGACAAGTTAAAATCAAATAATATCTAGAAACGTTGAACTGTTGAGTTTAATAGGTGAAATGCATTTGAAGACAAATTATGCGCACCATTTACCGTAAGTATTTGTTAAAGCACTCACAGATATTAATATTAGAAGTTTGTTAAACTCTTTTAAGGACTGTGCAGTAAATTTAACACTGAATTATATAGCATAGTAATTTTACCCTCAACTGGTGCACATTTTACGTACTCTTCACATTTATTTTAAATAAATTAACAGTTACCATTTATTCTCTAATTAATGCACCATCACATATAATTAATGCCCCAAACATTCTTGAGAATAAAAATGATCACGACTCAAAATCAATAACTTAAAATAATCCATCAAATTAAAGAAATTTTGTGCAAAAAATTGATCTTACAGTAACTTGATAAATTTATTAAAAATCTGTAAATGTTACGCCCCCACCCGATCATTTATTAGGAAATATACAGCAGACAAAATTGTCACCAAAATATATACTTATGTGATATTATTAACTACTTAGGGCTCAATCTAATATTCTAATTAAAGAAATTCTCTCTTCTCGAGCATGCAGTACAGCATGCAGCAGTCATGCGCAACTTCAATGAATCTATTTATTCAAAATTTTATGTTTCCACCCACATAAGAGCACAGTAGCACTTGCATTTTTTATTTGTAACACTATTTTAATAAATCTTATACAATTGGGTTGCTGTGCAACAACTGTCATAAAAATTTGGTTCTAATCACAGTTCCTTCGAAACTTTGCTCAATATGACCCAGTTAATCTGAATCAATAATGAAAGTATGACTGTATCTTTCCAAAGCCGTCACTTGTTCGGCGCATATGAATTTTTTAATTCAAGTACTCTGCATACAAGTTGAAAGTGATGAATTTTACAGCATTGGAGTTTATAAGACATTAAAATCAGAATTCTCAATTATTGCATTTAAGAACAAGCTCTAATCGCTAGCTAACATTGAAAACAACATTAGCCCCATATAAATCATTGTTTCTACTAGCAAGCCGAAAAATATTGGTAAGTTGGTCACCAGAACCTTTTTTTCAAAAAAACTTTTTTTAGTTCCTAATTAGTAAAACAAAAACATTCAGGGGTCAGAGGACTTTTGAATAATAAATTTGTATTATATAATAAAGAACAGGGTGGGGGTAGAGTTGGACTTAACCTCCCTAATACTTATGGCTGTATTGGTGTTAAAAAGGGGCTATAACTTATCCCCCCCCCTCCCATTGTTACAACACATAATCTAAAATACCCTCATTACCTCACCATAAATTCTAATCTTGCATTATTTACCATACTACAGTAAATTAATAAACTCGGACTGAATCTATTTTACAGTAATACAAGCTGTGATAAATCAAGAAATGCCATCATGACATCAGATTATATAACACAATAAAGGATTAAAACCAATCATTGGTTCTATGTACAATTTATCTTCTTATAGAGATAAAGCCAAGGCAAGCAATTTAACTGTAAGTTGTTCATTTACAGCTACAAGAAAATGATGTCTAGTTGGATGAAAATTGCTGGTTGGGATTTAGATAACAAATTTCAGTTACATACTGGCAGGATGTTAACCAGTTTTTCTGTCTCAATTCTACACCAGTATCCACCTTGTTCCCGTCGGAGAATGCATGACCATAGATGCCACAGAACCTGATAGTTACAGAGAACATGAGTCATATTCAGGGTTCAAACTCATGAACCAAATGTCCCGAGACTAAACACGGTACCTATTGAGCCATATACAGCAGCTCCCAATTAATACCCAATAGTAACCATGTATAGGTCTTAAAGCATGGTATACTTAAGTTAGAGGATAAAAACTTACACCTGCTCATTCATAATTAAGAGACTTTTTGGAAACCGAATGACAATTCAGCCTTCCATATCCGTCACTCCCTCGGCGCACATTAATTTTGATGCAGGCCAACGTTTTATATTTTTCTACATCTACCACACAAAAATTTGTTAAACAAGTTCCTGTTCTAAGTTGCAGCTAGTGCACGCTAGCCCATGTACATTCAGTTTCCATGAGTACTTTCAGTACTATGATTTAAAGCTTGCAGGCAGTATTGGCAGACAGTCGTCAGGCTAAGTTTGACAGTATCCACGGTTTCCAAACTGATACATATCTTTTACTTTCATAATGCAATAAATTGTCACCTCATGCAATTCTAAACGTGAATCATAAGAAGGTAAGATTGTTTGTTCAACAGACTGCATTACACCCGCCCACTCCTGAGAATGAATTTACTTGAAGTAACAAACAGCATGTACATGCCCACAAATATAGAAACAGGTGACAAATAAACATAAACACATTTATCGGATAAACAATAGCAATCGTCGGTCTGTTGAAAGTCTTTAAGCATTATATCACCAAGAGAGGAAATCTAGTCATATAAGTCATTAATTGCCAATTAAATCATTTTTAAAAAAATCTCTCGATCACATTTTCTATTTAAACATTGAAATGGTTAATTCTATTGACATTTATAAAAGTTGTAGAAGACTTTATTTCACCTGAAATAACAATGTTAAACAAACGATTCAAAGTTTATTAATATTTTAGAATTCATCTTTTTTTCATCGGATTTTCATATTTCAATAAGTGCAGCAACAGTTCATGTGTATCATTTACTGTAGACCACACCCTCATGTATAGCATGACGCATCATTACAATACTGTCAACCACCCAACTACGTAGTGTAGTCAAAGAACTGGGATATTAATTCAACACCCAATCTTCACAGATCAATGAGTACAACTTGTTACACCCCTGGCTCTATAACAACATTAAATCACCACCAAGTTTTCTGTGAGTCTTTAACAGGACTCAAGATTACTAAAAAGTTCCCAATTCCCAATTATCTGAAATTTACAAACTTTAATTAATTCAGCCATGTATTTAAACCAGTGGATCATCCCTGGAAATTATTATCAAAAGATGAAAACAAAACTGCACGTCACCATGCATGAGCTGCACCCATCATCAAGCGTAACGATAGAAATTTCGAAACACAACAAGATATAAATCATTAACACAGTTAAATTATACTCATTAATTCTAGTTTCAATATACATGTACATAAAGTTACATCAGCACCTGACACCACACCATAAGCCAGCAGATTAATCAAACCCGCCCTTATTTACCAAACTTCACAAGTGAAATCAGAAAAAATCACAATACCTTATACACAGTCCACAGCTCTATACATAGCTAGCACTGCCAGTATTATAAACACAAGATTTTATCATTCAGTTAAAATCTTCCCACTCCTTCTGCACCTCTTATCTTCAGTCCCTCCAATTAAATCTCTATACAATTATCTTCAGAGATTATTTTCTACCCCTTAAGAATATATAACCAGCTTGTCTCCACGAAGTTCCCCATTCAAGTGTAGTCAAACTTAGACTACAAGATAATGCTTAGATTTCCTTAAACCACAGGTAACAGTCCAAAGACAGTTCTATTAATAGAAATTAATTTACCTGTTAAAATTCCATCTTTACTATCTACGCCTCAGAGCACATGGATTGAAAAGTCCTGTACCATTGCCTCAGGTAATACTGATAAAAATATTCTTTAATTTATATACCAGCGGATTCCACTAAATTTATATTGTACCTTTCTATAAGCCGGCCTTATATAGACCGTCTTGCGATAAATTAATTCATTTCAAGATCTTCTACACTGACATTTCTCTTAGCAAGACTTTTGAGTCTTGAATCGAAGTAATTTGCATGTTTATAGCTTTATGTTTTAGATGAGCGTATTGAAAATGTAGATAAGACGTACCTGTGAAGAGAATATTGGTCTTATAAGGCTGGGTATGAATAAAAGATTGCACAGAATAAAAGAGCTACGCATTACAGCGTGTTTGAGTGATTTACTGGTAAATATTTATGCACACTGAGTGCATACTGAATGGCAATGCACATGCATTGGAGTGTCAGATTAAATCAGGTAAAACAAGGTCTAACAGGGAATCCCCGGACCAGTGTTGCTCAGATATGAGCACAACAGGTATACATGATTGCTAATTAATTAAATAATTATTACATAATTAAGAAGCAAGAGCTTTTATGAAGTCTTCGACAGAACGCAGCACTTATTAAGAACACTTAAGTTTTTGTCTTTTTAACTAAAATGTAATAACTGCATTATGACAGAGTATGGGTTGGTCCTGTTTAATGTGGGTGGGGGTATGGTAGTGGGGTGGGAGGGTATAATGATTGGCAGAGACCATTGCATAATGAAATTGCTTGGATTGTCTTAAAGACAAAGATAATTAAAAATTTCGTCAAAAATTTCTAAAACACTGACAATGACGTTTAAAGTTGAGCTATAAATCAAGAAAGTTTATACATTGTGGCAACAGATCAAGGTTAGTCAAAGGTTAAATAAAGACAATTCCAAATTGAGTTGCTAGCCAAAGTCGAGCCAGCAACAGTAATTAATGTCTGCATCAGTAAGAACCTGTCAGACAAATATGAAGGGTGAACACTTAGTTCATAATTTAACCTTACAAATATGGTTATGGAGATTTTTAAGATGTTTCAAACCTTAGTACAGCATCTAGATCATAGAACATAAGGACAAGTTATGAGTGATGCTCTGATAGTTTAAGTACTGCTAGAGAATATTCTTTGGCCCCTAGATTTTATACCTTGCATATCAGTCTGAACATTCCAAAAGACAAATTCCATCAGCGGAACAAAAACAAAAACTTCTTGAACAATATAGAAAGCAGAACAAAAGTATATGAATTCACAACATCTCAACAGCAAGTACATATTTGGGCAAAAAATGATTGAAAACCTGATAGCAGTCTGTATAAACATTCGCCAGTTTACATAAATTTAACAGGAAGTTTTTATGAAAATTCCATCTCAAGTTTCAAGAAATGGTTGAAAATTTACAACCTAATAGTCTAGGTCGGAACATGAAATACTACTATTATAAATAAGGGTCACACCAAACAGCCCCTAAAACAGAGTTTCGTTCACTTTAAGTCCTATGTCTATGAATTACTTATAATCTAATGATGTTATCATAGGCTTTGAAGAAAATTTCCATACAAACAAAGACAGTACATGGAATGTATGCATAAACATGCATGTATAATCTTAGTCGACTACAGATGCCTAGACAAGACAAGACTTCATACATTTGTTCTTAAGTGAAACATGTTAAACTGCACGCAATTCATAGCTAAGCAGTCTTTAGTCAATCATGTTTCAATGGGTTAACATCAAAAAAAAAATTCAGTTGTAATACTGCAGACAGTTCACCTAACCAATTTTCCTGGACTTTATTGTAACCATGGTGTTCTAACTTAACCGTCTATAAGGAGGCAACTTCTCCAAATATGGAAGAAAATCGACGCCTTTGTCAAGTTTTCATAGAAGGGTACACTGACCTGCTGCGACCGAGATTCAAACCTGGATGACTGGGTTATAAGTGCAGCTCACTAACCACTGGACCATGACTAAGGTCTTATTTTCAATTGTGCCTTATAAAATATATTCTACATCTGGTACCTGTTTAACCTCCGAGATGGTGTGTACACAAGGGCAGACAGTGTCCATTCCAGCTGATCAGGAGGATTGTCACGTGTGTCTAATTAAAAACATTCAGTTGACAAAAAAAATAAATGAAAAAACAGGTTTTGACAACTATCTCAAAAATTATACGGGGTCACTACCTTTTATGGGCTTTAATACAAGCCATCCTAGAGATCTATAAAAATGCAACACAAAAGCAAGGATTACATGTTTAAATCGTGTGATATAAAAAAAAAGAACACAAAATACAGGAAATGCCCAAATATGGCACTTTATGTATATACCAGTAGTAATCGCATACATAATCAGGTAAGTTTAACAATCCAAGACTTAACAGAATTGACAAAATACATTAAATTTAGCCCATAGTCTAGATACCAATCAGGACAGTCTGAAATACACACATATAGCTTGGAGGTACCTAAATTATGTATGTTGTATTATACATAAATGCCAATATTTACTTACTGTCCACCCATTACAATACACAATACAGCCCCTTTCTTGACCCTTATTTGTGATTCCTGTACTGCTAAGCAAATATAAGCTTTAGTTCAATCTGGATTAATATTTATTGACAAATCTGACTAGACAGAGCGTTCCACAGGTTGAAATTTCCTCAAGTGTAAATTTTATGACCAGACCCACCTTACACTAAAGTTCCATTTGTGATTTATCAGAAAGTTCATCCCATCTAAAATTACCTTCAGGGCCAAAATTAATGTTCCACTTCAGTAATTCATATCACATTTCGGTCTGACACTCCGAATTTAGTGGTGTATCAAAGAGAAGATAAACAAGCATGTAATTGTGGGAAACCAAGCACGGTACATATTTGGAAGAATTTAATGTTATTGTAATATCTGCAGTAAAAGAAAGCAATAACAAGATTGAGTGCGGTGATGTGTTGATATAGTGAAGCTTATAATGTGTTTACAGACCTGTATAAATAATTAAACAGTGTAACATGCTACAGTGATATTCTGATACAATCTGTCAAAAAGATGCCATTTTTTCATCTTCTAATGAATGAAGTGTGTATTCTGACATTTCTAAGGTTGATATTTAATTGTTATATAAACAGCAATATAGCAGAAAATTTCTATACCCTAAGATAGGCATGTCAATATGTTTAACTGTACAAAAAACAACTTTATAACAGAACAGAGAATCTATTACAAGTATCATTTAGGGTGGGAGATCGAATATTAACCTACATATGCCATCCTTGGATAGATATGTCATCCTTGGATAGGTATGTCATCCTTGGATAGATATGCCATTCTTGGATAGATATGCCATCCTTGGACAGATATGTCATTCTTGGACAGATATGCCATCCTTGGACAGATATGCCATCCTTGGATAGATATGCCATCCTTGTATAGATATGTCATTCTTGGACAGATATGCCATCCTTGGATAGATATGCCATTCTTGGACAGATATGGCATCCTTGGATAGATATGGCATCCTTGGATAGATATGCCATTCTTGGACAGATATGTCATCCTTGGATAGATATGCCATTCTTGGATAGATATGCCATTCTTGGATAGATATGGCATCCTTGGATAGATATGCCATTCTTGGATAGATATGCCATTCTTGGATAGATATGTCATTCTTGGACAGATATGGCATCCTTGGACAGATATGCCATTCTTGGACAGATATGCCATCCTTGGATAGATATGCCATTCTTGGATAGATATGCCATTCTTGGATAGATATGGCATCCTTGGATAGATATGCCATTCTTGGACAGATATGGCATCCTTGGATAGATATGCCATTCTTGGACGGATATGGCATCCTTGGATAGATATGGCATCAATGGACAGACATGGCATCCTAGGATAGATATGTCATCTTTGGATACATACATATGTCATCCTTGGATACATACATAATGTTGATCATCTATGGGTATATAGATATGTCATTCTTGGATAGATATGGCATCCTTGGACAGATATGGCATCCTTGTCATCGCTGGATAGATATGCCATCCTTGGACAGATATGACATCCTTGGATAAATATGAAATCATTCAGCTGGGTAATAGAGGATGAAAATTCAGCAATTGAATTTATAATAGCATAACTCAGAACAGTTTAAAAAAGCATGAAACCTCAATAACATTAGAATCATATTTGCATTTGAATCTTAGATTATATATAATTATTTGATGCAGATAAGAACTTCACTACTATTAGAAAATGTAAGATTTCATCCATAAATGGCATTTAAAACAATGACCATTGCTTCTTATGCATATTTCTGCAGCTAATTATAAACAGCAATTAAGATATGTAATTTTTTTGTTGATAATTCATTATTTATAATATTCAGTTGAATTAAATAATAATTATCTAATCTAATATAGCAGAGGACTACCATGTTTAAGTCTTCATTTGATACTTTTTGTAAAAACAATATAACATCATAATAGAATGGCATTGGTTTAGAATTATGATTAACAAAAGTAACTTTTAATTAAGAAAACTTTTATTGAAAAAAAACTCAGTGATTCAACAAAATTCAAATCAGTATCACATAAGGAAATTCTTTTTTTATTTAAAGCAGGCCTTCTATAAGTTAATGCTTCACAATCATATAATGCCTACAGGCTAGTGATCTTCCTTACTATGGTAATGTGACTGTCAAGTGAAAGAATTGTGTTAGACCCTGGGGCCCCTTATTGACACGTCAGATTTTAGGTAACTCAATTCTTTTAATGTCATCAATGATCATTACTTGCTGGAAGTCATTAAAGTATAAACTGATTTAAGAAAGACGCGGCGCTCATCACAGTTTTATGATTGAACAAATTACAAATCAATCCAATGTTTGTCTAATTAAATGAACCAGCTATATAATTAAATAATAAATTAGAACAGTTAGTGATTTAAATGATCATAAAAAAAACAACAGAATAGAACTACAGAGCAACATACCATTATGTCTAAGTGACGATCCAACACTACATCAGATCAAAACTTAAATGTATTCCCAGTCAATTCAAGTTCCCAAGTATTGGAAGAATAAACTGGGAAAATCTATCTAATTCTTCACAAGAGATAAATGGTATTATTATAGCAAGTGTTCACAGCATTCAAATAAGCCAGAATGTTGCCGAAGAGTAAATGACAAAGACTAAATTGGGAATTTCCTGTCCTTGATGGCTCAGGAATAGGACATCCTTCATACTTGAAAATATCAAAACCCTTGTAAATACCAAATATGGGCATAAATGACAATATATTCTTGTCTGTGTGATAATGATAGCAGCGTGAAATGGAAGATTTGTTGCCAGAATTCCAGTACATATGGCAGGAAGCTTTCAACGGAAATGCCAAATATAAAGAGGAAGTAGTGGGGCTAATTTTCGCTAAATTAACCCAGACAAAAGATTTTTTATGCAGCAGCAAAATTGACAGGAATAATTCTGCAGACATTTGTTGGTATGAGAACTATACTGTATTAAATAGCTCAGGTTGTCATATTTCTAACTAAGAATCTTCAGTCGTCTGAAACTCATATATCCAGACACGGACCCACAAAAAAGTCTTTTAAACTTAAAATAGAAAATACAAGTACACATTTTGTAAAGGGATTTGATGTTTCCAACAAATTACTGAAAAGTCAGGATGTCTCCATTTATTACTATCCCAGTATTGTTTAATTACTACCATAAATACGAAATTTACATTTATTCGCAAAGGATACCAGAATCTTTTTTGTATATCATTCAAAAGTACATGGACCATCAGTGGATTAAAAATCACTACAAAATTGTTGCTATACGGGCCAAATTTAGAGTTAATCTCATCAAACAATCTTAACCAAATCTATTGTTATTCAGTTGTTTAATGGCCCAATCAGTAGCAATGGTGATTTCAGAGTTGCTCCACTAACAAGAAGAGAATTTAAGATACAGGAGAATTGGAAATTTATAATCCCATTTCTAATTTTGAATAGTTTTTCCTGGTTCATTATCTTGTCTGGTTTATATCACCGATACATGCCTCACCCATTTCCTGTGATTTTCTTAATGAAGTTAACGCGGCTCGGTAGTTCAAAGATGGGGACACTGAAAAGCATCCCTCAAAATTCGGAAGGCAGAGATTTGAACTCATGAGCTTTTGTTTGGTAAGTCCAGCATACTGTTATGACTAGTCACCACCAGCAAAATTGTACACAGTATGTATTCTGAAAGGACTTCACAAGAGGAAAATAGCTCACCGAAGATTCTATGACTAGGTACAGATACAGTTATGCTGCTGAACATTGATGTCATCAGTCAAGTTTTCACCTGATATCAGACATACTGAGCCCATATTATGGCCTTGAAGTTCTTAATTAACTGGATGCAAACAATCATTGTGACTCACAATTCTAAATACAGTGCAACCTCTCCAAAGCAACATCCAGTGGGAGGAGCAAAATTATGTTGCTTTTGAGAGGTTGTTGCTCTAGAGGTTAAAATTATGGTTAAATCATGCAATGGGAAAAAGTCATGCTGTTGTTACAGGAAGGTTGTTGCTCAAGAGAGGGCCGCTCTGGAGAGGTTGTACTGTACAAACAATGATATTATACTTATAATCCTGATTCCATCCCATATTTTATAACAGTATCAAAATCAACAAAATTTTCTTTTTTGGTTAAAAAAAACATCAGTACATTTTAAAACACTCTGTAGTTACTTACATGGACTTGAATGTTTCGAGGAAAATGAAATTCACTGAAGCATTCAGTTCGTTAAACAGGAAACTATACCAGCTAAATCAAAGAAAGGACATTTTTTTCCCAACTGAAATATTTTGTATGAGATCTGGCTGGCAACATTGTATGTGGCGCTAGCTGCAAAAATATGAACCAATCTAAACAATTCCATGTACGGTATAAAACTTCCTATTTATTAAGTCAAACCCATCATATATCTCTAAATGAAGAATAACAACGCCATAAATAAAGATTTTATAAACAAAGTACCTTATTTATGATCCTAACAGTTCCATGTTGCCATTAATAAAAGCATAACAGTCCTTAATTCCTTATATAGCATACACAAGCCATTATTCCCATGTTCAAGTGTCCCAGACAGCAGACTTTATTGGACTGACTACAGAATTCTATATAATACTCCAACAATCGAATTAGTAAGATTTATAGAGAGTCAGCCGAGGAATGAGATAATTGTAGGAATTATGTTTCTTGATAACACTGTTATGTTGTTTAAGTGTCTTATTGTTAAACCAGTCATTCCATATATTGTTAAAGAACTCAACTTTGATCTTTTATAGGGAAGATAAATTGGCATGATCAAAGCATGGAGTATATATGTGTAAAGTTTTATGAGATAAATCATAATTGTTCCAATTAATGGCCATTAACAGTTTCTGATAAGCCATTAAATTAAGGTTGTGGGCATTGCAAAAAATTCTTTTTTAATAATGCCTGAGAAAATTTTCATCATTTGCGATTTTACAATTTATGCCATCAAATTGTGATTATTTATTTTATGTCAATCACATAGCACGTCACTAGTGTAATATACATACAGTTTCTTGTAGTTTAGCATACCCGTATACTAATTATTGATCATTAATAATGATGTCCATTGATGCCATCTAGTCATAATAGCTGATAGAAACATGTAACTTGATTTTGAAGTGAACAATATAAATATCCCAGCTGTGGCAGGTCATAGACTCATACCCTTGTATGAAAATTGGACAAAATGTCAATTATCCTCTATTTATGTGGAGAAGTTATTGGCTCCTCAGGTGGGTGGGTACTGATAGTCCTCAGGTATTAGAATACAGTCTAGGAAAACTGGATAGGTGAACTGGCTGCTATATATAACTAAATTATTATTAAAGAAAGTCATTGTACCCACTGGAAAGAAAACATTTTATAAACAGGATCAACTGCTTAGCTCAATTGGTGAAGCATTTGACTCTGTCAGTTCCAAATAATCTCTGATAGACAATTTGGTAAAAGACAATGGTGTCTATTAATATCAATACATTGCTGATCATCAGGGTCATGAAAATAGCTGAATGTCATTTTTTAATGCTTAATTGAATTTTTTCTAAAATACTGTATTTGTTTGCATAATTTTTATGTTGTTTCATGAAAATAGCAAACAGCATATTTTAAAGCCATAGTAGTTAATTGTCCATATAATTGCTTTGTAAAAATGTTTAACAAGTTTAATTTTAATGACTAGAGTTTAGCATTGATTGCATAAATGTGTTCAATGTCTGAAACACCTGCAAATTTCATGCAACAGTTTATGATATTAATAAATCTTATAAGACCTCAATGTACATAAATTCAAAAATAGAATCCAGAATATTTGCGTCAATGTGGATGGGGAAAAAAGCTTTATACAGATTTAACATCCTTAAGACTTAAGAAACAAGAATTAAGCAAACATCCCATAATTAGACAATACAGAGAAGTATTTAAGTAAACATTCTGTTTACTCTAAGGCACCGTTTTAAAGAGGGAGATGAATAGATGTCCTGTGTCCTAGTGCATGAAAAACCTATGTGCTTAAGTTGTTTGTACTTTGATCAAGGACTGGCTCAAATGTGCCATTGTCTCAGCAATTTAACGGCAGGATGCGAACCAGGAAATAACAATCACTGATGGAAACCAAGAGATAACAAGATGATTTTTCATCCGACACTTGTATATCAGTACCACAGTAAGCAGAAGGCTCTCAAGACTAATCCAAATAACTAACTTATAACAAGATATACGTCAAAGCGGAACTGTGAAGAGGATAGACACTAGAAATCATCTCTAACAATCTTTCACACAATTTTTCAACTGAAACAGGATATAATTGTAGTACTTCATGTGTTTAGTTGATCTTTGTAATCATAGGAAGATTTCAAATTGTTTATAAGAGTTACAGAATAACAGTATTATTGTGATTGGCTTGATCCCATTCACTTCAGTTATTTTGGGTCACAGTCTTTGTCCCGTATTGTTAAGCGAAATGATCATTGCGAAATAACAATGTTACTTCCACCGCAAGATTTCCATGAAATTTGTACATTATTCTTTTTACTTCATTTGGACAGAATACTTAATTGTTCAACTGATGCGCCTAATTAAGAATTAGTCACATAAGTGTTTCTCATTGAAAATTCCAGCTTAAGAGTTAACATGTACAAGATTTTATATTTATCCACAATGTAATTGTATCAACAAAACAAGAGCTAAAACAAGCATTCTCTGGCATAATAAAAGCTTAATTTGTCTACTGCAAGCACAATAAAATTCTTCTGAAGATCAACAACACAAAACTCATATTTGAATACATCTTCAAGCCTAGACATTAAACCTCCCCTCTCCTAGTTTCACTAAAATCATGTGAGAAGAACAAAGGCTTTGAACCTGAGAACTCTACAAGAGATGTCACCAGTTTTATTTACACAAGTGAGAAACTACAAGGGCTACTCCTATTTACTTTACTTTGACAAACTTCAGCCTTATTCCTAAAAGTCAACAGACTGAACTCTTTAAAGCCAGTCCTATCAAATTGCATGTAATTGGTACTGTATTAGGGAATGCAACACCAACTAAGATTATTTTCCCTCAGTCGCATTGATTAGCTATCTAGGGCTATTTGCCAATTTACTTATCAACCCCGGACATCAAAGAAAATAGATTAAGATGCTTAAAGACAATGGTTTGTCATGGTACAAACTTTGAATTAAATAATTAGAGCATCAAGATTCACAAAGTCCTGGAGACTTTGTTCTCTCTAAGCATTAATTCTACTCCACTAATTGATTATGTTTATGGGCGTAGATAAGACTGACTATATGGAAATGTCCAAGAATTATCATAATGAAAGCAGGAATGTAACAAACTAAGTGATAAAATTAAACAGGAAGAGAGATGACTACATCAGCACATAGAGTAATTAGGGTTCTGATCTGCAGTGCCCTTATCAGTCATTATAATCAGTTGTTAATTAATAATACAACAGAACAGAACTTTTCTAGCAAACTTCATTATGAAGTACAGTGCAACTTCTGCAAAGCAAGTTACCCTTTTAGAGTAGCAAAATTATATTGTGTTGAGAGGTTGTTGCTTTAGAGAGGTTAAATTAATAGTTAAATCATGCAATGGGGAAAAAATCCTCCTGTTGTTGAAGGAAGGTTGTTGCTCTAGAGAGGTTAAATTAATAGTTAAGTCATGCAATGGTAAAAAAATCCTCCTGTTGTTGAAGGGAGGTTGTTGCTCTAGAGAGGTTAAATTAATAGTTAAGTCATGCAATGGTAAAAAAATCCTCCTGTTGTTGAAGGGAGGTTGTTGTTCTAGAGAGGTTAAATTAATAGTTAAGTCATGCAATGGTAAAAAAATCCTCCTGTTGTTGAAGGGAGGTTGTTGTTCTAGAGAGGTTAAATTAATAGTTAAGTCATGCAATGGTAAAAAAATCCTCCTGTTGTTGAAGGGAGGTTGTTGCTCAAGAGAGGACTGCTCTGGAGAGGTTGTACTGTATGAATAGCTAGTTAACAGAGGAGGTACAGGGTGTTGACTATCATGATTGACTGAACCTAATAAACTTTTCAGTAGAACGACAGAGTAATAAATGACAGATCAAATGACAACTTAAAACACCAATGAATCAGCAACTTTATAAGTCATAACATGTAAGTCAGACAATTAGTAAGTTTATTTCTTGGTGGAATACAGATTCAAACAAAGTACTGAAATATGCTTCAGATGTGCTTCTTTTATGGCTGGGGATGTAAAAACTATGTCAAGTTCAGTCTGCATGGAGAAAAAACATAACCAAAATATCGTACCTGTAACTGTTCATGGATAAAAACATGAGTTGATCTTAAAACCGAAAAATATGGCAATGTCAAGCAATTTAGCCACACATCTGCTCTGAGCTGGCTCGGCATGAACGGTACAGTAGAACACCTATCATCAATGCACAAGATCGCCGACTCAGTCTGGGTGTCACCTGACATTTATAATGCACAAGTTCACAAGATCAAGTTCTGCTCAAATTATGGCTCCCCCAAACACAACCAAAAAAATATTAATGCTTGATGCATACAATGAAAAATGAAATTATGAATAGATCAATTTGGCCCTTTTTGTCCTTATTTTCAGATAATTTAGCTTCTAAAAGCTCACTATTACAAACCTGAACAAAAGAAGCGTTTCGTAAAAAAAATAATTACATGCATATTAAAAAAATTACTGCAGGGTGTTAGCTGGGACTAAATGGAAACTGACATGACACTTTTGGGGTGCAGGGAGATCATACAGGAATGAGCCAGCTGCAAGTAGGTATAAATGAGTTTTTAAAAACTTTTTTTCTCAAAATTCACAACCCACTGTGCCAGTGAATAGTTAAAGAGCTCAATTTATGACAGCAACAGTGACCCAGAAATCCCGAATTCTGAAAAAATGGAATTATCGTCAATGTCGGGATTAAAAGGTGATAAATAAAGGTTACAACAGGTCCATCTATTTATACATGTCATGATAATTTCTGTTAACAATATGCACACAGTCTTGCCATCACAGAAAAAGCCAACGTTTACAATAGACCGCAATTTTTCCCACATAAAAGAAGGGTATTATTAACAGAAGTAACAGTTTCTAAAGAAATATTGTGCGGCTTTCATGGTGTCGTATTTCCACCCCTGGCAACATATGAAACCATTTTGTTCTTAAACAGCTGAATCAAGGAGCATAGCATTTCTTCATTGTGAAAAAAGACTAAATTTCCATTTTTTTTTCCAACAGAAAAAAAGAAAATTTCATGTATCAAAATGTCAACTTTAACTTTGGAGATTTATTCAAAGAAATCCATGAAATTAATTCAATATGCCGACAGTTTATTTAATTGTTTTTGCTGTATGCTGATCAAAATTTGAGAATATCTAAAGTTATAACAATAATTTAAATTCATTAATCTACTAGGTACTGTAAAATGTCATCATGATAATATTTTTATCATTACCTAAGTATTATTTCCTGACCCTAAGTGGAATATGGTACAAATTTATACAAATAATTCATAAAAAAAAAGTAAGACACCATTTTCGTGATAACTATTCTTAGACCATTTTAATAATTTAAAAATGGATTTTTTTTACAGTGGATTGAATTGAATATATACATAAGGAAATGACAAAAAATAAAATATCACAAAGATTAAATGTTCCACCACACCCATGGTCATTTGGCAACTGTCCAGCTTTGATGGTGGAGGTTAAAAGACCCCAGACATATACCTCAGGGTAACACCACTACCCATCAATATATTAGCTAGCTGGAAGCTTCCCTCACATTTTATCCCGGGTGGGATTCAAGAGTCTAGTGATTTACTAGTCTGTGACGACGACCACACAACCATGGAGCCCCTCCAAAAAAAGTAAAAATGACATAAATCTCTGATTTAAATATGAGCTGTAGACATCAATTTGATCTGATAATGAAATTATAGAAAAAAATATATAATATAAATGGATTTAGAATTGAGTAGTCTGGAATTTCATTAGTCAAACCATTAAATACCCAGTCAAGTAATTATTCATACATCATGAACTTTTCACAAAGTATACAAGAACAGTTCAAGAAAAATTCATGTTTTCATGAATTCTTATCAAAGGGGATAATAAATCAGACTGATGAGGTTTGATGAGGCCTGTGAAAATATGTCAGTCAAGATTATGATGTCTTAATCATCAGAAAGCATAAATTACTGGTAGTTAAAGCAGGATGAAGTGTCTGCCAGCATGCAGCCAGGTGAAAGGAAGGAGAAAACGGAAGATTTTTATCTTCATTTTTTATTTTTTTTTATTTTTACTTAATAAGGAAGTTTATGTGGAAATTAAAGCAGATTCTGAAGCCACTAGTTTCCCCTGACAACACACAGTTTCTAGAAGGGAACATATTCAGTTTTCTTTGTTCTCGAATTTAGACATTGTACCGCAGGAAATTTATTCTCGACCCCCCCCCTCTCTCTCATATCATTGGCTACTGAATGCTACAATGTATGAAATACTTAGACCTATCAAGTATTGACGAGACAACGAGATGCATGTTGCGTCTAAGATACTCACATACTTGTAATATTATCACTACCATCGAGAAAGTTATGTCTCCAATGATATTGAAATCGAGGGTTCAACGCAACAGTGTCGTAACTCATATTGAAATAAGAACAACTTACGACAGTGTTGCGCTGAGCCCTCGAAATGTTTATTCAAGTTATTACAAAAGTATTCGTGTTATCACGTACGTACATCTTTCAAACTCATTTTCAGATACAAACTTTCGACAACTAAGAAGACATTGACAGTATACGATAACAGTTGGCTACTGGGCATCATGAGGAAGATCGGCTGATATTGAATTAAAATATTTTTTATGTGACATTGCCTTATTAGATATTTAGTACAGAAGTGATTTGATGCTTTATTTTAAGTCATCATACATAGCTCGGATATCTTTTATTCTCTTCATAATACTAATAAAATTAATGATAATATTCATAATAAACAAAAATAAAATAACAATATTTAAACTGACTGTAACTTAAGAACAGTACCAGACGAAAACAAAATTGATCAATAATTTCATAAAAGAAAATACAGTGCGACCTCTGTAGAGCAACACCCTGTGGGAGCTGCAAATATTGACCATTGTTTAAAGGTTTTTGCTCTACAGAGGTTAAATTTAAAGTAAATATCAGCTCAGGAAAATTTTGAAAGTGTTGTTATATAGAGAGGTTGTTGCTCTACAGAGGGCCGCTCTGGAGAGGTTGTACTGTATGACAATAGGTTAAATGAAACTTACTCCTGTAATGTAACTAAGTACAAAAATAAACTACATACAGTGATCACTTAGTGATAAACTAGAATACTGCTTTCATCATGTACACAAAGAGATAACAACAAGTTTTAATGTTATCAAGCTATAATTAAAATGTTACCATATTTTTGTAACACATAAGTTAATTACTATGATAATTAATTCACAATCAATTTCATACCAATTAAAAATATCATAAACCATTTACCATTACTACAGCAGACGTAGAATTATGGATCTACATTCATCTGTTGGTTTCAACACAACTGGTTTTCGCCTATTTCTTTATTAACACCAAAGTCAGCATAATGGTGCAAAAGAGGTTATAAGACCAGAAAGACTGATAATTGATGACACCTACTGTGTCACATCAAAAGATCTTTGAAAACTTGATTCATTGCTTGGCTAGTGGACAGGTATGAAGGCATCACCGCTTGGACATTTAATTAGCTACTCTGTCCATAGACTGTCTCCTGTGACAAACACAAGCCTGTCACATTCCTCAGGCCATACAATTTTTCTATACAATATACAGAGAGTAATGTGGGAGAAAATAATTCCAATTTAGAACCCAAATTTATTGATTTTATCCTGAATCTCTCAGGTTTGTGGCTGTTTATCTGAACCAGATTGATACAAATGGAGGTTTAGAAAGGTTTGGAAGTTTTAGAGATTTAAAGAAGTGTTGGTCAAAAATATAAAATGTCAGAAATTAAAATTGACCCATTTTAAATAATCAAGACCTAAAACTCAAGTTTATTTGTATCCCAATCACAAGCAAAGCAAAACAAAATCATTCAAAAGACCTAAAACATAAAAAAAAATGTGAATAAAGTTTCAACAATTCTAGTCAAATAATCAAGGACATCATCAAGGAATGCAATTAAACCATCATAATCATCAACAAACAGCACCACCACCATCATCATCATCACCACCATCATCATCATCATTACCACCATTATCATCACTATCTTATCCTCATCAACATCGTTAGCACCACTACCATTATCATCAACAACATTACAAATGGCACAATCATCATCAAAGTCATCAACAACACTATCCTCATCATAACCAATAACAAAATCATCAATATAAATATAATCATCTACAAGAAAACAGCAATCATCATATATATCAACAAATTTTACATTACTTTCATCATTTTCAACATCATTATTATTACAAACATCATCATCATCTTTTGCATCATCAATAACATTATCAGCATCCTTATCATAACCACCGCCACCACCACCACCATCATCATCAACATCAACATCGGCATAAACATCAGCATAATTATCATCCTCATTACCAATATCATCATTGTTACCAGTGTCAACAGAATAATGGTCATCATCATCATTAAGGAAATTAAGTGATTTAAGAGTGCAAATATGAATCAATTAATAAATAATTATAAACCAACAATTACATGATCAGATGTCTTGTCCTCAATGCCCACACCATACTGTCTTTATTCTTTAATTAGCACAACCACTTATGATCATCAAAGCTACAGTAACACCACTTAGCAAAACAAACAAACCACATAAACCGATATTAACAACATGAAAATAACAACAATAATAACAATAGCAGTAGTAGCACTAGCAACAACAACGACAATAGTGTCATTGTTATTGATTACCAAAACAACATCATCACAAGTGATATCAAGCAAGCATGTTTCAGTAAAATCAAACAAGGAACAGGCTATCAACTCGTATAATTTATTTACATTAATTCGTGAAAAAAAAAACATCAGGTATTTTCATATCTTTCAGCTTATACAAATAAAAAGGAAGTATTGCCTTCTTAACTCGATGTTTTACGATCAAAATATATTGAAGACAGGCAACAATTTTAACATTTCCTTGACTTCAGGCGATATTAAGAATTCAACTGATGTAAATGTAACGGTATCTTCAGCATATACTTTCCCTCTTTGATCAAATCATCTTGTAACCTAGCCAGGTTTAATTCTAAATAAGGATGTAAAGTATGAAGGAGAAAGAATGCAATCAGCATGAACAAACACCTGCAGGAATATGAGCACAAAATAGCTAATTAATCAAGGTTTGGATACTTAAGATGTAGAAATTCCACAACTGGATTTCTATCACACAATAATGAATACGGTATTCTTGAACCCAAACATACCACTTTAACTCTCCCCCACACATGATTTTTGTGTCAATACAAAAACAAATCAATAGTAGAACAGAGATATGTAAAAAAACTGCAATGAAATTATATAACTTACTTTACTTTGGTCCATTTTAGAAACATTTGTTCTATTCAGACAGGTTCCATGAAATTCTATAATCAAGTGAACCTGACATGAAGGAACTTTGTCTATTTAAGGAGATAGGGGTGAAATAAGATAACAGGGTCCAAGGATTGAACAACTTGATTCATATCTATTGTACATCAACATCAGTTAACTATAAACTTTATATAGCATCCACACAGCACTCCTGAACTCAAACTTGTTCAGATACGTCTTGATAAATAGGATGGGCACAATTTATGCAAAATCTTGTACTTCTTAGATAAACAACTTTTTAAATGGACATTTTCAGCCAAAAAAGGATTGAGTGTTTCTTCAAAGTCATGTGCACAATTCTAAGATTTGAAAGCACCTGTCACCACTTAAACTAATTTTCAGTTTGTGGCGTTTATCTGCTGTTTCACAGCCCGGCACTCTACAGCTATGATCATTTCAGGGCCACTCTAAAGATTGGAGAGCCGGGCACTTATATCCCTCCTCTTATTTCAATTAGATTTCCGGGTTCTTCATCATGCCCAGTGTAAAGCACCGATACACGTCTGACTTGTTTCTTATGATTCTCTAAACATAGTACTTGACTTGGTAGTTGGGTGGGGACCCAACAATAGAATCCCAGAAATATCTGAAGCCAGAGCAGAGATTTGAACCCTCGACCATTTGTCCAGTATCTCAACTGTATTTCTGTGTAGTATGTGAACAGTAGCTTGACCTAAACAGTATCACTGGATCCATAACTAGCAATGACCTATTCCTATGCAAGTTACTCAGACATTGAACCTCAGAATTTCTTTGCTGAGAAACATTATGCCTCATTATTTTGTATTAAATTCACTGCCTGTAAATTAAATAGCTTCTAACCAACAAAGTTAAATGAACTTCCACATAAGGCATAAAAAAGTTCCTAGCCCCGAGGTTATTACATTTTAAACGGTGTCCGAGCTCAAATCTCAATTACATTCTCAAAGTATTTCGGTTGAAAAGATAGAGCTGGTTAATGTTTAAATACGTATTCGGATGAATTATACTGTCAGACTAATGTATCAATGGTATCATTATTGTCTGACCACAATTAACTTAGAACCATTAGTAGAAGACAAGATATGAGATATTTGAGCTCGGAGACCGAACTGTAGTTTTATAACCTTGGGGCTGGTTTCCACAAAATTTTCACATGAACTCTCCAAACTTAACAAAATATGCATGCAAAAATTAATACCTGTATTTCATTTGGAATTGATAGCGGAAACAAGGTATTTATCATTTTTTCCTAAACTGAATATGAGACGTTTCTAGACAAGTGAACATCTAAAAGAGTTTTATTTAGCAGTATTAAATATGGAGAGGAAAAAACACAGATGCATAGAATTACCAATTTTAAAACAGTTCTGGAGTCGCATTTCATACATTGGTGAATTGCCAGTATATAAAACAATGACCTTCTTCAAGCAAGGACAAAACACAACAATATCATGCACGAAAAGTAATTTTATTGAGACATAGTATCGTGATGATGCTACTTGAAGCATAATGCATTTTAGTACCTTTATTTATATATACAGTAGAACCTTTCTAAGCGAAACTTGTTTGGACTGAAAAAAATGTTCAGATTACAGAGGTGTTGGTTTGCCGGGTAACATTTTTTTTTCCGCATTAATTACATGACGATAAAATCATCAGGACCAGCTGACATTAGAGATGATTCCGGATCACAACGGTTTAGATTTTAAAAGGGAGGTTTGACTGTAGTTATCTTTTAATTTATCATGTGTGGCAAATTCCTAAAAATATCCGCAATACAATGATGATGTCAGAAATGATAGTGTTGACAATGATGATAATGCTGCTGCAGCTGTAGCAGATGACGATGAAATCAGTTGGACTGTTGATAATGCTTTTGTTGATAATGTTTCTGTTGTTGATGCTTTTGTTGTTTACTACTGATGCTGCTACTGCTGCTCTGCTGCAGCTGATGATGATGATGATGAATACAGTAAAATTACAGGACAACAAAAGCTACTATAAGTTAAAATATTGTTGATTATTTCATTAATCTGATAATGATGATAATAATGATGCAAATAGTCATATATAAAACTGTTCAGAGCATCAATGCGGCTGATGATGAATATACAAATGATGCTAATATCATTGTTACTTATAAAGATGGCAAACTTATGATTGTTGATGATGAAGTTGACAACAACCAGGAAACATTAACTACCACTGATAATTCAGCTGCAGTCAATGATGAACATCTTATTGCTGATGATGCTGATGATGACATTACTAATTACAGATTTATTTCAGTCCCAGTTAAAACCACAATTATTCACCATTGTTCTAGGTGTAACAGATCACCAAAGATAAATCAGAAAATTATCTTGATGACCAGTTATGTTGACTATACAAGATAAACCAGGTTCAAGCACTATATCATTGTTTGACAATCTTATCATCAAGGTATGCCGTGGGTTGTTGCAATATATCTAAAACCTGCATTTGGCAAATTAAGGACTGCCAGAATCTCCATTTTAACAAGGATGAGAAAGGCTCCCCCACCCATTCATCTCACATCAAATACAATTAGTTGGAGAGATGTTCCATAATGAATACTTACTATGATCATGAAGGTTTAAATACTGATAAAGAATTCATCTCATTTTTTTTAACCAAGAATTTTGAAACTATTTTATGACTTGATAATATGAATGTCTCATGTATTAATTATTCATGAATTGTTTACAAACGTCAACAGTTTTTTTAGCATCACAGTTCCATAACATTAATGGCAATATTTTTATTCAAATAATCTAAAGCTCAGTGTTTACATTAGAAGCAGCAACAGTAACAACAACTACCACAGGTAACAGCAGCAACAAAAACAGCAGCAGCAACAACAGCAGCAGAATCATCATCAGCAACAGCGGTAACAACAGCAGCAGCAACAACAACAATGGTAACCACAGCAACAACAACAGAATCAGCAGCAGCAACAGTAACAACAACACTAACAGCAGCAGCAGCAACAACAACAATGATAACAACAGCATTAATTCATGTACTCAACCATCATAGGTCAACTCATAGTTACAATGTAGGGACTCAAAAATGAAAGCATATCAAAATGCTGTCTTACATAAAATAATTGTAAATCAAAATAAAGTATGTTCATTTCAGTGGTTACACTAAACATGTGATCTCTTCTCCTTCCAAACAAATCAACAATCACACTTCAATCAACAAATCGGCGAATTTCTTACAACAACACAATGCACAGTTTACCAAGTATATATATTTACTTGCTAATGTAAGAAAAACTTTCCCCGATGAACCCCCACCCACCATAAAATACATTATGTCATGAAAGGAAAGTGAAAGTGGATGTAAATGAGGTTTTAAAGATTTACATCAATTAAACAATGTAACTAATGTAAATACCTTGACTGAGAATGGATCCCTAAAGTGTCCACCAATTACCTGTAGACAGTCTATACTTGTAGAATTTTACCATGATAAAATTTGTTAAAGCTAGTGTCATGCTGTGGAATGCAAATATAATCTAAGATTGTTTAAGGGTATATCTGTCTGATATAGGGGTACTTCACAAAGATAACCAGCTACCTTCTTCTTGGGAACACTCCATTTTAAAGCCTTATCTTTTTAGCCGCAAATATGGGATAGTTTCCTTAAAGAGTGAATCATGTACCAGTCTATCTATGGTAGATTTAATGTCGTCTGCTTCCAAGCTGGACCGACTTGATTTAAGATTTGAGCATGCCTGGATTTAAAGGAATATTTGTCACAACAAGATTCGAAATCCAGCTTTTATTAAACTACGGTCTGGAGCAACAGAGGAATACGGAATTTGTCATCCATAAAGAGCAGACAATGGTTTCCAAACGACCTGCGAAACTTTTATCTAAACTTTATTCATGTCATTCACCTACAGCACTAACAGCTAATTTAAAAGACTCTTTATGAAAATCTACATGTCAGTTGAATTCATTTTTTTTCATTTTTGTTACTTTATCAGAAGCAGACGACATTGTCAGAGAATGACACTGCACTTCAACTGATAAAGTTCCTAAAAATGTGATATGATAAATTGTCCACAAATTATCTTTTAGGTGATGATTATACTCAGTAATTTTGTCAGCAAGCCAATTATTGTTAGTATATATAATCAGCAGTGATAAGTCTTCAAACAGTAGCAGCATCACATGTCCACATACTTCACATGACCGATAAAACTGACTGCCATCTAACGGTAGCCAAGTTTGCGCCTATCAGAGGAGAGGTCAGATCTTATCACACAGGTACTACCTGTTACATGGGGGTTTACTAAGTCTTGGAGTTTGGACTAGGTCTTTATCTGAGCCAGATTTAGAACAATGTCAAAACATGTTGGATCAAAGATCATTACATTGGTGCAAGCTGATCAGAAACTAAGACTAATACCGCAGGAAGATAAGATAAAAATTCAATCTTCTGTACAGTTGAAGGATAAATTGTCATACAGATTTCAGAAAATAAATTAACGCATCATGACAATAACATCTATTCAATTTTTTTCTTTGGGGTTTAACGTTGCACCCAGTCTAGGTCATTCAGTGACCTATTCCAGCTTTAATTGTTGAAGATGTATGTACACCTGTGTAGAAGAATTGACCTATTGTAACCTTGCCAGACAGCTTCCTCAAGTGTGGAATTTACAGTGAGGGGCAAGTGATTCAGAATCACTCAACCACAGAGGTCCATACTTATTTAATAAACTATTAAACTTATATACAAGACAATATATTACCAAGGTAGCAAGATATCAATAAAGTTTTATAAATTTAGCAACAATTTAGCAGCAAAAAATCAATAATGTACAATTTGAGTCACATCATGTTTGCTTCTAAACGGAATCACCGAAATTTTGGAGTCAAAGCTTGTGCGCAAGGTATCCAGGTTGAGAGACCAGCTGTATTCTGTAATATCTCATGACAAAACAATGTAACATCATTAAGCTTGGTTACCTGTCCAGTGAGACAGTTTGACAGAATGATAATTACTGATGTAATTAGCGTTGGGTTTAACACCATATATCCACATCAGTTCAATCACACATGGCCGACAGTTGACCAAACCTGCAGTGCTTATGACTAAACCAACCTGAAGTAACATCACACCCTATTATTCTTCTAGCAATAGCTGACTTCCCCACCCACACATGATGAATAAATCAGAGGCTGGGGAGAAATTATCTTGGAAGTAGTACAGTTACCAGAATAGCACAGCCAACAAAACAAAGTTTATGTTACCATGGAGGCCCTAATGGAACATCATAGTACAAGGAATATTTGTATATGACATTATAAGAATGTGAGGCCCTGATAAACTGAACAAAGTTTATGTTACCATGGTGGCACTAATAGAACACCATAGTATACAGGATATTTGTATAAGACATTAGAATGTGATGCCCTGATAAACAGAACAAAGTTTATGTTACCATGGTGGCCCTGATAGAACACCATAGTATACAAGATATTTGTAAAAGACATTATAAGAATGTGGTGCCCTGATAAACAGAACAAATTTTATGTTACTATGGTGGCACTAATAGAACACCATAGTATACAGAATATTTGTATAAGACATTATAAGAATGTGATGCCCTGATAAACAGAACAACGTTTATGTTACCATGGTGGCCCTGATAGAACACCATAGTATACAGGATATTTGTATAAGCCATTAGAATGTGATGCCCTGATAAACAGAACAAAGTTTATGTTACCATGGTGGCCCTAATGGAAAACCATAGTATGCAGGATATTTGTATAAGACATTAGAATGTGATGCCCTGATAAACAGAACAAAGTTTCTGTTACCATGGTGGCACTAATAGAACACCATAGTATGCAGGATATTTGTATAAGACATTAGAATGTGATGCCCTGATAAACAGAACAAAGTTTATGTTACCATGGTGGCCCTAATAGAACACCATAGTATGCAGGATATTTGTATAAGACTGTAAGAATGTGAGGCCCTGATAAACAGAACAAAGTTGAAGATAAAATAGGAGGCCCTAACAGAGCACCATCTATGTATCTGTGATATTTATATCAGACATCAGAATACAATGTCCTGAAATATGATATTCTCACCTGTAGAACTATGAGACATAATCCAATAAAGACCTGGTATCATTATCTTGTGGCTACAAATGCACCTGGCATGGAATATAAGACCATCAGATAAAATTCTACAGTTGGTAAGAAGTTTTGACACAAGATGTGGTGAGGTAAGAATAATTTTTTCAAGTCATCAAATACCATCAAGCAATATAAGCTAATAAAGTACATGTTCTGTAGCAAGCCATACGTTACTCACAGCATGAATCCACAGGAAACCACACTATTTCCTTTCTATAAACAAAATTTTCATAAAAAAATAAGTGAAACCAATATGCTTAAAAGTATCATTATTTTGAAACTTTTTTATGCATCCTACATTACACAAACAAAAACATAGGACTAAATGACAGGAATTCCAAGACACTGAATACGGAAAAATGAGAACAGATGTATTACAGTGACATCTGAGAGGTCTAAGGAAAATACAATTCTTCCAAATGGTTCAGAATAATATATTGAAGTAATCATAATCTTAGGTGACATAATAAAGTAAAATTTGAGTGAGTGATCGAGTGAGTGATTGAGTGAGTGATCGAGTGAGCGATCGAATGATTGAGGGAGTGATCGAGTGATCGAGTGAGTGATCGAGTGAGTGAGTGAGCGATCGAATGATTGAGGGAGTGATCAAGTGATCGAGTGAGTGATAGAGTGAGTGATCAAGTGAGTGATCGAGTGAGTGATCGAGTGAGTGATCGAGTGAGTGATCGAGTGAGTGATCGAGTGAGTGAGTGATCGAGTGAGTGAGTGAGTGAGTGAGTGAGTGAGTGAGTGAGTGAGTGAGTGAGTGAGTGAGTGAGTGAGTGAGTGAGTGAGTGAGTCTTTTTTCAATTAAATCAGATCATGTTAATTGAGACACTGATAAACAGAATTATCCATTGAATATGTCAATAACAGAGAGATACATTAAACAAGCTATCAAGTGAGAATAGAATAGAATAGAATAGAATAGGATAGGATAGAAACAAACAAACAAACAAACAAACAAACAAACAAACAAACAAACAAACAAACAAACAAACAAACAAACAAACAAACAAACAAACATCAGTTATTTCAAAAATGAATTGATTGATTAGTTAATTAAGTGATGTTGTAAAAACAACAATGATAAAATATCAAATGCAAGAATTTACAAACTCGTCAACTGATAAAAATGAGTGATCTGTAAATTAATTGATCACATAATTAATTGATTGAGTTATCCATACTTGCTAAAATCATTCTACAAATTTATCTATCAATCAATTAATTGATAAGCATATTGGTCAATTATTTGTTTGACTGATGATTAATCATTTACTTGTTTACAAAATGATCAATCATTTAATTACATCTTCAAATAATGGTCAATCGGTTATTTGTGTACATGATTGTCAATCTATCATTTGTTTCATTGATGGCCAATTAATCATTTGTAAGATCGATGATGAATCGATCATTTTCTTTAAATGATAGTCAATCAATTACTTATCTGATTGATGGTGAATCAATTATTTGTTTGATTAAAAATTAATCAATTATTTGTTCAAATGATAGTCAATCAATTATTTGTTTGTCTGATTGGTGGTGAATCAATCATTTGTCTGATTGGTGGTGAATCAATCATTTGTTTGATTGATGGGTTTATTTAGTGAGTACTAGAGAAAGTGTTCGCTTACAGAAGCAAGAAAGTATATAATGTCAGGAAGTAAAGTACCAAATGTATGCTAGACTCAAGTGACTCATCTTGATTTGAAAAGGGACTTTTGAAAAAAAAAAATGGAAATAGTACATTGTAATACGATTCTAAGCCTGGCCATTTAAGGATAATATTGATATCCTAGAAACATGTCATATTAACAGAATAAGTATCTTATCTCCCCAGCTGAATTACCTAGAAGACAATACAGTTAGTGGTTCAAGTGGTGTCAAAGAATTGTATTATCTTGTAAGTACTACAGCAACAACGTATTGTGTGCCTTAAGTATTGTACACCCCTTAAAAACAGAAGATATAGTAAAACACATAAGTGATGTAAATAATCAGCAGCTTAGGATGAGAAGAAAACTCCTCAAACAAGGACATTTTTTTAATTGAAATACTTGATTTTATCATGAAATTAGTAGTATTCCTAGACCTATGTCAGGCAAATATACCACTTGTTGTATAATCACACTTTAATAGATTCATATAATCATGCACTATGTAATTGAATGACTTGGAATTGTATTGAAAGTCTACAAATACTATCACTTTATTTGAATTTACTTAAATATGAAAAAAACACAAAAGTAGGGACTTAAATTTCATTTTTTAACTTTCTCATTTTTCGGAGTTTCGCATTTCAAACTCTCGCATCAAATCAATATTGAAAATCGGAAGATTTTTGCCGGGGACGACAAACAATTCCGAACTTTCGCATTTTTCAAACATTCCTATTTCGAACATTAGGGATTCAACTGTAGTAATAATGATAAACAGGCCAGAAATAAGTTGTGTTCTGCTTACTACTGAAAATAGGGTGAGTCGCAAAACCTCACTTTCCAATGTTTTTTTTGAAGTACAATTTGTCCCCAACTATCATTTTGTGTAATACACAATGGGTGTTTTCGAATTTAGCCCCTGGCCCAGGACCGAGACAAAAAAATTGCGGTTAATCTGGTAAATTTGAAAAGGTCAGTGTATACAGTCCAGTAAATTTTTCAGCAATAATTTTATCATATTTCAGAACAAAAAATGAAGTATTTTATCATACTCGAAAAATGTGGTTTTTAGCCATCATATAATTATGTTATATGTACTTTTTTGGTCCGCTAAAAGTTTATTCGGTCCAATAAAGTTTGCATTTTCACTGATTTTCTTGAAGAAGAATATTTGTGCAAAAATACAAGAAATGTAAAATTTGACCCTTCAGGTTATTAATTGCACAGCATCACAGTACTAATTTGAACTCCAACCCTCCACCCACCCCCAAAAAAATGTTTCCTAGAGACTTTTGGAACGAAACATGATTTGAACATGCAACCTTAGTAACCTTCATTCTAATACATTTCAGAACAATCATTTACATAAAAATATTGGATGTGTGTAAAATTTTAACACTCTTATTTCAAATAATAAAATATTCAACTTAAGGAACAACAAGGGGAAGATGTGTGGAGTGTATTCTGAGTTTTTTTCTACAGAATGAATAAATGTGTGTCAAAGAGACTAATATTCATAAGATCGGTGATATTCGCAAGACGGCCGTTATTCACAGGTCATAGTTTAACTATATTTGCAATCAATATTAACCTTAAATCTGTATAATAAAACAATTGTTCTTGACAATTTTGGTATAGAAAATTACAGATTTGGAATATGATTCATTCCAGTGTAATCCGCAGAAATATTTGAAGGTTCAACTTTCCCAAGAAATTTTAAACATAAAAATGCCAAAGAAAAAACGGTCTGACAGCTCTAAATCTGAGTCATATGAAGTGAATGTCAGAAAAACTGCCATCGAAATGTCAGGCTACTAAAAGAACATTAAAAGCAATAAATATTATTTACTTTTGGACAATAATGTGTTGCTGGTACACAATCAATAGCTTATTATTGTCTATGAGATTGATTCAATTACCATAAAATTGTATTCAAATTTGGCTGCTTCAATCAAAATTTCTACAAAAAATTGCAAGCTAGAATTTCGATGACATATGACAGTATGTTTGATGTATTAGTTGCCATTCTTTCATTAACAATTTTCATGAGTTTTACTTTTAAAACCATTATTATAATCAGTCAAGGCAGGTGAAAGAAACATTGATAAGGAATTTTGTAAACTGAAGGAGGAAGGGGGGGGGGGTCACATTTCTTAAGACTTTGTACCATCAGCAAGTCCTATTTTTTATGTTTCATGTTTAATGTTGCTTTTATAATACTGCACATTGACAACAGTCACGTAGCACGCAATTTTTAATTTTCTGATTATATTGTTTTTTAGATAAAAATTTCTGTTATATTCTATAAGACCATTTTAGCACTGAATACACATGAAATTGGACCATTTTAGCAATATGCGTGAAAAATGTTTACATGAAGTAGAATCTTCATCAGTAAACAACAAAGCCCATAGGTGTACAAGTACAAACTTTTATTACACAGCACGTCTTGCTGACTGAATGGCACCAGGGTCCGTATTCACAAAGCATCTTAAGATTTTCTTTAACTTAAGTCGAAATTTTTGCTTAAGTGTAAATTGTTGTCATGGTAAAAGTTTGTAAACCAGTCATCAAAAGTGTGAAAATGAATTATCATTTTCATAATTGGCATCTTTAGAACAAAGATAAAATCATATTATTGTGATTTCCTCCTTTATATTAGTACAAAAGAGTTAAGGAAAAAGTCGAATTTAAGGAAAAATATAACTTAAGTTAAAAAATCACTTCAGACGGACCCAGGTGAGTTCTAATAACGTAACTGGGTCCCACCACTCTAAAATATATATGTAAATCATAATTTAATAAATTTAATAAACTTGAACCTAATATTATATACACTTTCATATGAAGATAACAACAGAGATCAATAACTAAATTCCCTTTTAAAGAGGCAAGTCGTTAATTGCCAAAAAAAAACATCTTTTAATTCATTTCAACAATTTCATTACATCTCAAAATATGCAATTATTCAAAGTTGAGTAAGGAATTCAGATGATCAAAAACAGAGTGGTATAATATATATTTGCCTAAGTGAATAAGAATTAATCTCAAAATAATCTTACTTTTCCTCAATTAAGCAACAAAGATGAAAGTCGGCAAGCAAAAAACTGCTAAAACTGATCACCAGACATAGCTAGCTGAAATGTTCAAATAAGGGCATTTAATTTCATAAAATAACTAATTTAACAACAGTCTGATGTTGTCAGTAGATAACACCACATGATGCTACATAAGATCTGCCAGTCGAGTGTGGGAATAATTTAAAATCTCTACATTTTCACAAATCAGAGGCCACGCAGAATTGTACTAAATTACTTAAATTTCTCATGCATGAAAATGCCATAAACGTAAATCGTATACTTCATTTAAATCAGCCCCGATCTACAATCGAGCACTTTATTTACCAACACAGGCGGTACATGCTACGCAGTACTTGGCACTTTGAAGAGACGAAGGACGCTCAGTAATGTATTAAATCAGCAGACGACAAATCCATGAAGCCGATCATAAAATATATAAAAGCGTTTTTATTGTTCAAATATTGGAGAATAATTTCGACAGAAGAGTTCTTTGTGGTTGGCAAGATTGACAAAATTTCTCAGGTGAATTTCGTACACCTCCGTGAACATAAGGTATCAAGTACTGGAATTTAAGACATTACCCAACATCAAACAAAAGTAAAGTGATGGAAATTTCTCTCTGTAATCAAACTATGAACAAAGCAGCATTGTTTCACTTTGAAGTATCAATTTTCAAACTGTAAAAATATGTAAATGTCGAACAAGGAGTTAAAGAAAGGGATACCATTTTCAAAGATAAACAATTGACTTTTAAAGTTATACTAGACAAGTCTCCCATAAGATAAAGATGATTCATTGTAATACTAAGTTGGAAACAATGTATCAAATGTCAGGGGCAGTACTGAAAAACTGAAGACAAACTATTCTCCCCTAAAAAAACTGACAACAAAATGCTACCAGGCACTATCCAAAGTGTCATTGTAACAGTGAACAATATAGATACTATGTGTGATTATCGGAGTGGACAACATAGATCCCATAAGTCATAAAAAGAGTTGACAACAAGTATTCCATGTGTCACTGTCCAAGTGGACATAATGTATCCTATGTGTCACTGTCCAAGTGGACATAATGTATCCTATGTGTCACTGTCCAAGTGGACATAATGTATTCCATGTGTCACTGTCCAAGTGGACATCATGTATCCTATATGTCACTGTCCAAGTGGACATAACGTATCCTATGTGTCACTGTCCAAGTGGACATAATGTATCCTATGTGTCACTGTCCAAGTGGACATAATGTATCCTATGTGTCACTGTCCAAGTGGACATAATGTATCCTATGTGTCACCATCCATGTGAACATAATGTATCCTATGTGTCACTGTCCAAGTGGACATAATGTATCCTATGTGTCACTGTCCAAGTGGACATAATGTATCCTATGTGTCACCATCCATGTGAACATAATGTATCCTATGTGTCACTGTCCAAGTGGACATAATGTATCCTATGTGTCACTATCCAAGTGGACATAATGTATCCTATGTGTCACTGTCCAAGTGGACATAATGTATCCTATGTGTCACTGTCCAAGTGGACATAATGTATCCTATGTGTCACTGTCCAAGTGGACATAATGTATCCTATGTGAAGTGGACATAATGTATCCTATATGTCACTGTCCAAGTGGACATAATGTATCCTATGTGTCACTGTCCAAGTGGACATAATGTATCCTATGTGTCACTGTCCAAGTGGACATAATGTATCCTATGTGTCACCATCCATGTGAACATAATGTATCCTATGTGTCACTGTCCAAGTGGACATAATGTATCCTATGTGTCACTGTCCAAGTGGACATAATGTATCCTATGTGAAGTGGACATAATGTATCCTATGTGTCACTGTCCAAGTGGACATAATGTATCCTATGTGTCACTGTCCAAGTGGACATAATGTATCCTATGTGAAGTGGACATAATGTATCCTATGTGTCACTGTCCAAGTGGACATAATGTATCCTATGTGTCACCATCCATGTGAACATAATGTATCCTATGTGAAGTGGACATAATGTATCCTATGTGTCACCATCCATGTGAACATAATGTATCCTATGTGTCACTGTCCAAGTGGACATAATGTATCCTATGTGTCACTGTCCAAGTGGACATAATGTATCCTATGTGAAGTGGACATAATGTATCCTATGTGTCACCATCCATGTGAACATAATGTATCCTATGTGTCACTGTCCAAGTGGACATAATGTATCCTATGTGTCACTGTCCAAGTGGACATAATGTATCCTATGTGTCACTATCCAAGTGGACATAATGTATCCTATGTGTCACTGTCCAAGTGGACATAATGTATCCTATGTGAAGTGGACATAATGTATCCTATGTGTCACTGTCCAAGTGGACATAATGTATCCTATGTGAAGTGGACATAATGTATCCTATGTGTCACTGTCCAACTGGACATAATGTATTCCATGTGTCACTGTCCAAGTGGACATAATGTATCCTATGTGTCACTGTCCAAGTGGACATAATGTATCCTATGTGAAGTGGACATAATGTATCCTATGTGTCACTGTCCAAGTGGACATAACGTATCCTATGTGTCACTGTCCAAGTGGACATAATGTATCCTATGTGAAGTGGACATAATGTATCCTATGTGTCACTGTCCAAGTGGACATAATGTATCCTATGTGTCACTGTCCAAGTGGACATAATGTATCCCATGTGTCACTGTCCAAGTGGACATAATGTATCCTATGTGTCACTGTCCAAGTGGACATAATGTATTCCATGTGTCACTGTCCAAGTGGACATAATGTATCCTATGTGAAGTGGACATAATGTATCCTATGTGTCACTGTCCAACTGGACATAATGTATTCCATGTGTCACTGTCCAAGTGGACATAATGTATTCCATGTGTCACTGTCCAAGTGGACATAATGTATCCTATGTGAAGTGGACATAATGTATCCTATGTGTCACTGTCCAACTGGACATAATGTATTCCATGTGTCACTGTCCAAGTGGACATAATGTATTCCATGTGTCACTGTCCAAGTGGACATAATGTATCCTATGTGAAGTGGACATAATGTATCCTATGTGTCACTGTCCAACTGGACATAATGTATTCCATGTGTCACTGTCCAAGTGGACATAATGTATCCTATGTGTCACTATCCAAGGGGATATCATGTATTCCATGTGTCACTGTCCAGGTGGAGATCATGTATCCAATGTGTCACTGTCCAAATGGATATCATGTTTCCTATGTGTCACTGTCCAAGTGGATATCATGTTTCCTATGTGTCACTGTCCAAGTGGATATCATGTTTCCTATGTGTCACTGTCCAAGTGGATATCATGTTTCCTATGTGTCACTGTCCAAGTGGATATCATGTATCCTATGTGTCACTATCCAAGGGGATATCATGTATCCAATGTGTCACTGTCCAAGTGGACATAATGTATCCTATGTGTCACTGTCCAAGTGGAGATCTTGTATTCCATGTGTCGCTGTCCAAGTGAATATCATGCATCCTATGTGTCACTATCCAAGTGGAAATCTTGTATTCCATGTGTCGCTGTCCAAGTGGATATCATGCATCCTATGTGTCACTGTCCAAGTGGACATCATGTGTCCCATATGTCACTGTCAGAATGGACTGCACACTTAAGTGTTATTTTAAGAGTGGACTACAACATGTATCACAAGTTATAGTGTAACAGTAGACTTCAACATGTATGACATTTTATAGTGTAAGAGTGTACTACATGTATCACAAGTTTTAGTGTAGGAGTGCACTACATGTATCACAAGTTTTAGTGTAACACTGGACTGCAACATGTATGACATTTTATAGTGTAAGAGTGTACTACATGCATCACAAGTTTTAGTGTAAGAGTGGACAACTTGTATCACAAGTTTTAGTGTAGGAGTGCACTACATGTATCACAAGTTTTAGTGTAACACTGGACTTCAACATGTATGACATTTTATAGTGTAAGAGTGTACTACATGTATCACAAGTTTTAGTGTAAGAGTGGACAACTTGTATCACAAGTTTTAGTGTAAGAGTGCACTACATGTATCACAAGTTTTAGTGTAAGAGTGCACTACATGTATCACTAGTTTTAGTGTAAGAGTGGGCTACATGTATCATAAGTTTTAGTGTATGTTCGTTCGTTTCATCGGGTTTTACGCCCTTTTAAACAGTCAGAATCATATGAGGTGCCTGGAAAGAACCATAACTAGACTCCCATCCTCTGTTATCAACTGCCTACTCTCTCACATAAAGAGACAATTGGTCGGTAGATTGGCTCGAACCCATGACCCTCTATCAGTGAGAGGTTACAGTGATTTGAAGTCAGCGACCTTAACCACCTGACCACGGAGGTGGGTCAGTTTTAGTGTAAGAGAGTGTACAACATGTATCACAAGTTTTACTGTAAGAGAGGACAAAATGTGCTTATTTGTACATGTAACTGTAGTGTAAGAAGGAACAAGTAGCCCATGTGTCATACAATCTTTCATTACAAGTCAAAAATCAGATTCAGAGTGACTTACGGACAACATAAATATATCAAGAAACAGTTTATTTAACAAATGCATCGGAACACACATAACAATACCTTATCAAGAATGCCACACTGAAAAAGAAAGTCATTTTAATACAAGTTTGACATACGATACCTCATGTTCACATTTCAGCCTTCAGCCTGATACCCAGAAAACAAACACATCCAGTCAATAGTTCAACAGGAAAAGCATGCAGTTTAAATATCAACAAAGTCGAGGACTTGATCAAACACACGAATTTCATCCAAAAAAGTCATGAAAATGTAATACACAAATAAAGCTAAACATGTGTAATATAAGAACTTTGAGAATACAAAACAATCTTATAAAAACAGAGTATTATCCTAGACAGTATGAAGACAGTGTTCCATACCTTATCATGTAATAACCCTGATGAAGTGTACACTTGGCAATAATCTCTGGTGTGATATTTACCATGTTTTGGAATAAACTTGTTTTAGTTTCTGTCTGCCAGTATGGAATGTTGGCACCATGGATGACAGAGATTCAGACATAGGGGTTCTCTAGGGGGGAATTTAATTCTAATATGTAAGAGGTTCCAACAGGGTCAAACAATGAATAACATACAGTTGAAATAAAAACATTCAAGAAAAAGAAAAAAATGTTTTCAATTATTTTCAAGATAATCAAAGTACTGTTTAGTTTTTACTATAGATGAAGCATTTTAGAATGAATGAAAAATACCGGTAAGCAAAATTAAAAATTACCAAAATTTGTTGGTTTTACAAAAATATAGTGAATGCTTATATGGTCAATTCTCCTGTATCTTATCTCCCCTCTTTCTATGACAGCTCAGAAATGACCATATATAGTTGTTGAATGTGCCATTAAAGAACAGATAGATAGATAAATAAATAAATACAGAATATTTCCTATAATTAATTAGTTTCACTATGTTATATTATACCTATAACTTAATGAAATACATACCTTAAGAAAATCCATAATTACAGCCATTAATATCAACCAGCACATCCACAAATTATTTATACAAAGAAACACAAGAATTCATCGACATTAACAATGTTTGATCTAAAACTAAACAACAATGATGCGTATAAATTTAAAATACAATTGATTTATCTATTAAAGCTGTTTCAATAAACCCCATGTAGATAGTATGATAATAGTTTCATCATATATATATATACAAGTTTATATTACAGTAAAAATAATGACTAGTGATAATAGATAGATAAATACAGTGATATTGTTTCACTGTTATCAATATGGTGAACTGAAAACTCAAAAGATGACACACGTTAATTTACAGGTCAATACCAGAACTTTTTGTTGTATATATTCCCAATTTTTTAGCTTTCTACTCCTTTTAAAAGCAAAAAAAAAAACAAGAAAAAATAACAGAAATAATAAACCAACCAACCCTACTTTCATGACCATGTAACCAGAACCAAATATTTTTAAGGGCCTCCTGGACTGTGATGGTAATTAAGATTATCAATTTGAAAACATCTAAATTCATCCAAAAAAATACCTAAATTATAAGAGATCACACAGAACTGTAATAATTTTAACCCCTGTTCACTATCATTCTAGATATATTTTTGGGGGTTGAATTTGGGTGTTTTAAATAAAATTATTTACTAGTTTTTTCTCTCTCTCTTTAACTAATACTGCATGTGGTATTGCTTGGTGTATGACTCCATATTTGTGCATGCATGGGAAATCACACGTGCACAACTTAACGGTTTCTTAATTGTTTGATGGATTGTATTTCTTCAATGTTCATAAATACACCCCCCTCCCATATTGCATTTTTAATATAATAAATTTCAATGAATGCTCACTTTTCTTCATTAAATTAAAGACATTAAAGATTTAAAGATACAGTACTCAACTTTTGTAACTGGTCAACTAGAATGTTTTATTATTTTATGACACCATTACACTTTACAAGAACAATCGATTACTGTATTGCACTTTTGGATAAAATGTAAATGTCATTTCATCTGAGAATAAGTAAGATTAAATAAAGTAGTATTATACTTATCAAAATAAGAACAGTCAAACCTGTAAACAAAAGGTCACCCCATTGGAAAGACAAAAGGTGGCCATTATTGACAGGTGGCCATTATTCAGATGTCATTTTGTTCTTGATAATCAATGATGGTTTTAAAAGAATGGCCTTTATTCACATGTTGACCTTTATTTGGAGGTGGCCACTAACACAGGTGTGACAATACCTGGTTGACTGTAATATTCTGTACATAGACCAAGTTGACCACTTATAAAAATTGAGCAGTGTACAAGTGTATTAGTATTACTGTTAATGTGTCATCATGGTATTAAAAATGTTCTACATGTACTTACTTCAATCATCACCAAAAAATTGGTATTAAAAAATCTTTATGACCAGGTAGCATGAAAATTGTGACACATAATGATATATCAGTCACTTTATCTCAATACAGTCACATGACAGAAAGTTTGATCAAAGATGAGAACAGGCCTCCTTGAAAAAATCATATACATTCAAACCTGTGTTAATTAGCAGTAACCTCCAAATACAGGCCACACTGTGAATAAAGACCATTCTTTAAAAAAATCGTTAGTGATGTTCCGATTAATCATTTATTCAACAAATCAATGACGAATGGTCATTGACATGACGATGATGATGCTCCCATTTAATCAATGCAATTTTGATTTTGTACAGAGTTGTCATTCTTGAATATAGTACTGCAGACCTTACACTTTGCAGATTGATTCATTGAGCTATAGTGACTGGTGTAATGCTGTTCAAACTGTATTTGTAAATGCAGCGTAATTCTGGTTCACGGAGTGTTTTCAATAGTAGAATCATATTTTTATGTTATTTTACTCAAACATCTAATAAAGTTAAGGCATTAATTTTTATAATTTTTATTGATTTTGTGCTATTCATTTGGTGTAAGGGCTCTAAAGGTTATGCAGTCTTAACATTTTAGGTCATTTCTTATTTAATCAGTTTTAATTGATTAATCAGACTTTTGCCTCTGATTAATCAACGAAATTTTAATCGACTGATTACAATCACTAAAAATCTTTCAGTTTCCAAATAGTTGATTTTCCTCCATTAGTGGAGAAGTTACCTGTAAGAATTATAATCCAGGAAAACTGGATAGGTGAACTGGTCGCTGAACTACCATTGAAAAATGGGGCTAAACCCCTCAAAATAAAATAAAACCAGCTTATTACAATGTTTCCATGTTTTATTAACAGTGTATCGTTTTTTTCCCATCCAAAACAGGAACCTGTCATACTTTACATATAACATAATACTCCACAAGGTCAAACATTAGCAGGATCTAGAACTCAGACTGTTGAATATTTTAAGTCAATGTTTCGCTATTCAGATATATAGAGGTATTATTACAGCCTTTTGTTGTACTGTTTAGTTTTAGGGCTTAGATCAAATCTGTGCAAGTATTTATGATAATTTTAGGGAAGATTTTAGAATTCAACGCAGCACTGATATACTCCGGTTTCAGTAATTCTTCCTGAATTTCTATTTGTAGTTGAAAAAAATTCAAACAAAACCAAAAAAGGGTAAACATTGGATAATGAATAACAGGTAGAATGGTTGGCTTTCATTATGCAGGCGTCACACTGTCCCGAAGTAGACACCAGATGGACACACGATTAAGGAAATGTTCAAATTCGGGTGTGATCGTGATAACATCGGGCCATTCGTGAGGGCATATTAGGCCATCGTATGACCGCCGGTGGAGTTTCTCAGGCATCGGCACCAACTTCGTGAGCGGTGACAAAATCTTTGGCATGCCAAAAAATTCCCGAAGGTCCACGCGAAGGATCATGTTCGTGTTGAAATCGTGTGTTCATTTTGCCCTTCGTACTGCCATCGTGAGGGCATCTTGTTTAATCGTGTCATCATCGTATTTTCTTCGTGTAATCATCGGTGCTAATGGACATTTTTGCCATACGAAGACAATACGAACGAAACAAGAAGCCGCCCGATTGTCTTAAGAAGGCAACACGACTACGTGAAGCCCTCGCAATGCCGTCGTGTAGCCATCGTATTATAGTACGATGACATTGAGATGGAACCACGGTGACGACGAAAACAGCAGAATTTGAGTAGCTCAAGCGTTTCACAAGTGTTATGAATATATAAAAGGCCATTCATACAGCACATTTCTCAGTCAGTCCTGAGCAACTCGGCTTGTGTTACTCTCAACGCTTCAATCACATTTATCCTCCATTCAGTTCCTGCAGAATGTTATACTTTGACGATGAGACAACCTTTTGATATACCTTAGAAAACATGATAAACAACTCTAACATGCCCACGTACATCCTCTAAAAGGTATAATTGTCTTATTTCATTTTGCCTTTTCTTGCTATTTGCCTTTTTTATGTGACAGGGTTATTTTGTTATTATTTATTACTAATTTATTAGTATTCTTATCATGGTCACAAGTATATCATCTCATCATTATCATCATCAATACTAACATTCTTTCAGTCCGGTATGGCACGGTCATATTTATCTTAATAATGTATTATATATGACCCAACCCATAGTTCACTGTTACAGCACGCACTCGCCATTTTGCTTTCACAGCGTACATATACATACACACAGGGTAGTATACTGTATCTAAATAGTGAAAATCAAGGTAACTTTTGCATTATGATCTACATACCATTTATTATTGACTGTTCTTGTTTGACATAATTTTTTCATATTTTGAACTTGTGGCCACGCACTTGCCATTTTACTTACGTATCGTACAGATGATTCAGAATCCCTGGATTAAACCCACGTAATACATCATTGGGTTCTTCGTAACTATTTAGAGGGTCACACTAGCATTAGATTATGTACTTATTTTGTTTTGCTTTTTATTTCCACGGCAAGGAAAACCCGAGGCGAATGAGGAAACATATGTCTGTATGCGTCAGGAAATGAATGTCTGATAAAAGAAGAGAAAACTATGACCATTATAGCACTCTTCTAATGGAGCTGAGGACAGAAGGTAGGTATCCCTTCTACATAAGCTTCTCCGGGGGCCTTTGTGATTTGGTTTGGCGAAGGATAGAAGGTCGCATTGAAGTGAAGGACACATGGTACAGAAAGCCTCTCCATCCCGGTCTCAACCTATCACCCTACGACATCTAGCCGGCGGTTACAACTATCCCAGCTTGTCCCCCAACTTGTACAAATACCATATCCCTTATTATAAATGAAGTATGTGAAGTTTGTTGCTGAAGTGATCCAGTGTCCTACTACAACTGAAAGGTTAACCGCCATTGCTGAGTAGTTCGAGAAGAAATGACAATTTCCACACTGACGTGGTGCTTTGAATGGCAAGCACGTGATGGTCACCTGTCCTTGGAACAGTGGGTCTGTCTACAGTAACTACAAGGTCTTCTTCTCATTGTCCCCATGGCCCTGGTCGACGCAGAATACAAGTATCTTTGCATTGATTTTATGTCCCTCACTGTGGTTGGAGGCTCAATGAAGTCTACTCAGTGGACTATGCTTTCCTCTTCTTAAATAATTTACCGAGCAGCCTCTTTCTCCTATTTCTCTATGACTTGAGTGGCATGTTAATTCAATTGACCATTCACCAATTAAATTTCCCACCGTCAGTCGAAGGTTTTTACCATCGGGAGGTCACATGACGCCTTCGTGAGCTGGTTCGAAGGCATCGTACTCTCAATACGACGTCGTCTATCAATCGTGGAACCTTCGTGTGTCCTGCGGGTAAACATCTAAATAAAAATTCATATCTTCGTTCTGCCTTCGTGTGTGGTTCGGTTGCCATCGTGTGATCTTCGGAAGGCATCGCACTTGATTCGGCTGTTGATTTGGCTGTTGACTAGGATCGGGGCCAATTTCGCGCGAAGTTCAAAATTCCACATTCGTGTGGACATCTCCAGTCAACTTCGGGACAGTGTGACGCCAGCATTATGAAATATGGCATTCTTAAAAGGTTTGATTTACTGTCAAACCTCTCTAGAGGAAAGAAGATCAGATGAGTAAGATGAGTCAAGTTCTAATTCTTTTAAATAGTTGGATTTCACAATACAACAGAGTGTGCATGATACTTCAATAAGACTAAAGTAATAAAGATATTTGGTTCAAATCACAGATCATAAACTTCAGTTAGACTAAACTAATTAAACTGTTTGGTCCTAATCATAGATGATACTTCAATAAGGCTAAACAAACTAAATTGTTTGGTCCTTATCAAAGACAATATACTTATCTAAGGCTAAGCCAACTAAATTATTTGGTTGTAATCACAGATGATACTTCAATAAGGCTAATCTAACTAAATTGTTTGGCCTAATCACAGATGATATTTCAATAAGGCTAAACTTACTAAATGGTTTGGTCCTTATCACTGGCTAAGACAAAAATGCAGCAACAATTTGCTGCAAAGTGTTTTTAAATGAAGAGAGATTTTTTGAGTCAACATTAACTAACTTAATTAACACACAGTTACAGACTCCTAATCATGAATCATTTGGACATATATCGGTAAACAAGAATTTGATTTACTGACACAGTAAATGATATCTACGGATAAATCTATTGGTCAAGGGGTGAATTTTTTTTTACATTATTTAACTCAGGTTAGCTGTATTATAATGAAATAATTCCACTACCTAGTAATCTAGAGCTAATTTTTTCCAACGAAAAAATCAGGTAAATGCTTAAGCTGATAAATAGCTTTGACCAATGGCTCCTTCATACTGAAGTGTGCTTCATTAAAATAACATGAAGAGTTAGGTGCAAAAATAAAATAACTTCTCCATCACTAAAGACTATGTTACAGCAATTTCGTACCAATCCCTCAAAATTACCACAGGACAAAAACTCTGTTCTGTAGGGACTTATATTCGCTTCTTGAGGTACATGTTAATCCTTAATTAGAATGTGGAACAGTTTAAGTGTGTGATGTACAGTTAAAATTAGTATCCTGTCTCACCTGTAGGCCTAAAAAAATTGTTTGTTTCTGATACTTGACCTTTCCTAAAATTTACCTGCAACCCTTATAGACTATTTATCACCTCTGTCAAATTGTTATTCATAATTCTTGAACCATTCATGAAGTATGCAAGAAAAGTTCGAGAAAAATTCATGTTTCATGAATTCTATTCTAAGGGTCAGGCCTGCAACGAGGAACAGTTCATCCACTCCACTTTTCCCCTATCCTTACCTTTTCACATGTTTTCAAGAGCCTCAACCTACTTTCCTAGTTTAGATTAGCATGTAACCATAAACAAACAATTTTTTAGGCCAAAGTAAAAAAAATTAAGTTATCATTTACTTATATGGCAACACAATGAGAATGACAGTGAAGAGCAATGGAGTCATCTAAAATTGGAACAATAGATTTACTGCTAAGTTTTTATAGTACAGTACATAAAATGACTCATGATTGGTTTTTCGTCTTAAATGGCAGAAAAGGTAAGTCGAACCGATTGCAAAATATTTTCAAGACAAAGAATGATACAAAAAGAACTCTATATTTGTGCAAAAATAGCCCATTAAAGACGCACTGTCATAAGTTTTGCTTTATGTGATACAGTGACATTTACACACATTCGTTGATCACTCATTCCTGAAGTGTCATAGCGGTTAAAGCGGTACCTTCATTCTGATGTACCAATAGAAAGACGGGAAACTTACGGTTTAAAGAAATACACGTATACACCGAATTTACGTCGATGTTTGCATCGTTTTCACCTGGCTGACTCATCTAATGATGTTATGCTACATCTAACAAAACTGATTCCTCTATGGTGTTTTACAGTAGACTTAACATTTTTTGCCAACATTAAAGTCAAATTAATTTCTTGTTTCTTTGTTTCAGAGTTAAAAGGATCGCAGACAGTGTATGTCGTTTGTACGTCATCTTGGCTATGTCACGCCCGAATGAACAGAAATTTTCATACCTACATAATGGCAGTGATAAATCATCAATGTTAGAGGATTGTGCTAGGTAAAAATCCTGTTTACAATCTTAACAGGCAGTCTAAATTAGGTATGCTTGTTGTTTAGATAAAAAAATACACAATCCTCATTAATATCATGAGAGGAGGCAGTTTCCTGTTTTATTATTATTTTTTTGTCTTCATAAATTGATTTGATTAAATCATAGAAAAGTTACAGTTTAATATCCAAAAAGTAAAAGTCAAAATTTCTCAGGGGGGGGGGGGGAGAAAAATGTTCATAACTTAGGAAGCATAAAACTATGTTTAAATCAATTTAAAATAAATTAGCAAATTGCCGTAGGAATTCTACTACCTCCCAAGGTTTAATAGAAACATTTTACATCTTATACTAGGGCCAGGTTCATAGTATAGAAAAACCTGTGAAAACAACCACTTGTGAATTGTGGCCACAATTTTAACAATGACCACTGTCCAGCACACATAATGATAAAACAGCCTAAATACACCTCCAAATAAAGAGTAGCTACATACAAAGATCATAATTCTTCTCTCCCCTTGATGGCCTTTGATCACAGGTAACACCATTTTCTCACAACTCCTTATTCAGGAGGCAAGCATGGTAAGTGACTCAGAGGATGGAACTTTCTGAAGTATTTTAGATATCACAACTAGGAATTTAATCCACCTTTGGACCTAGGCATTTAACCCCACCTTTGCACCTAGGAATTAAACCCATCTTTGGACCTAGGAATTAAACTTAGGTATTTAAACCACATTTGGACCTAGGTATATAACCCACCTTCGGACCTAGGTATTTAAACCACCTTTGGACCTAGGTATTAAACCCACCTTTGTATCTAGGTATTTAAACCATCTTTGGACCTAGACATTTAACCTACCTTTGTACCTAGGTATTAAACCCACCTTTGTACCTAGGTATTAAACCCACCTTTGTATCTAGTTATTTAAACCATCTTTGGACCTAGACATTTAACCTACTTTTGTACCTAGTTATTTAAACCACATTTGGACCTAGGTATTTAAACCAACTTTGTACCTAGGTATTTAACCCACATTTGTACCTAGGTATTTAAACCACCTTTGTACCTAGGTATTAAACCCACCTTTGGACCTAGGTATTTAAACCACCTTTGTACCTAGGTATTAAACCCACATTTGGACCTATGTATTTAAACCACCTTTGTACCTAGGTATTAAACCCACATTTGGACTTAGGTATTTAAACCACCTTTGTACCTAGTATTAAACCCACCTTTGTACCTAGGTATTAAACCCACATTTGGACCTAGGTATTTAAACCACCTTTGTACCTAGGTATTAAACCCACCTTTGGACCTAGGTTTAAATCCACTTTTAGGACATCAATGTCATTATGGTCTTATTAGGTCGTAGCTACAAAAGGTTTTATTATAAGTTTAATTTGACAATAAAGATATCACGTACAAGTCCAATTTAATTTAATCCCTTGAAAAGTATAGAAAATTAATTAAGATTTATACTTAATTTATTGTTTTAAATCTATATATGTATTAAAACATGACAATATACTGTATATAAAACAATTAAAAAAGGCATTTTTTCCAAGTTTTATTATTTTTCATACAAATCAAAGTTTGAAGATATTAAAATTCAAATTTCCTGTTCATACGTTTTTTTTTTCAAAAATAATTATTTGACTTTTATTTGATTCATCAGACACATATTTCATATTAAAAAGAAATTCTTCATCAAATTACCGCAGAAACCAACCAAAGAAAATCATAATTATAAAAAAACACAAAAGGGAAAACACATTTTTCTTAAAGCTTGAGTTATTGGGCAATCAGCCAGTACAAAATCAGATATATTACAGAGAGGATTGTTTCAAAACAAATTAGAATCCTGAAGTGCCAACCAGAGATTGGGTCCTTATTTACATCTAAAACCACAAAGGTGTAATCTAAACTTTAAATAGGAGAAAAACAATGTATCCCTTAACATGAAAACAGTGTCGCAACTGTTTCAAGGAAAAAGAACTGCATCTCAAAATCTTATAAAGGAAAATTGAAGAGCAATAAAAATATGCTAAGAGCATAAAAATATGCTAAGAGCATAAAAATATGCTAATAGCAGAAAAATATGCTAATAGCAGAAAAATATGCTAATAGCAGAAAAATATGCTAATAGCAGAAAAATATGCTAATAGCATTTATCTTAAACTTGCAAACTGATTAATCACAATTGTATGAAAATACTGGCAACACTAAAATTATCATCAATTAGGCATGAATGCAACTTCAAGAGCAGTTTTTACACGATGATATAATGACTTTCTCAGCTGGGACTCAAATATTTGTTATATTATATACTTATTTCATTACAGCTGATTTGTCAGTTTTTCTAAATATGGTCGTATGAATTTCCAGTGAAATTCAAATATTTTCAGAAGTTACATATTTTTTATATTCAAAAGATGTGATTTTAACAGTCATGCGATTTTATGAAAATTGTGATTATTTGTATGATTGCAAAATTTAATGTCACGATCTCGTTAAAATAAAAAAAACATGTTCAGATGGGAAAATGTGGAAGATATATATGATGTTGAAATAAGGATGAGCATGAGACGTGTATTCAGATAACAGTTAACTTGTATTCAGATATCAGCATTCAGAGAACAGTGACTTGTATTCAGATATCAGCATTCAGAGAACAGTGACTTGTATTCAGAGTACAGTAACTTGTATTCAGATATCAGCATTCAGAGACTTGTATTCAGGGTACAGTAACAGAGTACAATAACTTGTATTCAGAGTACAGTAACTTGTATTCAGATATCAGCATTCAGAGACTTGTATTCAGGGTACAGTAACAGAGTACAATAACTTGTATTCAGAGTACAGTAACTTGTATTCATATATCAGCATTCAGAGTACATTAACTTGTATTCAGAGTACAGTTGCTTGTATTCATAGTACAGTAAAACAGTAACTTGTATTCAGAGTACAGTTGCTTGTATTCATAGTACAGTAAAACAGTAACTTGTATTCAGAGTACAGTAGCTTGTATTCACAGTACAGTAAAACAGTAACTTGTATTCACAGTACAGTAAAACAGTAACTTGTATTCAGAGTACAGTTGCTTGTATTCAGAGTACAGTAGCATGCAGTAACTTGTATTCAATGAACATCAAGTTGTATTCAGAATACAGAAGGTTAAATTCAGAGCACAGAAGGTCATATTTAATAATATTCTGAGTACAGTAAGTTGTATCAACTTGTATTCAGAAAACACAATAACTTGCATTCAAAGTGCATTAACTTGTATTCAGAAAACACACTTACTTGCGTTCAAAGTGCATCAACTTGTATTCAGAAAACACAATAAATTGCATTCAAAGTGCATTAACTTGTATTCAGAAAACACAATAACTTGCGTTCAAAGGGCATTAACTTGTATTCTGAGCATAGTAACTTGTTTTCGGAGAGCAGAAAATGTTAGTTCATCAACATTCTTTGGAAAGTTAAATCACTGGATATGGATGATGTATGACTTGTTTGAATTTCAAATGTTTCAAGCTTATAGAAATACAGATATACAACTACTTAAATCAAATAAAGAAGTATTTATCCATTCATCTTCATAATTTGTTGGAGCCACAAAGACATGTTAATTGACAATGCATGTTTTAACCCTAAAAAGCAAAAACAAAATGCAGATGTTATAAATGAATGCGATCAATCTATTCATTTGAGCATCTATAAGCGGAACCTGTCATCTATATGTACAGGTTTTATAAGACATCATTAGTCATATCTTATTTATTGTCCAAAGTAAAGGCAAAGAATTATTTACCAATACTTAGACAATGCATATCATTAATTTCACAATCTAAAATAGTAAGCTGCTTTGTTCAATTGAAGGAAAAAGAATGAGAAATGAAAAGTTCAAATAATAAAACAATAAACCATTTTATGCTAGTAAAGCACTTTTTTATGCAAACCAAAACAGCATACCATGACTATCAGTCAAAGTTGCAGCTAAAATTTAGATCACTCCTCAACATTATAATCAATCAGAAGCCACGTAAAACATAAAAAATTCAAACTCATTGGCCTTAAATCCAAATTACCTCTACACACATTTCTTCTTGCACATGTCACATACAAACAAATACCCCCTACATATGTACATGCCCCAAATTTTGTCCCCTTCATGCATATGCCACATACAAATAACCCCTTCATATGCACATGCCCTGGCTCTAAAAAGACCCATACACACACATGACCCCTACTAACAAATGATTCTTACAGATATGACCCCCTTCATACACATAGCCTTAATTGTCATGTATGTGCCCCTTCAAACTTATGACCCTTCATACACATGCCCTTCCACACACATGACCCCTACTAACAAATGATCTCTACAAATATGACCCCTTCAGTCCCCCGTCCCCGTCCCTGTCATGTACATGTCATACACATGTGCATATGACCCCTTTGTGCACATGCCTTTCAACACATACGGCCACTTTGTGTACATGCCCTTCCACACATATGGCCCCTTTGTGCACATGCCCTACCACACATAAGGCCCTTTTGTGCACATGCCCCTACCCGCACATGACTCGCGACACGTGTGACCTGTGACAACACAACCACTTTACACACATACATTATTACTCCTCCAAACACAACCCTTACACACACATGACTCCTACACACATTTTAATATCAAAGTGTCAACTCAAAGACTGACATGAGCAAAGTAACTTTCTTTTCTATGAACAGGGGTGTTAACAAGAAGACGTAAGAATTAGCCACCACTTCTTAGAAAGTGTGGAAAGCAGCCTGTGGTTACGAAAGGGAAATCCCATTATGATAATTTTAATGCAACCAGTAGGAAGTAGTCATAAATCATTACATTTCGATATAGGGCAATCAGTAAATATATCTACAGGTAAACAATTTAATGGCAGGAACTAAATTTTTACATTTTCATTAATTTTGTTTGTACTCAATAGTGAAGATTAATCGCAAAATTTTAAAATGTCAATCTAACTAAACTTTATTATCAGTCATAAAAGGACTTTATATATTTATAAAACCCAAGTAATTTGTTCTATTTAAATCATAAGATCATTTATAAGATCACTAATTTGCGCACATCTAACAAATTGCAACATAGTTAAAACAAACTTTTCATGAAGATTGGATTATCTGAATATTCTATTTGTTTGAATGTTTAGATATTAGATCTGTATAAATTTGTATTAGTTTTGTTGCTTCAACAAAGAGTCAAAATGTTAGAAATCTCAAAACAATGTTGTGCCGATGAGATTGGGCTTATACCAGTATGTCTTAATACATGTAAATGTGCATGGATTAATTCTATACAATATTGATATATTTATTGCTAGTGGAATGCAAGCAACTTACCAGTTCAGCAATGTTCAAACAAGAAGGTCTCTGTCAATCTTGATCCCTGAACTCCTAGAAAAAATCCTCTCCTTGTTAGATACCTCAGCTTTCCATGGTAACAGACTGGTTTTACTTCATCTCATATTAAACATTCCCTGAAAATACAGACACAGTCTATGAAATCATAAAAATGGTTAAAACAAAAAAGAATGACAGAACTGTTTCAAAGCTAAAACTATGAATATCTTTCTAAAATCAAACCAATGAAAATCTTCAGTTGTTCCTTCTCCATTGAATACTAAGAACATACTGGCAAGATATAATACTGTCAATCACCGTCAAGTCCTTGATTCATAGGAATATAATGAACAAGAATAACAGCCTGGGAGACTTAAGTCTGATCAATGAAACACATTGGTTCATACTGCAGTATATACATTATTTATTTCAGAACACTGAAATATACCTGGACATGTGACATCAGACAAATATTCATGATTCTTAACTGTCAGTCTGATAGCAAAAATGGGAAAAGCACTCAAATCGGTATCATTTTCATCTTAGCAAAAATGTGAAAAGCACAAAATGACTGTTTCAGCATATTTTTGAATAAGTATCATCTTCATCTTAGCAAAAATGTGAAAACAATCTAGGGTTTTTTAACATGTTTTTGTAAGTATCATTTTCATCTTGAAAAGCAATCTATTGGTTTCAACATGTTAGTAAAAATGTGAAAAGCAATATATGTTTTCAACTGTCTTCAACATGTTCTTGCATAAGTATCATTTTCATCTTAGCAAAAATGTGAAAAGCACTAAAAATAGTTGTTACAACATGTTTTTGTAAGTACCATTTTCATCTTAGAAACAATGTGAAAAGCACTTAAATCATTGGTTTCAACATGTTTTTGTAAGTATCATGTTCATGAACATGAGTGCCAAACTATAAAAGAGGCCCGATTTGAATTAAACATGAGGACCAGTGCACATTTTCAGAGGCTTTCAGTATGAATGTCATTAGTGTGATTCTCTTTTCTATCCTTGACATAAGTGTGAGTATCAATTATTGACCAAAACAACACTATCAAGTTGTTTTACTCTATAGATAGATTTAAAACCAGCCATCTGCAAGCTGCTTCTTATGATCAACAAGTGCAGCAACAATCCAATCAGGATTGATTAATTGAAAAATATATTTTAGTCCAGTACATTAAATACATTAAATTTTTGGAACTACTGCAGAACACAAGCCTTTGTTTGTATGTAATACTTCAGTATTTCTATCCCATTTCTATTGACCTACTGGTAGTCAGAGTTCCAGTGTTATAACCTACCGGTCTTAACCTTTTCTCCCACATTCTGTAAATAACAGACAGTTATAGTTCATGTGAATCCTGAATCATAATGGTTGGAGAATTATAACCTTGAATGCAATAACTTTTAGTTAAATTGCCACAAAGAAAAATAAGCTTTCCCAGAGACTCAAACCTACCACTTGCAATATTCCTTATTAACAGTTCAGCACTAAGTGGTGGCCGTGGCACAGTGGTTATTACACTGGACTTGTAACCCTGGGATCTGGTTTCAAACCCCAGTCATAGCAGGTCATACCCTTTCTATGGTTTAACAAAATTTCAATTTTCTTCCATATATGGAGCAGTTGTCAGCTCCTTATAAAAGGGTAAATATAATGTACTGGTCAGAATACTGTCCAGAAATCAAAGCACTGAAAGTACTCATGCTTATGCTCATGAAATTACATACTGTGGAATCATTAATTTTCATTAGGGATTTAATTTCGTGGATTTCGTGGGTTGACTCATCCACAAAATCAAATCCCAACGAATTCAAATGGGGAGATAAGGCATTTCTTTTCAAAAGCAAGTGATGGCTATGAAAGCTGAATTATTGTTCAGTCTCCAAAAACTGGTCAGGTGAATTGACTGATATTCAACCCTTCTGAATCAAAACACTATGCACTATGCAAAGTATGCTTAACAAGTTTGAAATCACTGAGGATAAAACTCAACTAAATCTGGATAAATATCACATCTTTTATTACAAAGATGTGACTGATAGTTTGTGAATACCACAGGCTGCATGTCTTTTCAGTTGAAATAATGTGCACAGTCATGCAAACACATGCATGACAAAGAATATCTGGAATGTCCAACATGCCAAGATGGATGATAAATAAAACAATGCTTGGAATAGCCCATCAACAAGTAAAAATCAAAGTACTGAAAGTACTCATTGGAACTGAACTTACGAGGGTCGATCCAGAAATTCATATATTGACTTGCACTGCAACATGAAATGGGAACTAGTTAACGATTGCATGGCAAATGTAGATAAACATAATTCGAGGGTTCAACGCAACAGTGTCGTAACTCATATTGAAATAAGAACAAGTTACGACAGTGTTGCGTTGAACCCTCAATATAGTACTTAGGTCCACATAAAAATTCATGAGCACTGAGCGAGTGACTGCTAAGAAAAGATTAACTATCGTTCAGTTTCCAATAATACACCAAGGACACTAGTAACAATTGTACTAGATAAATCTCACCAAAACATTATAGGTTGTAAAGGATGCCTTGTTTAAAAAAACCTATCTAAGGAAATATGAGACTCCGTAAACAAGATAAAAGAAAAAACGGTTTACCTTAAAGATAGGAAAACGTAGCTTTAAGAGACCAAATGGAGACAACATTACTTTATATGGAATGTCAAATTTATTCTTAACACATGTACGCTCAGATACAGCTCTGATGGTCTAACATACTGGTGGAATTAAATCTGCATTGTATGAAAGCGCAAAACCATCATAATTATGTTACAGAAACAATCTAGACATTTCGAGGGTTCAATGCAAGAGTGTCGTAACTCAAATGGAAATAAGAACAAGTTACGACAGTGTTGCGCTGAGCCCTCGATTTGCCACAATCTAGATTTAGAAAACGTATCTTCTTAATGGTTCGATGAGTTTGAGACACAAATTGTTAATGTAGGTACAATGTATTATGTAAGGTAACATTGTTGTTTATATTACTTCTGTGTAGGACATTGAATAACATTTATAGGTGAATATCTTTCTCAGAAAATGAGAAAACTTTGCTCTTTTACAACTTATCGTTCTTTTATTAACAATATCATAGAAATATAAGTATTTTGAAATCACTCTTTAATGGCATGGATTTAGACAAAGAGGATACAATGACATGTCATTGTTACACTGAAACTTCAACAAGTAAAACACAGGAGACTATGAAATCAAAGTACTGAAAGTACGAGGAAATTTAGACCAACCCATTTATATAAGCATCTTAAACATTAATCATGGCATATAGTAAAATAAATCCTCACACTGCAAGATCTCACATAGTCCCGGCTAATCAACTGCCATGAAATCTTAATGTGTAAAACTGACATAAAACTGTAATTTCAATGTTTCTAAACATATAGTATATTGTCTATCAAGGGTGCCTCTGAGTAGTCTAGTGGTTAAGATCTATAATCATTAGTAACCACTAGCCCCTCACCACTGTGAGTTTGAATCCCATCCCGGACCAAATTTCACAATGTAAGGAAGCTTCCCAGCCCTTGGTCCCAACGGTCCTGAATATCATGCAAATGTTACATTATATTGCTGGCACTAATTACAACATTTTATTAGCCCGGCAGCAGAAATCTGCAAACTAATCAACAGTTGAATACAGTCTATTCTGTGGTGATGCCATCTCATTTCCATGAAATTCAAACTATAATTAATTGGTGTCACAAATTCCTTTACCGTATATACTACAAAATGATAAGAGGGTGCTCAGCATAAATATACACTTATAATTATTTTCTTATAAGTAATCACTAGTAAGCCATAGCAAACATCCATCAATTATCATGCATGTGATAGATACATAAATATCAATTACTTTTAACCCTTAAATACATGATCCATAAGGGTCAAGTGGCAATGGTCTCTGACACAGGTCAAATATCCCCTTAACCTTGTGTCCTCTAAACCACTCTTGACCAAATTAGGAAGGTGTCCAGCTAGCTTACAGAAGATTGTTGGAACCTGCGCAGCCGTTCACCTGGAGTCATCCTCTACTTTTGAAGCCATAAAAGTCGCTAAATGACCCAGGTTGTTGGTGCAACTTTAAAACACCTGATAAAATTCTTAATACATTGATTCGTCTATTTTCTTCACTCTTAAATTGTAATGAAGTGAAATGAATATTCAGTACAAAAAAGGCAGAAATGTTTGGGGCATCAATGATTAATTAAAAGGGTTTGAAGCAACCATGGGTGCAAATCTAATGAGCCTATCTCAAAAGCACAATAAAGTCAATACATGTACAACAGGCCAGAGGTGAAATCAACCAATCAAAGTACTGAAAGTACTCATGGAAACTGAATTAACATAGACTTGCACTGTAACAAGGAACAGGGACTAGTTTAACAATTGTATGGCGGATGTAGAAAAACGTAGTACTTTGGCCCGCATCAAAATGCATTAAACTTCATGCCCGCCGAGCGTCGTCAGTGATGGCTATGGAAATCTGAGCTATTGTTCGGTTTCCAAAAAGCTACGGTTTGGGCAACAGCAACAGTTTACCTAGGAAACACTGTCTTTCAGTCTGGCATATATTAGAACAAATACCTCATCCGATATACTAGCAACACTATCCCATATATAGGCAGGCTGGAACACATGGAAACATATACTTCTAATAATATCCAATCATTTCTATCAGAACATCTGTGACAGAGTGGAATCACTAATTGTTGTTTAACAATATTGATTCCATCAAAATATTCATGAAGCTGAAACAACCGATTCCGTGGAAATACCGCAACAGCTGTTAAACTAATATTGTACCTTCATCAGAAATCTATAACATAAGCAGGCATTTTCAGCAAAATGGTAAATTTTATTCAACATATGGAATAACACATTGTCTGCCTAGATCTGTATATACCAGCACTTGCAACTAATTAACAATTTGTAACTTTAATTAACTCAGTAAAGAGATTGTTGAGTTTTGCAAAGCCAGTCTTGGTTCATATATAGATTATGAATTGGCGGCATCTTTTTATGGTCGTGCTTAGATTTACCAGAAAATATGCAATAACCAGAGGCACTATGTGGTGCAAAACATTTTTTTTTTCTTATAAGTAAAAAAGATAACCTTCATTGCATGCAGCTCTATCACCAGGCTTGTTATAATTGAGCATAGTTCAGCTTTACATTGCACCAATAATCAGTCTTCAGTCCATAAGAAGCTTCAATTCAACTTTCTCAAATTTGTGTATGCGGTCTATCAGTGATCATCAACTTGAAGCCTGGGCTAGTGCTTTGAATACAATGAGCGGGCTTTGAATACAATGAGCGGCAAACTGAAGAGTTACATTTTCTGTGGAAGGTGGCTACCACTCAACCCACAGAGAATGAGTTTGAACCCAACAAAGGTCACACAGTTAGATATATCTCTGTACAACACTAAATCAGGTTTTTCCAGCAAGCAGGCCATAAAGCAATTCAAATAAGCGAATTCATTTATCAAAACTTAAATAAATGGATGCAGAATGGGTAATACATTTTAAACTACACAGAAGTTGTGATGTTTTCTACTTTAATGCCATCATTCAAAAACATTAAAATGAATGCCATCTCATTACTGTGGAATGTAAAAACTTGAGTCAAATACTTAGTAACGCATCAATGGGGAATATATAAAATATCAGCTGATAAAGCTTCGACTAAAGTGATTCAAAACTAGCTATAAAATCAGTAAAACTTATAGATTGTGGACATGATTATTATAGCATTTATAGTAACATTAGAAAGAAATCATTCAATGGCATAAAAATATTTTAGTTTTATCAGATTCATTATGGCCACTTATGGAAGGTCTTTAACCAGATAGAGATGTCCATGGGCACTGTATGAGCAGTCTTTAAGTAAGTATCCGACAGCAATTACCATGATCTTTATACGAAATTTAAGTTAACTAAGATAAATTCTGTATGGCTGTATAGGCATGATATATATATACTAAGTTAGTACAGTTTTGATCATTGCCTACAGTTTAAACCTGTTGGCTACATATTTATGACCAATAAGTTTTTTTTATGCCAGTACTTTTACTCTAAATGAGTGATCTTCTTTGTTAAGAAATAGAAAATATGAAGCTTAAGTCAATTTTATGAGGAAATATGAAGCCTATATTGTTGGCAGTTATGGTAGAAAGGCTGTTCAAAAGGACACTAACATGAAGTGTTACTGTCCTGTTTTGAGTAAAGTGTCTGAATAGGTCGCTGGTCTCATGAAAAATGCTCTCTCAGTTTCAATCCATTCACTTGTTGAATGACGAATGGTTTTGTGGGGTTTTTGTTTCAGGTCACTGAGTGAAATAAAGGGAAAAGGGACATGAGCTCAAATTTTAACATTTTTGAGAAATAAATTATTTAAACATGGTAAAATGGTTCAGAACAATTAATTGATTTGTAATGGCCTTAAATTGATCCAATGAATTACAATTATCTTAATATCTAAATTTCTAGTTTGACAACACAATTGTCCAAAATGTATTTTAATGAAACAGAGCTTGCTTTAAATATAAAATAAAGCAGTATATTATTTTATTCAAACACATGTACATACTTTTTTTATAAAATTTCTTTAAGTAGTATAATTTATTGATCAACTAATTCGAATAAAAAGCTTTTTCATCAGTATGAATGTGAAACACAAAGAATGAGAAATACTAAACACAAATGCATGAATACCAGGTCTACAGGTAAGAATGATAGATTTGCTTCTTTTAATGGTAAATTAGAACTGTATGACCTGTACAATAAGAAAATTACACATTTTTGGAATGTTTAACAGGTAGTGATTTCATGCATTAGAACAAACGACAAAGGAATTTCTTACTAACTTAATGTACAAATATAAAATGTCCTCAAGGTATAAAGGAAGTATATTTTAAAATGATTCTATAAATCAATAAATGATGTGTTATGTTTCATGAAGCAGGGGGGGGGGGGGGCTTGAGACAATTAACTTAAATTAGTGTATATGTACTAGAATTAGCATACCATTGACATAAATCTCCCCATGGACAATGTGTGAAACAAATTGTAACTAGGCAACTTTCTGAGCTTTGGAAGTACAATGTAAATATAAATAAATACTGTCACATATATAGGGTCAAATTATTTTAATAAAGGCATATCGAGGGTTCAGCGCAACAGTGTTGTAACTCATATTGGAATAAGAACAAGTTACGACAGTGTTGCGCTGAGCCCTCGATATCTTTATTTTAAGGCAAACACAGAATTTATGTACAGAATGGACTTAAATAAATAGTACAGCAGCATCTTCACACAAGGACCAGATTTTTACCAAACACATCTGTGTTGATATTAGATTTATGTGTTTGTTCATTTGAGTTTCGCTCCCCTTTTCAACAATCAGTCATATGAGGCAGACAGATCACCTAATAATTGTTCCTGGGAAGAACCAGTACTAAACTACCATCCTCCGTAAGAGACTGCCTACTTTCTCACCTCGAACCCACGACCCTCTGTCAATGAGAGGTTACGGTGATTTTAAGTCAGTGAAGTTTAAACCACTCCACCATGAAGGCGGGTTTTGATATTGAAAGTAGCATCATTATCAATTTGAAATCAGACGAAAAATTACAACTCAATTGTCAGCTTGTTATCATTTTCATTCTTTAAATGCAAACAAACTCCCAGCATCAACTTGTTAAAGATGAAGCACTTGGATCAATTAACATAACGGAATATTCCATAAAAGTTCTAACATTAAGAGGTCTATACAAAGCTTGCATAGATGCAACAGCTGGTTTAAAGATTTCAAGACTTTGTCAACAGCTTGCAGGACAATCTGAGAAATCATGTCTCTATAAAAATGAAAATGTACAGTGAGGAATAATCAATGTGAGACGTTAGTGCTTACATTACCTGGATACTCCGATAGGAAATCAACCAAGCCTTGCATACATGTATGGTAATAGTATGTCAACAGCTTGCCTGACAGTCAAAGAATCAAGTAACACTAAAGAGTTAGATGTTTCCTAGGAGTGTAACATACATTAGCCCCTCCCCCCTGGACATTTGCCCCCCCCCCCCCCCCCAAATGAAAAATGGTCATGTGGACATTTGTCTCCCAGTAGAAATAGTAGGTAGGACAGTTGCCCCCAGTGCTAATTTTTAAGTGGACGTTCCCCCCTCATTGCTTATTTTTTAGTGGACATTTACCCCCAACGTTTATTTTAAAATCAATGAAATATATAATGTTTTTTGGGGGGGGCAAATGTCCACTTGAAAAATAAGCATTGGGGCAAATGGCAAATGTCCAGGGGACTAATGTCCATATCCGTTTCCTGGAAATGAAATATTAAAATGACGACTCATTTATGGTACATTTTAATAATTTATGTATACTATCCAACTTTATTACATTTTTTTAGTAACTCAAATCTTTTAACTTTTGTGGACTTAAAATGTTATCTAGTATTGTTTGTAATGTTATATCATTTTAGTGTATTTTTTTAAAGTGATTTTTTATTAAAACAATGGTTTTGGACCATCTTAATTTGCAGTACAAGTTAGAAATATTCATACTATTACATAAATGTATTTACCTGTTACAAATAATAGATAAAAAAGGCATGGAAGTAGCATACATGTGAGAATGTGACAGATAATTTAGCAACATCTAAGGAAGAAGTGAAATACATGGAAATCAGAGATCATGATAATTTTAAAGAAGTACTGTACATATGGAATGGTAGGATGTATCAAACAAAGTTGAAATGGTGTGAAGGGACTAGAAAAGTGTAAGAGCGGGAGTGCAGAGAGTATGAGAGTGAGAGAGCTGGAGAGCAGGAGTGCGGAGAGTATGAGAGTGAGAGAGCTGGAGAGCGGGAATGCGGAGAGTATGAGAGTGAGAGAGCTGGAAAGCAGGAGTGCGGAGAGTATGAGAGTGAGAGAGCTGAAGAGCGGGAGTGCGGAGAGTATGAGAGTGAGAGAGCTGGAGAGCTGGAGTGCGGAGAGTATGAGAGTGAGAGAGCTGGAGAGCAGGAGTGTGGAGAGTATGAGAGTGAGAGAGCTGGAAAGCAGGAGTGCGGAGAGTATGAGAGTGAGAGAGCTGGAGAGCAGGAGTGCGGAGAGTATGAGAGTGAGAGAGCTGGAGAGCAGGAGTGTGGAGAGTATGAGAGTGAGAGAGCTGGAGAGCAGGAGTGTGGAGAGTATGAGAGTGAGAGAGCTGGAGAGCAGGAGTGTGGAGAGTATGAGAGTGAGAGAGCTGGAGAGCAGGAGTGTGGAGAGTATGAGAGTGAGAGAGCTGGAAAGCAGGAGTGCGGAGAGTATGAGAGTGAGAGAGCTGGAGAGCAGGAGTGCGGAGAGTATGAGAGTGAGAGAGCTGGAAAGCAGGAGTGCGGAGAGTATGAGAGTGAGAGAGCTGGAGAGCAGGAGTGCGGAGAGTATGAGAGTGAGAGAGCTGGAGAGCAGGAGTGTGGAGAGTATGAGAGTGAGAGAGCTGGAAAGCAGGAGTGCGGAGAGTATGAGAGTGAGAGAGCTGGGTTGCGGAGAGTATGAGAGTGAGAGAGCTGGAGTGCGGAGAGTGAGAGAGCTGGAGAGCGGGAGTGTGGAGAGAGAGAGCTGAAGAGCGGGAGTATGAGAGTGAGAGAGCTGGAGAGCAGGAGTGCAGAGAGTATGAGAGTGAGAGAGCTGGAGAGCGGGAGTGTGGATAGTATGAGAGTGAGATAGCTTGAGAGCGGGAAGGAGTGAGAGAGCTGGAGAGCGGGAGTGCGGACAGTATGATAGATATGGGATAGATAGATAATATAAGGAATTAGGATGAGAGAAAGAATGAGAGAAAGAATGCAAACAGGGAGGGAGAGGAAAAAAATACTGAGACTGAAAGACAGATTTGATGAGAAAGGTTGGACGAAGTAAAGAGATGGAGAGGTTTGTGTAGAAAGGGGTGTTCATGGGAGAAAAATGATATCAGAAGAGTGATAGAGCGGAAACAGATTCAGGGGGATTTTTCAGTATAGTGACAAATACATAATGTTTCCAACCTGATAACCTATTAGGCCATACCACCAGTCTCTGTTAGAAAGCAATAAAACTTTGACATATTGACATAAATAGAAAGAGGAAATTGAACATACATTTTGTATTAGAAAATTCTCAATGATTCATAGTAACAAATGAATGATTTAAATGGTCAACTTTTTTGTCAGAATGATTTTTTGCCACTAAAATTTGTATTCAATGTCAACATTTTTCATTTATACTGTAATATTGTAGAATTTCACATATTTTAAAAGATAATCTTGCTGAAAATTATCTGAATTTTTTTTTATGAATTCGACCAATTTCATACTCCATTTAACCTCTGATGTACATGGTTGCTATCATATGCATGTATGCAGATATAATGGAAAGGACTAAATACTAAACAACTGTCTAGCATTTTCAGCACAGAAATTTTCTTCAAGTATTGTGGCTGATTTACATAATTTACAAAATAGGACATGGCGTATATCAGCCACCATATTCGAGCAATGTTACAATGGTCAGCAGTTTGACAGACATAAATTTTCTTCCATATAGACTGCCTTATCTGTCAGCAGTTCCTTTGTCAGCTTTTAAGGAACAGCTTATATTAGACAAAGTTGATCATTAGGTGTGCAGATCGAGTGAGCCAGCATATTAACCAGGTTGTGTCACCCAGGAAACTAGTATCTCAACAATTTTAAGCTACTGGTACTTAATTAAGCCCCTTCAGTCTGAGAGTGTGTTTGGTGCTGTAAGTGCATGGTTCTATAACACAACAAATTATTGCTAGGAACAGCTTGAAGAATGTTACATACTTAGTGGAATTGTTTGATTATTCCTAGTCAGAATTAATGAATCTACCAGAGAAATACAATAGTGCCTGTAAATCAAACAACTGTAACAGCTTGGAGCACTGGTTCCAGTCATCCAGTCTGTCGGTACCATTATTGGTTCCCTATTTATGTGGGTAACAGCTGGATCCTGGCTTTTGCATTGGATCTAGTTTCCTGATTGGCATTATACAGACAATTATTGGTTCCAGTTTACATGTTGGCAACAGCTGGATCCCGGAAGTAGTCAGTTCAATTCCTTAAAATCACAAAACCATGTGACACAATGGAAGAAAATGGTCATCTAAATAAAAATTCCAATTCTGACCTGTAATAATTGTTCTTAAGCCAATACATGTATTTAGATCTTAATATGGTAATTGAATGAAATTGACAATTAGTTGCACATTTATGTCATGAAAACAGGTGTGATAACGATTAACATAACAAATGCATTATCAAGGTAATTGTAAATTTATTCCTTTCCTAAGAAACTTTGCTCGTCTGAAGCATTATAATGATAATAGTATGCATACTTAGTGTTAAAAACCTCACAAATAAAGATATTGCATAAATCACAACATTGCATTCTCTGTACTCAAGGAAAGAAAGATGATGCATCAGTGGTTCATCTGTTCTCCAAAGACATTTTGTCTAAATTACTCAATTTATAATTTTAAGCTAACTGTATGCTGGGTTTTAATTCTTGCGGGAAATATTCATAGTGAAAAAAATGCATACTTTATTTACAGAAAATACAGTGTTGCCCAACTTATAATGTTTGGTAATACACTGCTCAACTTTAATAACCTAGATTCTTTAATATTTCAGAACATTAAAATATTTAATCCAACCACAGTGATTTTTCACCTTCTATAACAGAGGCCCTTTATAGGCATCTTCCCAATTGAAAATGTCTTTAAAATCATGCAGTTTTCCCAAAAATCCAAACTTACATCAGCTATTTTATTTCCCAAATCAGCAATTTTAGCGATAATTCTTCCCAAAATCAACAGGCTATTTAAGGCCTGTTCCCAATGAAGAGAGAAACAACACTGAAACAAACACCTGTAGTGAACAAAATGTTAAATGTCATATTTTAGAATAAATGAAGCTTACCATAGATAATGTGACACATTAAAGTAAGTGATATAGTCCTGCTCACAAAATTTTCAGTATCGACCATGTTGACTGATTATAGAAGTTGAGCAGTGTATTTGAAAGGCAACTGAGGTACACTATATCGGGTTCAAACTTACAACCATAACAGTCTGGACAGCTTATTTGGCATAGCAGTATATTTGCTGAAACAGCATGCCATCCACTCAGTGATTTTAAAAGCCACATTAGCTTTTTGGATGCTAAAATCAAAATAGGTCTTATTTTACCTAGAAAGATGTCTTATCTGAGTGAAACTTTTACTTGCAATAAAAACATTCCAAAATTATCTTTTTTAATCACAAAGTATACAGTATACAGAAATGTAGCACAAGATTTATTCAGTGATATAGCAAAAAATATGAAAAAAAGCATCTTACAACTTTTTTACGAGATGTACAGGTTATGTACGAGTAATATTGTACGTTTTACAGCAAATAAAATATATTTCTTTTATTCTACTATCGTTTTATCTTTTGTACTGTAGTACTAAATGGGCCTTTAAAAGACAAAACTTAACAATTCTTATAAGTCATTATTTAAGTAAGGCCTGAGACAAAGTGTTGAGTTTATGGTTACCTTACCAACTTATTTTGTTGAAACAGACCCGTTCCTATAACAACGAAATTCAAAGAAAAAAAATATTTGGGGAAGAATTGTACCTTTATGTACAAAAAGTATGCACTGGTATAAAAAAGATGTTTTTCAACCTATCTAACCCAATATTTGGGGGGTGGGGGATGGGGGGGGGTAAAGTATGAGTTAATTTTTTTTGTATTAATGCTTTTTATTTTCTTTAATTTTATTTGTCTTTATTTATAGTAAATATGACAAATACGGTACACCCTCTCCAGAGTGGCAAAACCCTCCATTCAACAACAGCATGATTTTTTCCCCACTTCACGATAAAACTATTTATTCAACCTCACTAGAGCAACAACCTCTTAACAAAAACATAATTTTGCTACTCCCATTATAAGGGTGTTGCTTTAGAGAGGAAGCACTGTAGTTGCATATGATGTCTGTCAGTTTAAAAAAAAATCAATAAAACCTTGATAGTGTCACCACCTTTGAGACAGAAAAAAATGTCCTAAACATTGAGGTGGATTCATTAATAAGTTGAACAATATTTGGAGCATTGAAGACCATTTTGAAATGAGTGAAAAAAAGCAGCATTTTTAGGGGGAAATATAGTTTTTTTGGCTAGTGGGATAGGAGAAACAGACTTTATAAGGCTGTAAAATATACAAAAACAAATTACTGATAGTGTTTGTCTTAAATGGGTTTATCGTAATACTGAGATGGTAACTGAGTGTTGCTATATTATACAATAACTAGTACAATACTTGATTCTTTTCTTCTATAAATCATTGTTATTAACTCATAAGTCATAAAAGGATTGAACTATAAATGGGAAAACATGTTTAATTCATACAGTAATTGATCAATGTGTCATTAAATTAGAACATTATTCTTTTCATGTATAAGTCTCACACTCATTCTGTGTTAAGAAGACCAATCATACTACAGCTTAAAGTGGACTTCAATCATCTATTTAAGACTCTTTGCAGTATATCTTAATAGAATCTTAAAACAATAATTCTTAAAAGGATATTAATATTACTCATCAGAGACATGCGTTTTATTGTACTGTATTTTTCCACTAGAAACAAATGTGGTTAGATTACAATTGTAAGCGTAACAGACACTTAACCACATTAATCATTCTGTTTTGTTTTTTTCAAATTGCAATTTTATTCATTCTATGAAACTACCATATAAATTTTTCACAGATTTAGCGTTTAGTTTTATGACCAGTTCTTATCAGTTTGTTTCGCAATTTATAGATTTGAATTGTCATTTAACATGCAACATGTGCTTTTAGTGCTATCACACTGCACAATTAGGATACCACTGTAGACATGTGACCACAAACAGTCACAGAAGCCCGAAAGTAGACCAGGCCAACCAGACTAACAGCTTTACACTTCTAACACAGCTAGAGTACGGACATGGGAACAGACACAGACAAATTACTTTGAGACGTAAACATGGTCAGTTTGAACTCACAACCTCAGGCAACTGTGACAAGTGCTTCACAACTAAACCACTGGGCCAAGCAGAAAATTAGAAGTTATGGCAAAATGGCACGTGTCATAAAAGGTCTGACATGCATATTATTGTCATTATTTCATCCCCACCTTCCCTCAAAGGCATCCAAGATCTACATTGTATTACATTAATTACAGAAGTAAATTCACATTTTTATCAACAAGTCCACATAAACAAAGTTAGTTGCTCCTAGTTGAAGCCAAAAAAATGACAGCTGAAGCTCTCTGACACCATGAAATTAAGCAGGTGAAATAAAATCATGTATCAACTTTCTTACAAGCAAAAGCACAAATTCACCAATAAAACCTATGACTATATACTCTATTTTTTGAATGTAGGGGAGCGTAACATTTCTGTAAGAACCCAAACATGGGAGGTTCATATAGTTTGATGTCACTTGTCATATCTGAGAACCTGTAGACCATAAAATGTATCACTTTTTTATGGTAAATTGGTTTTTGTAGATATTGGGGAGGAAATATATTATGATTAAAAGGGGCACTGAAAGCTGAGTCTTGCCAGAAGGCAATTTAGCACACTCACTTCCAAAACTCGATCAAAACACAGCGAAGATTGAACGTCAAAAATAAAGGTGAAAATTTATTTATCACATGATCAGCCAAGTTCATATCATTCTGTCGCAAGATGGTAGATCAAAGACATAGCTTTTATGGGAATGGGGAAATGTAATGAATATTATTCATTTGGCAACATTTATTTAAATGGGCATTTATAAAATGTAGTTGAGTTAAAAAAACAAAGACTTCATGCGTTAACTTATACAGAAAGTATGTAATAGATCAACAGGTTTAGATGTAAATACAAATTTTGTCGCACTAACTAGTTTTAGTATTTTGTTATAATGTATAATTATGACATACAATAATGACATTTCAATTAAATTTTTTGTAATTAATTCCGAACATAAAATGTAACTTCCAACAATTAGTATTTACACAATATACATAAGATTGTTGTATCTGGTAAGATAAAAAAAAACGGTTTAAGTGTTACGGAGAACATCTCTCCCCCCCCCCATTCCATTAATTCACTGCTTTAACTGAGAAATCATAAAAGCCTAAATAATGACATAACATCTTATGTCCAATGCATACAATGAAATGTACAGGTCATGATATACCTGTACATATAAATGATTGATTAATAAATTTATTCAACCAAATGTTTCAACTTGAATGCTAATAAACCTTGAAGAAAATTACAGTGAGATTCTAGATATTGATAGCAAGATGTGAGTTTGTAAAATGATGAAGCGAACTTAATGCGTCGAACATTCTCCAATAAATGCCCCGGGACATTTTTTAAATTTATTTTAATCCATTAAGTTATTGTTAGAAGAATTTAACATGTGGACAAATTAGACATACCGGTTATTCTAACGGATTATTGAAATAAAGGGGTGATTTTAGGACATATTTGTACATGAAGTATGGCACGTTTGTATTTTTCAAAAAGGCATCCCTGCCAAATTTGCTCAAAACCAGCCTACAGGAGTAATATCATTATTTGTTTTTATTTATCTATTTTATTCAGTTGTTTAACAGCCCATTTGATTTACATCACATGTATACAGAAAAAAAACCTGAAAACCAAAATTCCTTAAAAAATCAAACAATATTCAAGTTCCATTTTTCATCAAATTTTTCGAAAGTTCTGTGAAAACTGGAATTCTCAGACTTACGGCCAAGTCCAGAACAGGTTCGGTTTTTATGTGTTTTATTGTATATATACAATGTATTGAAATTGGCAACATCTTATTTGTCAATATCTTTAACTGATACCTGGCAACACTCAACATAATGAAACCTCTTCACATATAATTTATCATAACCTTTTGATAAAAAGCAATTTGCCATGCTTGAATTCCTGGGCTACTAGATCTGTTTGATTCATTTTTTTATGTATGACCTACTGGCTATTTACATTAAATCCGCTGGTAGGAATATATTCCGTCTTTGTCCACATCACACTGGTGATAAAATATGAAGAGAATAAAATATTATGGCCCTATAATGAATTCATTCATGCGACACCAGATGAATGACCTTAGCTGGTCTGTAATGGCTTAATTCATTTGTGTTCAAAGTGACAATTAAAGGGAGGTAACATTTATAAAATTACAAATAAGTTTGGTGCAACTCAAGTAACATGGCTCAACCATTTTAGTTATTAAATTCATTAGTTAAAGGGAGGCAACTAGATTATTACTGTCATTAATTATAATTTTCTTGTAAATGGAATAATTTATAAAATTTGGTTCAATTACGTCCACAGTCCGCAATTTAAACCATTTATTTCTGTATATACAAAGTATGTAAAAATTAAACAGAACAAGAAATATTATTTTAAGTACCGGGTATGTACTAACTATATTTAGGATATTTTCAGAAATTGCCTCCAGCTAGGTGCTTAAAACAATTTTGTAGTTCAACAACCAAATAGCATCAAACCATCGAGATATAATTTAACCGAACTTTTGAGATCTCATATCTGAGAAATAAAGACAAACCATGAGATCTCAAATCTGAGATCATGTCTCAACAGAACCAAGCCATTGAGATCTCAAAACTGAAAAATAGAATTGAGAAACAGAAATAAACAATTGAGATCTCAAAACTGAAATATAGAACTGAAAAGTGAGCTATAGAATCTAACAATTGAGATCTTATTCCATAGATATAGAACCAAACCAGTGAGATCTTAAATCTGAGATATAGAATCTCAAATCACTTATCATGTCTCAATATTTTTGCAAAACAGTCAATTGCATTGAGACATTATACTTCTGGAAATCTTGTAGAAAAATCCTCAGTTTTCACCAGAACAGGAGAAAATTGCTTACAATGCATTTCTATGATGATATAATGAACCACATGTCTGAAAATACAGGAATTATTAAAGACAAAGGAACAGGCTGATTAGAACCAATCAACATCCAAGTCTATAGTCTTAATCTAGAGACAAAACCAGAATACACTTCCCTGAACAATGCCAAAACTTAATTCCTTCCATATACCTGCTTTCATATGAATTTAATGAAATAATGAATCTTGAATTCTGGAAGTTGTGAAAATGATGCTTTTTCACCTTAGTAACTTAAGAACTCTGAATGAAACTCGTAAAAAAACTTTTCAGATTGGATTTTAAGTACAAGGATTTAATTTAGCATGATTATATTGTTATAGTAACCAGACCTGGAATCATTCGTGTTTGTTAGTCTGTTAATATAGGAATTCTAATACCCACATGCAAAAGAAAAACATTCATTATACTTCAAAAGATCAAATAAAGCTGTTTTCCAAGAATGCAAATTAACTTATAATAGAAAGTAAAGTTTATAATGCCAATTATTGTACATGAAAAACTCTGTCTTACTGGATTCTTGACTACTAAATTAAGATTATCTTAAATGACAGATTTAAGTGTAAGATAAACAGTAAACATCCATATTTTTAGTCCACATTTTTCTATACATAAATAAACAGTACAAAAATAATTATTTTCATTGAATGAATGTAATTCCGCATTAAGTTAAAAACCTGAAGTATGTAGCATAATTTTCATAATACATAAAGATAAGATTTAATTTTACAATTCATGCAGACATCAAACAATTTTTTTATGATTCTTTATGGAGTTAAACATTTGAACTGTAAAAAATCTGAAAATTTATCGTAGTATGATTTTCATGTCTAGTGAGAACACTGTACATCATTGTGGTTTGTTTCAACTTATAGAAGAATTACTGCTTGTGGTCAACTCAAGAGAATGTAAACAAATCATTGTGACAAAATATTGTCTATGAAAAATAAACACAAAAATATTAAAACATAAAATCTTTCCAAACTAGAACTATCACTAAAGGTGATGAATACCCCCAATTGCGGCCTTGACATAGTTGTTACATTTTACAGAGGGAAATATAATGCATTTTCATTTTTTAATACCTGCAAATTGTTGCTTAGATATATCCTGACCAGTTTCTCAATATACATTATATAAAAAATAACAAAGGGTCATAGCTCATTAAAATTTACTTGGACAAAACCTATTGTGGACATGCACAACTTGGCAAACTACTTATCACTTCTAAGAAGTTTCACTGAATTCCTGCATGTAGTTGCTGAGAAATGGTACGGGCAAAATATACCTAATTGTTTAAAACAAAGGGCCATAACTCAGTGAAAATTAATCCAAACAAAACCTGGTTATTGCATGCACAACTTGGCTAACTGTTTATAACTTCTGTGAAGTTTCATTGAATTCCTATGAGTAGTTACTGAGATATTGTATATACACTGTATAAAAAACAACAAAGGGCCATAACTCAGTGAAAATTTAACCAACCAAGACAAGCTTAATGCATGCACAACTAGGCTAACTACTTATCACTTCTGAGAAGTTTTATAGAATTCCTGGCAGTAGTCAATGAGAAATAGTCAGGACAAAATTTGCCTATTGTATATACTGTAGAAAAAAAAACAAAGGGCTATAACTCAGTCAAAATCAATCCAAATGAAAAATGATTTAAGCATGCACAACTAGGCTAACTACTTATTACTTCTGTGAAGTTTCGTTGAAATCCTGTGAGTAGTTGCTGAGAAATTGTCCGGACAAAATTTGCCTATTGTATATACTGTATGAAAACAACAAAGGGCTATAACTCAGTGAAAATTAATCCGAACAAAAAATGATTTAAGCATACACAGCTAGGCTTACTACTGATCACTTCTGTGAAGTTTCATTGAGATCCTGTGGGTAGTTGCTGAGAAATTGTCCGGACAAAATTTGCCTATTGTATATACTGTATAAAAACAACAAAGGCGTATAACTCAGTGATAATTAATCCGAACGAAAATTGCTTTAAGCATGCACAACTAGGCTTACTACTGATCACTTCTGTGAAGTTTCATTGAGATCTTGTGAGTAATTGCTGAGAAATTGTCCGGACAAAATTTGCCTATTGTATATACTGAATAAAAACAACAAAGGGGCATAACTCAGTGAAAATTAATCCAAACGAAAAATACTTTAAGCTAGCACAACTAGGCTTAATACTGATCACTTCTGTGAAGTTTCATTGAAATCCTGTAAGTAGTTGCTGAGAAATTCTCCGGACAAATTGTGTCTACAGACGCACGGACCGACCGACCGGCCGACCGACCGACCGTCAAGCGTGAATCCAATATAGCCCCCATATATTTCATATCTGGGGGTATAATAAGACTCTTTACAGGTTATACTGATTCATCACTAATTTCTGTGTCTATACACTCTACATCACTTATCATAATAAAAGTTGGAATTTCGGCTTTCACAAAACATTGAAAAAATATCAATGAATATTAATTATTGTATCAAAATCATTATTATTATAGGCATGAGACAAAATGCTTGCTTGTGGAATTGTCAAGAACTAACTTTGATTTTCATTGTCACATTATCTTACTTTTAAACCCCATATTCAATAAACATGTCAGGAAAAGAAATACCATGACTGTACAAATCCATCTGATAAAGTCATAACTATAATTTGCTTTTTCAAAGTATGTCTCAACATGAATTAAGGGAACCTACAGATTTTACTTTACTTTATGGCTAGTGCATCATACTATACAGTATATTTCCAGTCCCATACCATTATAAAAAGATAAAGGTTTTGTAAATAATAGTGTCACCGCCTATTTAAAGGGCCAGCCAAATTGGCTTATGAGACACCTATCTTTTGTGCGCACAGTACCTCCCGAATCCCTTCTCTTTCTGTTGGGTGCCTGCCTGAGATGGGCCTACGGTAACCATTATTTAATTAGTTGGCGGCTCACCAACTGAGCGTATCAGTTCTAACCCAGTCTTCATTGGGGTTTGAACCTTCGATCTCCTGCTCCAAAGACAGACACCCTAACCACACGGCCAGGGTTGCAGTATTATATATATCGTATATGAAGTGGCCTGACAATACAGAGCTCTATCAGAGGTCAAAGAAGTAGAATTCAGGAATATCTTTTGTCAAAGAAGTAGCCAGAAATGTGAAAATATCAGATCAACTTGACTGAAATAGACCTTGTTCTGTAACTTGATTACTGTATTGAATGTTCAGAGTAGATGCTGACATTATTATGATCTCATGTAGACAGGAAGTTTATTATTGTATATCACTGAAATGTAAGAATAAATTTATCAAAGATATGAAGCAATTGAAACAGAAATCCACTCTTAAGAAATTTTCTATTGCAGGGTTAACAAACTGTCTGGTGAACCTGAATCATAGAATGAGTTTAATCAAGAATTTTTATTTGAATCAAAATGAGTTGTGATGGGAGGGCTACACTTGTCTGTGACCCGTCTCTGTGGTCGAGTGGTTAAGGTCGCTGACTTCAAATCACTGTAACCTCTCACTGATAGAGGGTTGTGGGTTCGAGCCCCACTACCAACCATGTCTCTTTATGTCAGAAAGTAGGCAGTTGCTTACAGAGTATGGGAGTCTTTCCAGGAACAATGGTTAGTTGAACTGTCTGCCTTGTATGACTCTGACTGTTGAAAGGGGCGTAAAACTCGATATAAACAAAAACAAACAAATACACTTTTATAAAATCATAAACATAGAGTATCAGTTCTGATTTCATTTCCCATGAAAATACTCGAGTTTCCAAGTTGATGTCAGATTCCATACGTCCATGCACATAAATTATTTCCTTCTTTATTTTTCTAACTTATTTTTCCTAAACCATTAATTCATCACTCAATACCTCAAATATATCAACAATGGCAAAGACATTTGAAACTTCCTAACACTGCCTTTAACTAAAAATATGTTTACAAGATAAACATAAAATTCAATGTTTCACAAATTTCAAACTGTTAATGTGCCAAGTGATTTACTGGTAAGCCCATCTCAGGTAAAGTTATAATCTCCACATTAAATATGGATATAATTAATTATACGTTCTAGAAACGTGTCCATGAAATGGATAAACGCATAAAACAGTATCCAACCTTAAAATATCCTATTTAAAAAGCTCATAGAGGGAATGATATGGTATCACATTTTACAAGCAACAAGTTATACTTACTTCGAGATATTTTCAACTACTTTTATTATCTTATACACAATTTTACTTCAAAGATATTTTACCAAATATACAATAACAATATAACACACATTCCTTTACTCGATGAAAGCAAATTCACTTGACATAACCACGTACACATTCTTCGGTCGTTGTCGTCTGCAACGATGTGGAACCATAGAATCATAAGAAATGAAACCAAATCACGGCAAATGAATGTTACAAATGTTAAATAACAAAAACAAACACATTTCGAATGTACAGTAGCGTTCGCCAAGTATATAAACGACAAAATAAGGAAAACATACCTGCAATGCCAAATAAAAACAATGTGTCGTTAACCTAATGCATTACTTTGACATTTTCGCGGGAAAGATACTTCCGGGTTCAACTATTATAACACGTGCGAGTTTCGACCAATCACAATCTAGTTTGTTAGTCAGTGCTGTACTTCAACATGGCAGCTTCCACAACATGTGTATGACTTTATCGTAAAAGGCGCTGATATTTTGTAATATAAACCATATCTTCTACCGAATGTATACAGGTAATAATTAATGATATCGAATTTATACAATCATGTGATATATAGAAGAAGATAGACGCCTCTCAATGCGTGTATGCTGCGGACTGTGAAAATGAAGACTCCTCGGACATGACTAATATTTGGATACATGCATGTTTACAAATTACATGATCAATATATAGAATTAGCATTGCTGAGATACGCTAATTTTGGCTTTCTTTAGTTAACTATGTGATGAAAATTTGAATAACAGAGAGTGATTTACATAACTGTTTGCATGTCCTGATTAAAATCACATTAGAATTCAATGTGTTTTAGTTTTTACTCCATTATCCATAATGTTAAAATACTGAATAAAAAATCAAAGCGCTGGTAGTGCTGGAAGAACAGGGTTTAATCCTGAGGTTAGACAGTTGTATTATCAGCAACAGAGTGCCACACACACAGCCACGACCGTGGTCCATTGGTTTATTATTTATCACTGAAAGTAATAGTAATCTATCTACATGTTTTAGGCAGTTTGTTGATTATTGATATTGTTTTTATCAATTTTCATGATTTGGACTTTTCATGTAGATTTGTTTTTTTATTTCATTGAAATACTTTTTTTAACACAACTATACTTTCTCTTTGATATCTTAGCTAATAATTTGAATAAAAATGTTGATATTAATAAAAAAATTATGCTACTACTGAGTATCGAACCTAGGACCTCTCACTCCGTAAGCGAGCATGAATGTAGGATAAAAGGTCCCCCGGACAAAAGCTCCCGCGTTCATTTTGTTAGGGGCGGACCAAAGCTCTCCCATTGTTTTACTACCCTGGACAATCGCTCTCCCGTTATTTTTGCACCCCGTTGGATATTATGATTTATATTGATACAATGTCTCATGCATGCACAGTCCAGTAAATACTGTGTGTACAAAGTCAAATCTTTGTCTGATTTATAAACTGTGTAGTCAACACAAAAAAGCCAAATGTTGAAAATTGTGAAATTTATATGAACACATTATGCCACAATCCATTCATAGTCATACAGAGAAGCTGTGAATCTCCTCGGGGCGAATAAAATTGCATTCATTAATGACTAGCCTGTCAAAAGCTCAGATCTTAATTCCATCATAATCGAGCATCTAATTTGGACAAACATGGTAGACATCACCATATTCCACCATCGAACATCAATGAACTAATTTGAGCATTAATCCTGTTGTGGAACAACATTATCATTATATATGCCAAAATCAACACACTTGTCGGTTCTATGTGCCAACAATGCCAGGCAGTACTTGATGCTGAAGGTGGCCATACCCGATACTAATCACATATGATTTTGGTCTATGACCCCTACCACATTAAATCAACCTTATAATTGTTATTCAGTAAATGCAGAGCAATAGAAATTTATATTTAAAATCACATCGAAACACTCTTAGAATACATGTTATAATTATTTACCCCTACTTTTCAATTTTACAAATATCGGTATTTATACACAGCAGAAGTTTCTCTTATTGTTCCGTATATATGTATAGTAATTAGTATAGGTCTTGGGTCACTTAAATAGAAATTGACAACATTTCCTTGTGATGTTGCTCTAACTGTTTATCAATTCTTTTACAGCTTTAACTGAAAATAACAATGGGAGAATTTCGTGTCCATCATGTACGATTCTTTGAATGGACCCCAAAGTCGATACAGTGTATGTCATACAATGTCTCTCAGAAGAAACTTGCACTTTCAAGGTAAAGAATTATATTTATAAACATTGTTAAGTACTTGTGGATGTCTTATACTTCAAATTTTGTTCTCATCTTCTTCTCATGGCTTTTTTCCTTCTATAGTAGGCAGTAGGGTCCATTGATAGGTGTCATCTCCATAGGAAAATTCTTTAATAAAATCATGCAGTTTTCTTCTTTTTTTCTTCCCCTCATGCAAAAATTATGTGTTATTTTTCCCCCCAGATTTAAGGACAAGGCCCTTTCCTCGACCTGTGAAAAAAGCCTTGCTTTTCTGTTTTTATCCATATTTCAGGAACACTATTGATGTGTTGCTTTCAGTTACGACATTGTTAAGAACCTGTCTCGTTACACATTAAATCTCTCATTCGATCATTATTCTTGATTTATTTTATAATTGTTTATATTACAGATGTGATGGAAGCATAGAATTATGGAATGTTGCGGAAGGATGGTTTCAGGAAGAGGTTATATCATGATTACTTATTGAAGTTACACGATAAAGATAACATAAAGAATAGACCATTTTTGTACTATCAAACATCAACATTCAGGGTTTCATTTATTATATAGTTGTAGCATGTAAAGAGCACCATTCTCTGTGCAAATTTCTTTGAAATTTCATACCCCAAATTGGTTCCAGGCAAGAATTTTTTCCCCGAAGACGTGTCAACCAGCAATTTCATCCCCATATTAAGGGCTAGTGTGCCTTTCCCTAAAACATTAAGAAAAAGCCTAACATTCCTAGATACAAACTGAAATTTTCTAGCATCAAAATATATATGATACATCTTATGTGTCAACATCAAATTTACTCAATCATCCAATGCTCGAGTGGTTTAGACACACGACTCAGTACTTCCAACTGCTCAAAGGTAGATCATTGAATTTATCATCTAAACATTACAGATTATACCCAACACTGAAGACAAATCTATTGAAGATTTAGTGTGGCAAGGTCAAAGGCTGTTCTCTGCTGGACTTGATGGCAACATTTGTGAAATTGACTTACTTAAACTTCAGACAAAGGTAATGTTTATAAAAGTCAGGGGGTGACAATATTCCGGATTTATCTGGAATTATATGTCCTGAAAGAGCTATGATCTGCCTCTGTGCAAAAATTGTAAGAGGTAGCAACATGATACTCCATAGGTGGATAGATCTCTCTGAGACGGTGAACAGACTGTTGGTACCGCTTGTGGCACTCTTGTTGCTGCCTAACCAGGTTCATAGCTGGGGATTGTATTTGGGATTCCTTGGTCAACATCACTGTATAATAAGAATAGAAGGATGGTTTCCAGTCAATAAACTGTTAAAAACCTGGTTTGGTGGCATTGTGACAATTTTTGTTTATGATTGTAAAGATTTTGTTCAGGTTTGTAGTGAATAGTTTAAGTTTAAATTATTCAAGTGAGTAATCCTAACATGTGATTATCAAATGTTGAAAAAATTATACAGTGTTCTTTGGATAGAAACCATGGCTTTCTATAATAGATGATGTACAAATGTCTTATGTGACAAAAATGTTTATTTTCTTCCACGTTTGGAGAAGTTACCAGCTGTTTGTGGAAGGGTAAGTTAAAACCAGTTAGAATACAGTCCAGGAAAACTGGTTTGGTGAATAGGCCACCATATATACCTGAAATATCTTTTAAAAATGGCGTTTAGCCCCACTAAAATGAGAACGTCATATATACTATTCAGTTTGTTTAGGAAGGGAGACAACTCTCAGTAGTAAGAGTTTAATCACAGTTATTATTCTTTCACTTCTCTACAGTTGAATGTAACATGATTGAAAAGAATCTGATACGAAGTGCATCCTTTGCTTATCGTATTAAGCCCTTTTCCAGACTCCTCATGTATTGTTAAGCTGACATGAAAGTATTTTCTTTATCAGACTTACATTTTTTTGCTTTCCAGGCTTCTTGTCCTTCTAATGCTGGACCAGTCTGGTGTTTAACATCAAATTCAGCCAAGACAAGACTTGCTGTAAGTAAACTTTATCTAGTATCTCCTGCTTGAGAACAGACTGAGACATCTTATATCTCTGTAGTGGTGCTATTTGTTGCTTTTCTTTTTTATTGGCTCATCTGTTTTCGAAGAGAAGGCAGGTCATTATGATCACTATGTCATCTGCATCAGCATAAGGGTGTAACGATATACCATTGAACGGTTGATTGGAGTCATTTGCTCACAGTTCGGTATGTAAGGCATATTCCTGAACGCCGATCAAGGGAAGTAATAAAAAACAAACATGGCTTCCTAATTAAAGTCACCGCCATTGACGTTTAAGTCCAAAATATGGACCCATTTTAGGTTTAGGACCATAGAAAAGAACGGCATTAAAACGTTAAAGCTTACATTTATTCGCTTTTTTATTTCATGTAATCAAAGACGTATAATACAATTATACGACTCTGATGTAATGTTGTGAAGTTATAATAAAGAATATACATAATAACAAGGACTTATATACATACATGTAAGTCCTTGATAATAAAGATGAGTATCGTGATACGAATTGTATCAGCCACCTTGTATCGTGATACGTATTGTATCATGAGGTGAGCGTATCGTTACACCCTTACATGAGCATCTGTTAAAACACTTTAATGTAGCTCATAACTAAAAAAATATGAGAGGTAACAACATGCATTTGTGGCTAGATCTCACCGAGGCAGTGAACAGACGAGCATTGTGACTGCTGTGGCGTTCATGTTTTTTTTTTAAAGTTTTTTTTACTATGAATAAAAAAGTTGTATGTTGTGACTTCTTTACATTGACTCCTTCAAAAACACAATCATAATTATGAGACTGATGTGTTCAGACAAATATTTTGCACTAATTAATGTTATGTGCAAATCTTGACTGTTGTTTATGCTAATTTTGAATCTTTCATTATGTCGCTATATTTCCTCACTTAATGATTAATCGAATACAATTAGGACTGTTAATCCTAGTATGAATCAAAGTACTGTGAGTACTGTCAGGAAATTTTAATCGATTAATTTAATTATTATAATGTGTAACTTTTTCTTTGACCATGTCTTCATGTATGAGATATTACATTCTGCATAAGATGAGTATACAAAGTGGCAGGTAATGCAGACTATATATAATGCTAATTGCTGAACTACTTTTGGTGATTAGATTGGGAAATTGGGAAACATAAATCAAAGTACTGAAAGCACATAGAAGGGGAACAACGTTAACAATAATTGCAAGGCGGGTGTGGAAAAGCGTAGAACTTCGGGTAATTCAAAATTCATGCGCAAACTATTGTTCACATTACTAAATTCGGCCAGTACCTCACCGTACAAAGTAATTCTACATTTGACTGCTTTGTAGTTCCTAACAACAGCAGTCCCTTCAGAGCTTTGATTTATCTTGATTATGCAATGAAAAAAATCTTGTATTTTTTCTACAGGCTGGTACAGAAGATGGTTGTGTGGTTTTATTGGATACAGAACATGATGGCTTGGAGTATCTGAGTAGATTTGACTCACAGGAAAGTATGTCACTCATAAAATATTCCTACCTTTTTATTTTGTATTTACATGATGTATAAAATGTAGCATACATGTAGGCCAAAATATGATTGTTTATTGACCATACCCCGTCTGCTTTAAGTAAATTGAGAGATGTTGATGAGTGTACCCTTTCTAAATCTTGTAGATATCTTTTTAAAGTATATTTTTATACCCCCAGATATAAAATATATGGGGGCTATATTGGATTCATGCTTGTCAGTCGGTAGATATGTCGATCTGTGTGTCTGTAGACAAAATTGTAAAGCACCGATACATGTCCTACTCTTATCCCTGTGATTTTTAAGGCACCATACTTTTCGTAAGGGGTCACTGAAAAAGTGTCCCTGATATTCAAAAGGGGTCACTGAAAAAGTGTCCTTGAGAAATTCGAAAGGGGTCACTGAAAAAGTGTCCTTGAGAAATTCAAAAGGGGTCACTGAAAAAGTGTCCTTGAGAAATTCTTAAGGTGGAGCTGAGAGACAAACGCACAGCATTTTGCTACATCAACATGCAAGTCCAGCATGTTACCACTCTACCACAATCACCCCTAGGAAACATGGAAAATAAGTCTTAACAAAAGTGGTTGTTGTAATGAAGTGGTCATAACATAGAGAGGTTCATTTATTGGGTTTTAAAGTTGTTCATTATTTGTATGAATTAGTATAAACTTACTGACACTTGTTGTTGGAGTCAAATATTAACTGATTTCATATAAAATGGCATGTTATTTCTGTAAGTAATATTTCAACTAAATGTACTGGTTAGACATCATGTAAGAAAATCAATTGAAACTGTGAATTTTCATCCCATTTACTCCCTGCCAACTTTTCCCTTTCTTGTTATCAGTCTTTTATTTGAAATTAACAGTTTTTTTATAAAGTTAATTGTCTGGACGTCAGTCATTGTTAATTATGGGTGAAGTTTCTCCGCATATATATGTATTTGTCAACATGTTATTTAGTGCTGAATAAGCACATACATGATATTTTATTGTCTAGTATTTTATTGTCCTTCCATAATAAAAATATTCAAAAAATACTAGATATCACGTATCAGCTATTATCAAGGCACTGTTTATTATAAAAAACAGTTGTTACAAATTCTACACAATCCCCTTACTTCATATTATGCAATATTTACCATCAGTACATACATTTCAAGGAATAATGCATTATAATTTAGAGAAAGCCCAAGGCTCATAACTTAGTAGAATCACCGACCTTTCATAAGCTAGAAGGACAACTTCCTCACATGTGAAGTTTCTCTGGAATTCAAACTCAAGGCAGTGAGGAGTTAGTGATTTCTTATCACACGATCACGGAAGCCTACTATTGTGATTATATAACATTTAAATTTTTGTGCAGGTCGTATATTGTGTGTGTCTTGGCATCCTATTGAAGACCTCGTTGTGACGGGCGGGATAGATAACATACGTGTGTGGAGCGTGTCATCAGGTCGTGCTATACAGAGAATGACGGTAGCTAGAACAGACAGGAATAAAGAAACAGTCATCTGGTGTGTCGCATTCCTTAGGTAGATAACTCATTATAATGGCAAATCTGTAAGCCCGGTATTCCTAATAAACTTGTTAATGCCCTGATATACATGTTTATAGTAGAATCGCTCTTGTATGGATTTGAAGTGTTCCCAGATCAGAGAGATTCCATTTTTGGATAATTAGCTTCAAAGTTTCATCAATAAAAGACATTGATGAAAAAATGAGCATCAGCTCAGATTTTCTGTGTGGAGGTGATTTTCCGATAAGAGATGTCCAAATGTGTATGTTATATTTTTTCTAAGTACTGGCATGGACTTCTTTAACTAAAAAAGTGACACTGATAGTTAGCATATTTCCCTTTGGAAAATAAATTATACCCCCCCCCCCCCCCCCAAACGTAAAAAAAAAATTGTGAATATTCCAAAATTTCTCCCCCTTTTACTAGCACCAAGCATCTTCCATATTTCCTACAAAACCCTGACTGTTAAGCTATTCGCAACTGTTTTAATCACTCTATTAATGAATAGCTGTTGTCAATGGCCATGTTCCAGGGTTAGATGGCCATGTTCCAGGGTGGTTAGATGGCCATGTTCCAGGGTTAGATGGCCATGTTCCAGGGTTAAATGGCCACATTCCAGGGTTAGATGGCCATGTTCCAGGGTTAGATGGCCATGTTCCAGGGTGGTAAGATGGCCATGTTCCAGGGTTAGATGGCTATGTTCCTGGGTTAGATGGCCATGTTCCAGGGTTAGATGGCCACGTTCCAGGGTGGTTAGATGGCCATGTTCCAGGGTCAGGGTGTTGGACTTTTAACTCTGCAATCTGAGTTCAAATGCCAGTCATGGAAGGCCATACCTAACTATAAGTATTTGACAAAAATGTTAATTTTTCCTCCATATGTAGAGAGTTAGCTGGCTCCTTGCGGAAGGGTAATTTCCTTAGTACTGACAACAGTACAGTTCAGGAAAACAGGTTAAATGAACATGTGTCGTCAGCTCTCTTGCATAAATGAACTTATACCCTCTGATGTCCATGGCTATTGACATTTGGTGTTTATATAAGCTGTTAAGTGCTTCTCAGACAGTTTAGTACACTTTCCTCAGTTTTTTCTCTGTCATGCACTCCTTAAGATACACTTTGTCCTTGCGGATGAACTTCAAGATTGTAAATTTCCACAAAATTGTGTAAGAAACACTCTTGAAGAATTTCATGCCGTATGATTATGTATCTAGCATGGACATCTTTATTACAAGATTCGACAGACCTGTTATCTATTTATAACAACATCTATCAATACTGTGGCTATAGGTGTCTCTTTCATGCCAAATAGAAAAGTAAATTTTGAAGTTGTTGTGGATTTGCTTCTTCAAGTTGATAATCATGTTACTCTCCCTACACTTGTCCTGGTTTCTTCTTAACAGAAAAGACACTGAATGGAATCTCTATGCTGTAACTCAACATAAGGAAGGGGAAATTATAAAATGCCATTTTTTAATGGTATAAAATTGGTGGGATTTTTGGTTCTTTCATATCCGGTTGTGACCTGCCTCCCTGGTCAAGTTGTTAAGGCTGCTGATTTCAAATCACTGTAATCTCTCATTGATAGAGGGTCATGGGTTAGAGCCCAGCTACTAATCATGTCTCTTCATGTGAGAAAGTAGGCAGTTGCTTACAGAGAATGGGAGTCTAGTACTGGTTCTTTCCAGGAATGATGGTTAGATGAACTGTCTGCCTCATATGAATCTGACTCTTGAAAAGTGGCGTAAAAATTAAAACAAATACAACAAATTACGAGTAACTAAATAGTTATACAAACCTGATAACTGCTTAAATGTGTGATCTACTTTTAATTTGCCATTGTTTATAGACAAGATCTGTAATCTAGATGAATTAGTCACAAACACCAGTCTAGATTTATCGGAGGTGAAGCAGACGCAATGACAACTCCAATTTTTTTCATGCTGACATTCTGACTGTTGAAAAGGGGTTTAAAACAAACAAAACATACAAATGTATCTGGTTTTGAACTTTTATTGCAATTCTGGTACATTAATTTAGATCAAGGACCAGTAGAATTAAACATTGTTTAGGATCAAATTACAAATAATGTAAGTTAGCTACATGATTGCATTTTTTGCAGTGATATGACTATAGTTACTGGCGACTCTCGTGGTAAAACAAGTTTCTGGAACGGCAAACAAGGGACAGTCATCAAGGTTTGTTAAAGCTCAAAAATAAAATACATTTCTAGATTTTTTTTGTTACAAAATAAGATTTGATGTTTTGATTTTATACCCCCATCACACTAGGGCCAAGTTTGCACTACGTCCACCACGTCCTGGTAGGACGTGGCAAAAACCTGATTAACGTGATGAGGACGCAGTAGGAACCGGTTCAAGCATGGTATGGTCTTCGTGGACGTGATTGACGTGGTGGGACTTTTTGCATGTCAAAAAATAACTTGGCGGGGACGTGGTCAAATTAGAACGCAGTGCTTACGTAGTAAGAACGTAACAGGGACGTGACTAAAACCTAGTTGGAACTTCATTGACGCAGGATAAGCATGGCGCGGACTTGAAAAGACAGCAAGCGATTTTCACCGCGTTGTCACTGGGTTGTTACAGGTGCCCAGTACATTCCTGTCAGGTTCTGAGCAATTGGTATAAATACTGGATTCATACCCACATCCTTTCATTTCCAGTGAAATATAATAATTATGTTAACAAATGAATGCAATTTATCATTGTACCAGGACAACATGCCATTTTGGCTGCTCAAATTGCCATTTTCTAAATACGAAATAGAAGAAAAAGGAACATGAAGCAACCTAGATTATGTTGTGTTAGTGCATGGCTATTAGCAGAAAGAATACTTCTTATCGGCCATCATTGCCAGTTGAAATAAATGGACACATGGTGCAGTATTCATACGGAGCGTGTGAATGCAATGAGGTAGTTATTGGGACCTAGGGAGAGCGCAGTTCAATCTGCATGGACGTAGTGATCACGTAATTGGGATGTAGTATAAATGCAATAGACCTGGTGACAACGGGAAGCCGCGCGTGTAATGAACTTGCTGGGAACGTGATAGACGCAGTGAGAACCTGGCAAAGACGTTGTAAGGACGTAGTGAGAACCTGGTTGCATCATTTCTTTCGAGTTTGACCCCGTCACCGTCACGTCCATCAAAATTTTCAGGTCGTGGTGGGAACTTTGCAAGCGTGGTGCGGACGTGCTGTGGTGTGATGGGGGCATTACAATAGGCAAGATTTTTAGATAGAAAAAACACTTGAGTCTATTATTGAGTTTCTACTAAATGTTGTTTGTGAAACTGGGGCCTGATTTTCAGGTGTTTAACTGTGTTACATTTACTTGACTGTATTCTTGTCATGGTTTCAGAGTATACAAAGTCATAAAGGGGATGTTTACTGTCTGACGTATGATGAAAAAGAATCAGTTATTGTGTCGTCTGGTGTCGACTCGAGTGTTGTACAGTTTAATCACATCGCTGCACGTGAAAACAGCGATTGGAAGGACTGGATTGGAACATTTGTACACAATCATCATACACATGATGTTAGAGCTATACAGATGATAAATAATTCTATAGTTACTGGTGGTGAGTGTTTTACTTTGATTGTTCACATTTGTTACTATAAATAGTAACATGACCATTTTTACACGCCCATTTGAAAAACGGGTCGTATTATGGGAACACCCATGGCGGCGTCCACAGCAGTGTCTGCTCTCTAATTCAAACAGTTTTATTTAGATCCTCACCAAACTTAATGGAAATGTATATGGTCATGAGATCAAGGTCAAGTTCGATAATCAGCCCAGGCACTTCTGAGTTATAAATGCCCCTTGATGCTTTGGAAAATGTCAGAATTTTGAAGTCCTATTTTGTGACCTGGCATCTTGTTCTCTATATAACAACATGACCCTGTTTCTATAAATAGTTCCATGAACTTGCAACCAATCATATCTGTGTGACATTAAATGATTATGTTAATTGTAAACACTTGTGTATAAGACTTATCTTGTAATTTTTATCTTGTAGGTGTGGACACTGCCTTGATACAGTTTGATCTGAAGGCTCTGGGTTATGAGGGAAACGTAAAGCGATCTGAAAATAATAGATGGAAAAGAGTTGTCCCTTTACCACAGGTAAGTATCAGACAATGGTGGCCTATGTAGTTGAGAATTGTTATGATCTCTGACTAGTACTCACTTCTCACCACTTTTAGTTCAACGTACTACTCAGGACCAAGTTTCACTTGTGAGGAAGCATTCTTAGGTTACGTCGGTGATTCTACTCAGGTGTACATCTAGGGTATCACTTCTCTGTTAAAGTTGAAAAAGTCGCCGAATGTCGCTGGCCGTGTATTTTGTGACACGTTTTAATCCTTTCAGAAAATGTTGGGCGGTAGGGAGGTGGGGGGGGGGGGATGGGGGTAAGCTTATTCTCCTTGTCTGCTTGTGGAAGAACTGCTGATGCATTGTGAATTTAAATGGAATTACTGGCACATTTATTTGTCCAGTTATTCTACTTTTAGAATACTAACATTGATTTCCTCCTGTCGGATCAGCAATAAATCTCACCCCTGATTTTCTTCTCCTTTGCAATTGATCTGGGGTCACCGGGTGCAATAATTTCTGATTCATAAAATCAGTTATATTTTCTGGACTATCCATGACTATCTTCCATGAAAACAAATATGTTGACATTGTATTAATTGGTAATTCCGACTTAAATCTAAAATTGTTGAATATGCTTGAAGTAAGATTGTCTATGTTTGTTTATTTTAGAAAGCTCTGGTGAGAGTGGCCAAAGATGCTAATGTGATTTTATTACCATATACACATCATTTAGAAGTGTGGAGACTTGGATACACAGATAAAACTGGTATTTATAATGTTCCACGTTTCTCTAGTTTATCGAAGAAAAGGGGGTTTATTCCTTTGCACATGTTGGTCTGTTGTTCCGTCAGTTGGTCGGTCAGTCTGTAATCAAACCTTGTCCGACCAATAATTAGAGAATGATTTGGCCTAAGCTCCTCAAATTTGGTTGGGATGTTGGTCATCACATGTGGATGACCCCTTTTGATTTTGAGGTCAGTAGGTCAAGGTCATGAGGGGGCATTCATGTTTCTCAAATATTTCTTGTTATAAAATGAATAGGTATTATGCCTCAGATTGATATAGGAAGTGTGAGAGGGGGTATATTGGAGTCACTCTGTCACTTCCACATTTTTTTAAGTGATGGCACTGAAACTTGAAATATGTTATCACCATCAAGTGTAGATGTGCAAGACACAATTTTCATGCCCAGTGATTCACTCATTGCAGAGTTATGTCCCCTTGAACTTAAAGTGTATGGAGTTCTTTTACATTCTTAGTGTCAAAGCGGCAGTAAATGGAGTAAACTTGAAACTATAGACTTCGTTCAGGCCAAAAAATTATGCTCAGTTTCCACTAAAATCCACAAAAACTAGAGGGTCTGTAGATCGGCAGAACAAAGATCATGTAAATCATTTAAGTTTGAAGATGTCGTTTCTATGAAAATATCAGCAAGGAATAATGTCAGGGGTTGGTTTAAAAAATACAAAAAAGGACCAGTCAGTTAGTGGTAAGCAAGAACTTTCTTCACACCTTATCACAACAGACAACAGTTACATTATGCTATTTTCTATTTCAGGTAAAGATGGTGATATCTTATCCCTACGTTCTAATCCTGTCAAGTTGATATCAATGAAGACAAAAGGTGGATCTCCTGTCTTCTGCTGCGATATTACCCATGATGCATCATTACTAGTATACTCTGACTGTGAATCTGTACGATTGTATCAAATCACACTGGTTAGTTCTTTATAGCTTGATATTATTAAGGACATATCCGGTAGTTGCTATTGCGTAACGTGGTGCGCATCCGTGACGTTAATTTTACTATTAAACATATAGGCAAAATGAAAATGTATAGAGAGATTTTTTTAAAACTTTGCATGATCATAGCATATGATAACAGAAACATTTTAATCGAAAAGAAAATGGGGGTCGCGGTGCTTGTTTCTGAGTTTATTTTGCCTATATGCCTATGTGTAAAATTGTGGAAACTGTCAGATATGTCCTTAATGTCGTTTTTAAAAAAAATATGTTTGTTTGTTTGCCCCTTGCTTTATTTAGCTGTGAAGTGTACAAATATATTTTTACTCCATTTTAGGAAGATTTGACGAGCATTCAACCCTGTGTCAGCATGAAAAAAATTGGAGTTGTTGACGGCTGTCCGCCTGACGGAGCTCATTGCGTCTGCTTCACCTCCGATAAATCTAGACTGGTGTCTGTGACTAATTCATCTAGATTACAGATCTCGTCTATAAACAATGGCAAAGTAAAAGTAGATCACACATTTGAGCAGTTATCAGGTTTGTATAACTATTGAGTTAATCGTAATTTGTTTTAATTTTTATGCCACTTTTCAAGCGTCAGATTCATATGAGGCGGCCAGTTCATCTAACCATCATTCCTGGGAAGAACCAATATAAGACGCTCATCCTCCATAAGTAACTGCCTACTTTCTCGCATTAAGAGACATGATCTGAGCTGGTCTCGAACCCACGGCCCTCTATCAGTGAGACGTTACAGTGAATTGAAGTCAGCGACCTTTACCACTCAACCACGGAGGCGGGTTTTGAGTGAATCGCAGACTGATTCTTGTAGAAACATGACATGGAATAATAAAGACAGCCCTGCTAGTTGACTGTATCAACTGTCGTGATTAAACTTTATCCAGTCTTGTTTTTCTTCTTAGAGATTATGCGTTTGTTTCATCCTTATGTGTCAAATTTCAGTCATAATTTGTTCTTTCCTCAGCAGTTTATATTGATATATTTTATCGAGGTCACTAATTCCTCCTTGTTTTGTGGTTAGTGAGAGCCAGTCTAATTATAGAAAGTTTGACTTACCTTAAAAAGCTAAAATGGTCCGAATCATCTGCTCATCCAGGAAGATTTAAATGTTTTATCTCGTGACATGGAATTTCTTGTTTGTTCTCAAGTACCAACTTTCTGTCCGTCTGTTAACTTGAATTTTAGGTAATTCTTCCAAAAATATGTGTAAAATCCATCTTTGTTAATTCTTTGATAATTTTAGTCTGTACTTCCAAAACTTGATACCCCGGGTAGTGTCAAACCTGTGAATAAAGGCCACCCTTGGGAAAAACGAAATGTGTCTTTTATTAACAAGTGGCCTATATTTGGAGGTCTTTTTGTTCTTATTAAATAAACAATAGTTGTTTTTAAAAGAATGGCCTTTATTCACAGGGTGACCTTTATTCGAAGGTGACCACTAACACAGGTTTTACTGTATTTAGTATCATACGCATGAGTGTTGTAATACATTCTGGTTGATGCCCGCCTAGTTAGCTCTGTGGTTAAAGCGTTTGTCTACTGATTAAGAGGTTGTGAGTTCGAACCCTGAACGAGGCTCATGTCAATGACAAATTTGACTGAAAATATTACATTCTATGTTAAATTGTCCTCCACCTCTGAATTATGTGTGGTTGCTTGGCAATAGATTGCAGATAGAAAGTGTATAGTACAGGTTAAGGCCTAAATGAAATCCAGGGAAGCTGGTATGGTACGATATGACTGAAATAATGTTGAACATGGTGTTAAATACGAAGAAGAAATATGATCAGACTTATGTTATATATATTTCAGCTTCTTATCACAAGTTATGTGTCAGTCCTGATGACACATTGGCTGCAGTAGCTGACCACAGTTGTAACGTTCATATTTACAGCCTAGATAAACACCAGGTATAATATTAATTACATTCATACTGTTTAAACTGATTGATGTAATTTGTTGTAACCATACTAGTATGTACTTCACCGTAACTAACTGTAGAAATCCTTGACGACTTCGGGCCTACAAATAAGTACGGATTGATACAATTTTAATATGGACTAAAATGGACCAATACGTTCTAATACGGTTTAGTAAGGATGTGCTATGGTTGTTTTATCCGAGGTCAATTTTTGAACGTATAATTAAATAATTTTCAGTTTTGTTGTAAACTACCTTAAACACTTGTGTTGACATAATTATATCTCTAAAGTCGGGAACAAAATTTGGGTACATCTTATACATAGGTGTAGAACTCGATCCAAATTTTCTGTAGCTTAAACAGTCACAGACAAATTGAATTTAATTGTTTTACTAGATAAGATCATCGCAAATGTGGCATGAATGTATTTTTTCCTGGATTTTGGCTGATTTATTACCTGTATCTTATACACAGGACTGGTGAGATCTAGACACGAGTGATTACAGTACGTTTGAAAACTAACAATGTTGATGAATGTTAATGTTGTACTATGTATTTATTTCAGCATGTATGTAATGTACCTAGACAGAGTTGTCAGGTGTCTGCTCTGTCCTTCTCTCCAGATAGTACACTGATAGCATTGGCCTATACCAATCAGATGGTTTGTACATTTACTTTATTTATGTACCATAGAAGATGGATATGCTTAATCGCTTAGGGCCCTATTGATTACTGCTTTACATCCATATTTATAAATATATGACCATAACAATGATATAAAGATTTATATATATTGATATACATTTCACTAATAGTTGGCTTAATCTAAATATAGCCTTGTTGACCGCTTTTAATTATGATTTGTCTCCCTTTGATATTGTGATAATACAAGTTCTCTCCCCTGATGCTTTTTATTTGGACTACAAAGTTCTATTTATTTCATTTTTAGATTTTTGAATATCATGTGACCCTGAGGGAGTTTTCTGATTGGTCCAAAAAGAACAGTTCTAAATTTATGCCGGTGTGGCTAAGAAGAAAATCTAAGATTTCAACATTATCGTACAACCCTTCAAATCCTGATCAGATTGTGGTGAATGATGAACAGATGTTTTGTATACTGGACAAAACCCAGGTTTGTTACATAATCAAGTAGTTTTTTAAGGCATAAAAAAATGTTTCTGGTTACATGGTTATTATTAAAAAATGGCCTCGGTAGGACCGGAAATTGTTTGTTTAATATGTTTTTAAAGGGATGCAGAAACGTAAAAAAAATGAGAATGTCGATTTTCTGTTCCTGGGACCTAATGATATGTCTAGATTCACGGGGAGGGGTGGGGGGATAAGGATCCACGGGGAAAATAAGGGTAGGTCGCATTGCTAGAAAGAAATAATTTTATTATGTCTAGGTATGTTGTAGAGTTATCTATTAATAATAATGACAATATATTCTTTACTTGTTTTTGTCTGTGACATGGAGTTTAAGGATTGTAACTTGTCAGATTAGACTCTGATAAGCACTGTATTATCTGTGTACTGGGAAATTTAATATTGATATGTAATATATGTAATGTGGAATAACTCAAATAATTGTCATATGACTGTCAGGAAGTCTGGTGTATAATACAAGTGTTTTATCAGGATTTATTACTTTGTTGTTAATTTTATTAGTGGAAGAAATAATCTGATATGAAGTCATCAATATTTGAGTACAACGCCATTTTTTCTAGAGATAACAAATATTTTTAGGTGAAAAATGCCCTGATAAAATTTTTTTTTTATTATTATTATGGTGTTGTATGGAAAACTGAAATATTTCATAATTATTGGGTTTACTTGCCATAGACAATATCTTGCCTAATATTGAATTACTAGCCATGTAGGTTTTATATAAGACAGTCTGCACTAAGTGTGACCATCTACTGATAGTTGTGGTGTAGTCAAACGTTCACTTCTAGAAGTTAAGATGATTTGAAAAGGTCTAACTATGCACACAATTTGCTTCCAGCATTTATGCTAAGTAGGGTTAGCGATGAATACTTATTTCAATATTCAAATATTAGGTCATTTTGAATGAATATTCAATCCTTATGAATAAATTAATATTCGAATATTAATTTTGGTCATCCTTTTGAATGAATATTCTAATATTTGGTCATTGTTTTTAATGAGTATTCTAATATTTGGTAATTGTTTTTAATGAATATTCTAATATTTGGTCATTGTTTTTAATGAATATTCTAATATTTGGTCATTGTTTTTAATGAGTATTCTAATATTTGGTCATTGTTTTTAATGAATATTCTAATATTTGGTCATTGTTTTTAATGAGTATTCTAATATTTGGTCATTGTTTTTAATGAATATTCTAATATTTGGTCATTGTTTTTAATGAATATTCTAATACTTGGTCATTGTTTTTAATGAATATTCTAATATTTGGTCATTGTTTTTAATTAATATTCTAATATTTGGTCATTGTTTTTAATTAATATTCAAATATTTGATGTATATTCGGTCATAAAGAAATCCTTAATTCTCTGTAGCATTAACATGCTTTTTTAAAAGTCAAGAAATTAAAGATTAGAAATTCAACTTGCTAGCTTGTTTTTTGTTGTGAATGTTGATTGTCACTTTCATTTTATTTATAAAACAGTGTTTTTAACTTGCCTGTTTTTGAAAAAAAAGTCTACCTATTGTGACCACTGCATCGTCATCTACGTCTACGTCGTGCAAAAACTTTAAAGTAGCTCATAACTCGGAAATAATAAGAGGTAGCTACATGAAACTTCATTACTGGATAGATCTCACTGAGGTGGTGAACAGAGGAGCGTTAGCATGGCTTGTGGCGCTCTTGTATTGTAATACTGATCTCGAACAGAAATACAAAAGATGCAGTAGTTTATTCAGACTTGACATCTCATGTCGACTAAGAAGCAGTAATTTACAACTCACGGCTTTGAACATATAAAAAATATTTATTTTTTGTGAATGAATATGCAGTATATGTAGATATTGTTTAATAGAAGAATCATGTGACACATTATGACATGATTTTGTCACTTTCCGATTGAGATACTTAAAATGTGGCCATTTTCAAATCCTCTCTGTATGTTTTTATTTTCCAGCCATTTCCAACCAATCAGAGTTGGTCAGAGTTGTGTACACCAAAACTGGACAAGTCGTCTGCTTTCCATGTGTGTAACAAGTACAAGGTAAAGAATATAATATATTATTCAGACATTTTCTTGCTTCTTTTTTCCATTTTTCCAAATTACATAAATCCAGTGATAAATGTGTGGGGTTTACCCCATATCTGATGAGATGAACAGATCCTGACAACTTTTTATTATTGCGAATTTGACGCCAAATTTTCATTTCCAACTTTTGGCCATAAACTTATGTTTGTCTCAGTCTAAGAGATTGATCAAAATGAAATAATTCATTTGACTAAGAAAAGGTTACTAGGACCAAGCTGTAAAAGTATCAAATATCTATCTCAGAGGTCACATGGTAAAAATATCTGTGTCAGAGGTCACATAGTAAATATATATATCTCAGAGGTCACATAGTAAATATATATATCTCAGAGGTCACATAGTAAAAATATCTATTTCAGAGGTCACATGGTAAAAATATCTGTGTCAGAGGGCACATAGTAAACATATCTATGTCAGAGGTCACATAGTAAATATATATATCTCAGAGGTCACATAGTAAAAATATCTATTTCAGAGGTCACATGGTAAAAATATCTGTGTCAGAGGGCACATAGTAAAAATATCTATGTCAGAGGTCACATAGTAAATATATATATCTTAGAGGTCACATAGTAAAAATATCTATGTCAGAGGTCACATGGTAAAAATATCTGTGTCAGAGGGCACATAGTAAACATATCTGTGTCAGTGGTCACAAGGTAAAAATATATATGTCAGAAGTCATATGGTAATCTATGTCAGAGGCCACATGGTAAAAATATCTATGTCAGAGGTCACATGGTAAAAGTATCTATGTCAGAGGTCACATAGTATAAGTAACAAATGTCTGTATTTAAGAAAATGCTTACTAAACATCAATATTACAAGTGCTAATTTTAGGACCGTGAGTTTTCCTAGAAACAAGAATTTTAGGTATAACTAAGTAATTTTCTACGTCATTTCTATGCATAATGTTAGAATTATTCGTTATATAATGGAACTTAGAAGAACACTCATAACAACAATCAACATGTAATTATTTTTTGAAATTAGAGAAATTTTATGTTAGAACTTTCTACTGTTTGTGTATGTGCATGATACACACAAGAAACAAATTTAATGGACAAAGAAAATTTTAATACACTGAACACTTATACAGAGAGTGACCAAAATTGATTAACAAAAATAAACCACAAGTACAGTCAAACCTCTGTTAGCTGCCACGTCTGAATACAGGCCATCCAGTGAATAAATGTCACCTCCGAATAAAGGCCATCCTGTGAATAAATGTCACCTCCGAATAAGGGCCATCCTGTGAATAAAGGTCACCTCCAAATACAGGCCATCCTGTGAATAAAGATCACTTCCGAATAAAGGCCATCCTGTGAATAAAGGTCACTTCCGAATACATGCCATCCTGTGAATAACGGCCATTATTTTTCAAATTGTCTTGATTATTTAGATAAAAATGACCTCTGAATAAAGGCCACCTGTTAATAAAGGTCACATCATGTCTTTCACAAGGATGGCCTTTGTTCACAGGTTAGACTGTTGTTCATTTGATTTCTAACTCTTAATTGTGCAGCGTTTTATATTTTTTATTTCAGTATTTGTTACATCTTGAGATATTACCAAATAATTGGGTCGTTGCTGTGGAGAGACCGCCATTAGAATTGTTCAGTTCATTACCAGAAGCCATGAAGAGGAAGAAATTCGGGACATAATCGTGACTGACTTTATTTTGCTTTTATCTTTATGTGAATCGAAGTTTTATGAAACGATAAATCTAGAAATGACTAAATGTGTTCTTGTTACTGATACATACATGTAAGGCCATCATTGAAAAAATTGTTTGTTTGTAGTGCTCCGACCCTTATTTCCAGAGGTGGATAGTTAATCGGGCTGTGGCGACTATCTGAGTACTCGGGTAATAACGAATTACGAAAAATCGAGCATAAATAATCGTCATTACTAAGATTTGTGGTTCGCGATCTTGTTTTAAACAAATTAAAAGTGTATTCTTTGTTCTTAAAAATCCCTTTTCTCTGAATATATATTGTCCCATTGTGGACTACTTTGTTTGCCAAGATGTCCAATCGGTTCTTTAAATAATGATGCTGGTAAATCAATTAATTAGAAGAGAGTGTGTATAAATGTAAGTCATATAACAATTTATTGATTTACTTCATTCATTTTAAAAGAAAATTAAATTTAGCTGTCTTCAGGACTGCAATTTTGAAGTTTTAGATAGGTTACTTGATAACCAAAGATTTGTCATTTGATTTGTGGATTTTAGTGTTCATGGATTGGATTGGATCGGATACTTTTTTTGGGGGGGGAATGTTTTTTTCTGAAATTGCATTGATAAAATAATTGGCAATTTTGAAATACACAATATTTTCATGGTAATCTGCCCTGCATTAAACATGTAGTTAGATGGAACAAAATATGATGAACAACCAGTTTGTATTAGATAAAAGCCATGTATTCTGGTATGGTTAAAAAACAGAAAGTACTTTTTAACTGAAAAGGTGTGAACACATAAAAAAAAGAAAGTAAATTGAAAATCTAAAAAAAAAAGAAAAGTAGGGGCTATTTTGATGGGTCGGTCGGAGCACTACAAACAAAGAATTTTTTTTTTCAGCCTAAGTGATGTTTGATCTCTTATAATGTAATTATAGTACATACTGAAAAACTTCACATAGTGTGACCATCACAGTATTATGACCATGTCATTGTGATGTAATGTATGGCAGTGATAGCTCAGTGGTAACAAGTTGTCACCGGTACTTTTTCCTTAAATCCTGTAATTTTTTCCTTAAAACTAAGAAATTTCTGAAGTTAAATCTTGAAGATACTACTGGAATACGGCTCTAGTTTTACGACCACACTATTGTAATGTTCACCTCAATATTACTATACATGTCTTAACAATATTAACAATGTTGTAAAACCCTTCTCAATTTGAAGTTAAATGAATTGGTAGCTAGATAGAATGCCAGTTCATTGTATCGAATAGAAGGGGTTTGGCGAATAAATATCATTCATATACAAATTGTCTTACACAATATAAATCATAGTGTAATATTTTTCAAAGAATACGTATATGGATGGTATTAATGTGCAGAACCCCAATGTATAGAACAGACGTCTGTAAATATCATTATTTTACTTACACTATCAATACCAAACATTTTGAGAGATTTTTTACCCATAGTAAATTGAATAGTCTGTATGATCGTACATTCAATGTGGGTTTACTACTGTTTATTTGTCTGCCTGATACCAACTTAGTGACTTCTACCATAGAAACGAGTCCCTGGTGGGTTATACATCAAGTCTGTAGTGCCTGCTAGACATTTAAATAGATAAAAATTAGTATTATCCATTTCATTACCAAATGAAATTGTCTGTATAATATAAATATATTGGTTTCTTTGGTAAGAAATACTCTATTACTTGCGACTGTGGAATGTTATGTGTTTTTTTACTAGATACAGATTCTAGATGCTATTTTACAGACCTGTCTTGTAGTCATGGAATTTTGCCAAGCATGAAATTTTATGTTTGTTGACAGATTTTAAATATTTTGAATAAAGTTATCTGAAATGGTTTCTATGGAAACTAGGACAAAGTGATTTTTTATACTGTTATCTAGTTAATTTTATTTCATACAATTATTTTACAGTATTATTTGATGGCTTTAACTATAAGGTCAAGGTCACACTTAATTAAGAGTTTAAAGGATGTTTAAAGGACACGTGATAATTTTGGATCTTTTTTGTAACATCGTCATTCATTGGAGGATTTTTATTAACTTAATTACCACAAATGTTACCCATCATTAGACCCATGGCAACACCCATGGCTGGTCAAGGTAAACTTATAGCTTAAAGTTAAAACATTAGTACTCTATTTTGTGTCCACTCAATAACTAAGTCATCAATGGGTGGATTTGGAAATACTCGCCAGAAAAGTTCAGCAATATGTGGAGATTGTGTCTTGTGAAATACCAAGGTCCATATCTCCTAGGTCATGCGTTCCCTAGGTAAAACTTCCTCTTGAAAGAAATCAAGTTCCAATCTTTAGGTAGTAGCCAATAACATTTCTGAAAAAAAAATTTATACCTCTGATTTTAAACATTACGAATCAAAAGCAGCGTGTGGGGGTATTCATCACTCCTGGTAGGAAGCTGTAGTCTTTGAATGAACTATCAACTAAAGTAGCCTATAGGCGAGGTGCTGTTCTTTGCAGGAGAGGTATCCGTTGACAAATACAGTACATTGATGTCACGAACCAATGTTTGTTCACCTCTGAATCATGTGTCATAAAGTTATAGAATAACTCCAGGTGAACATCAGTCTAACAAGGGTTACATGACTGGTGTGTCTTCATGAACTTTGTGAACTTGTCTATTATTTATAACACTTCCGTTACTTTCTGGCTATATGGGAGTGAAAGAAAACTTTGACGTTTAAGCTATATAAACATAACAAAGGTCGCCTTTTACCTTCCTCTTGTCTGTACTAAACTCTCGGGTATTTTCAATGTGCTAACATGTTAAACATGGCAGCCTTATGCTCAAACAGCGCGAAGATGGTTGAATAAGTACAGTAAGTAAACAGGTTTTTATTGGTACCTTATGAAAGGCTTGTATTACTATGGAACAAAGTTATTCATGCGCTCTACTCAACATTCATTGAGACCTTCTGTATGGGAAATAGACTTTTAAAAAAATATAAAAAAGGAATATTTGGTTCACACAGTGCAACCTCTACAAAGCAACACCCTTTGGGAGAAGCAAAATTATGTTCTTGCTGAGAGGTTGTTGCTCTAGAGAGGTTAACTTAATAGTTAAATGGTACAGTGGGGGGAAAGCATGCTGTTGTTGAAGGGAGGTTGTTGCTCAAGAGAGGGCTGCTCTGGAGAGGTTGTACAAAGGAAAAGATTACAATACAATATGACTTCAGTCAAATAAAAAATTCTTTAACAAACATCCCCTTGCCAAACGAGTTTGAATGTGACAACCATGTCTGGTAATCAGTGATGGCATATTACTTTTAAAATTGGATTCACACTCAATTCTGTGATCAGTCGCTAGAAAAGGGGAGATCAGACAAGGAATTAGTATTCTGTCTATTCAAAATGTGGGTCTTAGTTGCATCAACAATCAATGTTAGATAATAAAAAAGAATTCCAAATTTAAGACAATTCTTAACTGCCCAAATGGGTCTCGCACGTCACAATGTTTATGGTATAACAAACATACAAACATTTTGAGCCAAAAATGAGACAAACATGTACATTTTTGCCCCATTGTTTGTGTCTCCAAAGGGTTGTACTTACGCGCCTGATCCCTTTTTTTCAACATAAATGTGGAGGACAAAATCGTCTTGTACCCAGTGTCTTTAACTGAACTGTCATGGTGTAAGCGATTCCTACACTTAGAACACATGTACCAAAGGTCCATTGAACAAATGCTCAACCTATTGAGCCAAAGGAGAGCATGGATGCTGAAAGAATTCAGTACTGTCAATTCATTCTTAAATTATGTTGCTAAATACTAACAGGAGCATGTATAATGCTGTATCAAATACGAAAACTGTAGATGCAGATTCACTTACCGTAATTAAAAATACTTCTGAATTTTCCATTGATATTTTCTCCACTGACTGTAATAAGAAAGTATGTAGTGTCTTAAGCAGTAGAAACAATCCCCTTGCAATACTGTTACCATATCCATGGCAACAATGCTGGTGCAGTCTCCATGGCAACAATGTTGGTACAGTCACCATAGCATCAAAGAGGAACAGTCTTCACGGCAAAAATGTTGGTAGTGTAGGTACAGTCTCCATGGCAACAATGTTGGTACAGTCACCATAGCATCAAAGAGGAACAGTCTTCATGGCAAAAATGTTGGTAGTGTAGGTACAGTCTCCATGGCAACAATGTTGGTACAGTCTCCATGGCAACAATGTTGGTACAGTGTCAAATACAACAATGTTGGTAAAGTCTCCATGGCAACAATGTTGGTACAGTGTCAAATACAACAATGCAGGTACAGTCTACATAGCAACAATGTTGGTACAGTGTCAAATACAACAATGTTGGTACAGTCTCCATGGCAACAATGTTGGTACAGTGTCAAATACAACAATGTTGGTACAGTGTCAAATACAACAATGTTGGTACAGTGTCAAATACAACAATGTTGGTACAGTGTCAAATACAACAATGTTGGTACAGTCTCCATGGCAACAATGTTGGTACAGTGTCAAATACAACAATGTTGGTACAGTGTCAAATACAACAATTTTGGTACAGTCTACATAGCAACAATGTTGGTACAGTGTCAAATACAAAACTTATAGCTTAAAGTTAAAACATTAGTACTCTATTTTGTGTCCACTCAATAACTAAGTCATCAATGGGTGGATTTGGAAATACTCGCCAGAAAAGTTCAGCAATATGTGGAGATTGTGTCTTGTGAAATACCAAGGTCCATATCTCCTAGGTCATGGGTGAGACCAAGGTAAAACTTCCTCTTAAAAGAAATCAAGTTCCAATCTTAAGGTAGTAGCCAATAACATTTCTGAAAAAAAATGTATACATCTGATTTTAAACATTCCGAGTCAAAAGCAGCGTGTGGGGGTATTCATCACTCCTGGTAGGAAGCTGTAGTCCTTGAATGAAGTATCAACTAAAGTAGTCTATAGGCGAGGTGCTGTTCTTTGCAGGAGAGGCATCCGTTGACAAATACAGTACATTGATGTCACAAACCAATGTTTGTTAACCTCTGAATCATGTGTCATTAAGTTATAGAATAATTCCAGGTGAACATCAGTCTAACAAGGGTTACATGACTGGTGTGTCTTCATGAACTTTGTGAACTTGTGTATTATTTATAACATTTCAATTTCTCACTATATGGGAGTGAAAGAAAACTTTGACGTTTAAGCTATATAAGCATAACAAAGGTCGTCTTTTACCTTCCTCTTGTCTGTACTTAACTCTCGGGTATTTTCAATGTCCTAACATGTTAAACATGGCAGCCTTATGCTCAAACAGCGCGAAGATGGTTGAATAAGTACAGTAAGTAAACAGGTTTTTATTGGTACTTTATGAAAGGTTTGTATTACTTTGGAACAGTTATTCATGCGCTCTACTCAACATTCATTGAGACCTTCTGTATGGGAAATAGACTTTAAAAAAAATATAAAAGAGGAATATTTGGTTCACACAGTGCAACCCCTACAAAGCAACACCCTTTGGGAGAAGCAAAATTATGTTCTTGCTGAGAGGTTGTTGCTCTAGAGATGTTAACTTAATAGTTAAATGGTACAGTGGGGGGAAAGCATGCTGTTGTTGAAGGGAGATTGTTGCTCAAGAGAGGGCTGCTCTGGAGAAGTTGTACAAAGGAAAAGATTACAATACAATATGATTTCAGTCAAATGAAAAATTCTTTAACAAACATCCCCTCGCCAATCGAGTTTGAATGCGACAACCATGTCTGGTAATCAGTGATGGCATATTACTTTTAAAATTGGATTCACACTCAATTCTGTGATCAGTCGCTAGAAAAGGGGAGATCAGACAAGGAATTAGTATTCTGTCTATTCAAAATGTGGGTCTTAGTTGCATCAACAATCAATGTTAGATAATAAAAAAGAATTCCAAATTTAAGACAATTTTGAACTGCACTTCAGCCCAAAAGGGTCTCGCACGTCACAATGTTTATAGTATAATAAACATACAAACATTTTGAGCCAAAAATGAGACAAACATGTACATTTTTGCCCCATTGTTTGTGGCCCCAAAGGGTTGTACTTACGCGCATGATCCCTTTATTTCAACATAAATGTGGAGGACAAAATCGTCTTGTACCCAGTGTCTTTAACTGAACTGTCATGGTGTAAGCGATTCCTACACTTAGAACACATGAACCAAAGGTCCATTGAACAAATGCTCAACATATTGAGCCAAAGGAGAGCATGGATACTTGTATCAGATAGGAAAGAATTCCATACTGTCAATTCATTCTAATGTTGCTAAATACTATCAGGAAGATGTATAATGCTGTATCTAATAGATGCAAATTTACTTACCATAATTAACAAGAACAACTATAACAAAACGTTATAGTTAGACGAATTACAAGAAGCATTGGTTTAAGTTTTTTGTATGAAGTTGCTTTTTTCTTAAAGGATATTGACCGTCTGCTTTATTCATTCCTCCATTATGGAGAGTATAACATATTTACAAGTTATAGATAATGCACATATTTTGACAATCATGAGTATTTGACAAATGAATACATTCATGTACATAGATCACATGTACATGGTATTACCATACCATACAACAATCCCTAAATACTACCAAATCCACCATAGTCTGATATTATACAACCACATTAAACTTATATCTAATGATGTTCCCGATATTATGCCACATTAACATCATAGAATGATGCCTACATTACTTACTTTTCAACAACAGAGCAGACGAACAGTTTCAGTCAAACATGATGCATGACCAATAAAAAATGACCGAAATCACCATTAGCCAATCAAATGGCCAGGATTAGCCAAACTAGTAATAGACACTACAGTAAGTACTCACAAACAGCTATAATAAACAAATACTCGTAAGTATAATTCTAGAAAATACTTCTGAATTTTCCATTGATATTTTCTGCACTGACTGTAATAAGAAAGTATGTAGTGTCTTAAGCAGTAGAAACAATCTTGCAATACTGTTACCATATCCATGGCAACAATGCTGGTGCAGTCTCCATGGCAACAATGTTGGTACAGTCACCATAGCATCAAAGAGGAAAAGTCTTCACGGCAAAAATGTTGGTAGTGTAGGTACAGTCTCCATGGCAACAATGTAGGCACAGTCTGCATGGCAACAATGTTGGTAAAGTCTCCATGGCAACAATGTTGGTACAGTGTCAAATACAACAATGCTGATAAAGTCTCCATGGCAACAATGCTGGTACAGTGTCAAATACAACAATGCTGATAAAGTCTCCATAGCAACAGTGTTGGTACAGTCACCATAGCATCAAAGAGGAACAGTCTTCACGGCAAAAATGTTGGTAGTGTAGGTACAGTCTCCATGGCAACAATGTATGTTGGTACAGTCTCCATGGCAACAATGTTGGTACAGTGTCCTATGCAACAATGTTGGTACAGTCTCCATGGCAACAATGTTGGTACAGTGTCCATGGCAACAATGTTGGTACAGTGTCCAATGCAACAATGTGGTACAGTGTCCATGGCAGCAAAGTTGGTACAGTGTCCAATGCAACAATGTGGTACAGTGTCCATGGCAGCAATGTTGGTACAGTGTCCATGGCAACAATGTAGGTACAGTCTCCATGGCAACAATGTAGGTACAGTCTCCATGGCAACAATGTAGGTACAGTCTCCATGGCAACAATGTTGGTACAGTGTCCATGGCAACAATGTTGGTACAGTGTCCAATGCAACAATGTGGTACAGTGTCCATGGCAGCAAAGTTGGTACAGTCTCCATGGCAACAATATTGGAACAGTCTTCATGGCTTCAATGTTGGTACAGTTTCCATGACAACAATGTTAGTACAGTGTATAATGCAACAATGCTGGTACAGTCTCCATGGCAACAATGTTGGTACAGTGTCAAATACAACAATGCTGATAAAGTCTCCATGGCAACAATGTTGGTACAGTGTCAAATACAACAATGCTGATAAAGTCTCCATGGCAACAATGCTGGTACAGTGTCAAATACAACAATGCTGATAAAGTCTCCATAGCAACAATGTTGGTACAGTCACCATAGCATCAAAGAGGAACAGTCTTCACGACAAAAATGTTGGTAGTGTAGGTACAGTCTCCATGGCAACAATGTATGTTGGTACAGTCTCCATGGCAACAATGTTGGTACAGTGTCCTATGCAACAATGTTGGTACAGTGTCCAATGCAACAATGTTGGTACAGTGTCCAATGCAACAATGTGGTACAGTGTCCATGGCAGCAAAGTTGGTACAGTGTCCAATGCAACAATGTGGTACAGTGTCCATGGCAGCAAAGTTGGTACAGTGTCCAATGCAACAATGTGGTACAGTGTCCAAGGCAGCAAATTGGTACAGTGTCCAATGCAACAATGTGGTACAGTGTCCATGGCAGCAAAGTTGGTACAGTGTCCAATGCAACAATGTTGGTACAGTGTCCATGGCAACAATGTTGGTACAGTGTCCAATGCAACAATGTGGTACAGTGTCCATGGCAGCAAAGTTGGTACAGTGTCCAATACAACAATGCTGGTAAAGTCTCCATGGCAGCAAAGTTGGTACAGTGTCCAATGCAACAATGTGGTACAGTCTCCATGGCAACAATGTTGGTACAGTGTCCATGGCAACAATGTTGGTACAGTGTCCAATGCAACAATGTGGTACAGTGTCCATGGCAGCAAAGTTGGTACAGTGTCCAATGCAACAATGTGGTACAGTGTCCATGGCAGCAATGTTGGTACAGTGTCCATGGCAACAATGTAGGTACAGTCTCCATGGCAACAATGTAGGTACAGTCTCCATGGCAACAATGTAGGTACAGTCTCCATGGCAACAATGTTGGTACAGTGTCCATGGCAACAATGTTGGTACAGTGTCCAATGCAACAATGTGGTACAGTGTCCATGGCAGCAAAGTTGGTACAGTCTCCATGGCAACAATATTGGAACAGTCTTCATGGCTTCAATGTTGGTACAGTTTCCATGGCAACAATGTTAGTACAGTGTGTAATGCAACAATGCTGGTACATTCTCCATGGCAACAATTTTGGTACAGTTTCCATGACAACAATGTTAGTACAGTGTATAATGCAACAATGCTGGTACAGTCTCCATGGCAACAGTTTTGGTAGTTTCCATGGCAACTATGTCTTTGGAATGGTGATTATTTATCATCTCTCTACTATGTAGTATGTATATCAATCCACATTATATTGTTTCTTTCACAACAATACTATCAGAAGATAGCTTTGTAATAATTAATATGTTTTATTTGCTTGAAGTTTTGGCCTTAAAAGAAATCAAAGTACTCACAAATGAATATAGGAGTTTGATGGTTATTTAATTTTAGTATTCATCAAAGAATAACTTGAGTACTGCACCAGATCAGTAAAGATGTTATAACCATGCTGTAGTTGTTGTGTAAAACTATATAATAGTTTGTTATACATGTACACAGTTTTCACAAAGATATCAATAGTTTTCTTTCGTCAGTCAAGCATACCAAAGTTTGAGTGCATATACATGGTGTGCTCAAAACCAGACAGACTAGGAATCTGATGAGTTGGCAAATTGTGTGCCTTTAACAGAAAACACTGAACCGATGATTTTGATGTTTTAGTGTACTGTGTTACTAAAACAAAAACTATTGAAACCAACGAAGCTGATGATTTTATATGATTTTTTTGTTTATGTTACTAAACAGAATCTTATGAACCACTAAATCTGATGTTTAAGCATTTTGTGTGTCTGTAATAGAAATGTTTAAAATGACACTTCTCTATCCTACCTAAAACATGTTGTCAAGCGTCCTTATAAAGTTTATAAACCATACAGGTTGTATATTATCTTTGTCTTTTGAATAAGAAACAATATGGTGTATCACATTTACAGTGAAACTACTCTTAAGACTTATGTATATAGAACAGCAGTCCAGTGTAAGCACATAACGGCAGACGGTTACCATAACGGCAGACGGTGATCGGTTCAGAATGTTGAGCATTAACTGTATGGTGTAGGATTGTGGACAAATAAAAACAACAAACAAAGGTAGTTCTCTGAGAGATGTTTTTTAACTTCATAAGCATTACAGTTAATACATGAAAACATGTATTGTGTGTGTATTTATTGATCAAGGGAAATCCCCTAATCTGGTAATAAATCATTTACCCATTTTCTCTTACTATTATAAAACATGCTATATATGGACAATTTGTTCATAGTGAAAATATAGACAGAGGGTGCTTTCCAGGCAGCTCCAAGAATAAAACAACAACAACAATAATAATAATAATAATAATAATGAATATTACTGTACATGATGGCTTTTCATCTTACTAAGAATGTCAGCTATATGACACAGTTTAATGTAACAAATATCACATCCGTTTTTTTTAAGAAATCATCTAAAATGCTGAAAAATTCTACAACTGACGAAAAAAAAAGTAAATGAAGATGCAAACAAAGACAGAAAAAAATTAAACAAGCCAAATGACAATGACAAAATTGTAGGCCAACATAGGTCAAAACAACTCACATCAGGGTTTCCATAGTTACAAAAGAAGTTTCAAAATTCAAAGCAGACAGACATACTTTTTGGTTATCACGATTTGCATGATCAAAAATTTGCATGATTGATTACAATAAATGGAAACAAAAGCAGAATCACAAGATGTAGAATTTGTCTAAGTTTGAATTATGAAGTTTTCGTGCAGGTATAACTGAATTCTTGAACATAAAGACCTATTCTTGAACATGTTTTACATTGTCCATAACATAGCTAGTTATCATAACAATATGTTTATTGTATGCTCCTGGTAGACTATACGTACTTCGACAAAATCCAAAGCCAAGCATATTTAACAAATATTGCTTTCTGAATGCAGGGCTTTAAATTTTTCCAAAAAATAGTAGTTGTCTTACAACAATCGACACATCTTTCAGGATTCGTGAATGAATTATTTCGGATGAAAAATTCCCTCTGATATTTTCAAATGACAAAAATTCTGTAAATGAAAGACAAAATAGTCTGGCTTTATTATGTTGCCTTCAGTGTAGTACAAGGCCAGCCATTTCAAGAACTGGAATTACATCATTAATTTCAGGAATGTTATTTTAAGTTAAAACTGAAGTTTGTCATGTTTTTCTACAGAATGTTGTTAAAGAATAAATGGACTGAACAGTGTTCACAAATGGACAAATACAGTAACAGTGTATTATATCATTAGCAAAATAAAATGTATCCACATAAGTAAAATTGATGCAATAAAAGTGATTCTTATGTTTTTCCTGATGAAATTGGATGCTTAGAAAAACCTGGGACATATATTTCTCAGTGATCTAAACAAGAGCTTTAAACTATGACGATGGGCGAAAACAAAGATGTATTGTGATTGGCTGTTTTAGAGCAAAATATAAAATTTACCAATGGCAAAGCAGCATTCTTAGACAAGTCTTAACATTTTTATTTACCTTTGAAATCATAGGGACTTAGAAAAGTGTTTAACTTGACTGTTAAAAAAATACATTTTTCACTTATAATCTGGAACTTTCTAATAAGTTATATAAGAAACATTGTAACCAGACTGTGTTATTTGCTAATGTGTTAGTGCACCAGATACTACTGTATGGTATCTAGGCTTAGTACTGTAGTGTCAGATTGTACTGTTAACAATTAATGTTCAATTAGGCCTTCAATGAAGGGCTACTACTGTGTAGAAGCATAGATACAACATCCAGGCTGCAACCTTATTATCCCTTCTTCAACATAAGCATCATAATCGCATCAAGGCCCATATTTTGACATTGCGACCAAAAATGAGTTTTTGTTTAAATTAGATGTAAAAGAAATTGTTGAACTTTTGATTTATCCCAAATACGTTAGAAGTCACAATTTTAGTGATCTGACAGAGAAAATATATCATTAGTTTTAGATATCATCTTGATATCTTTTTTTATAGGCAACAAAAAGATTATATTGTCTTCTCATTTTATTTACTTATTTTCTCATTGTGAAAAACTTTTTTGCTTTTGTTATACTATCCAAGGTGAACTGAAAGATTTTATGTGAGATATATAGCTGTGTGCTCACTTGAACAGTCTTATGTTACAAGTAATTCATGCTAAATATACAAAATAATTCAAGAAACCAGCCTTGAAATAATTGTCCAGAAAATAAATTTCAATATTTATACTTTAAAATGACTAAACAACCTAATCTGGTAGACTACAAGTCACATAAGAATTCATGCAACTTGATACAACAGTCTGTGATTCCAAGTTTCAATATTTCAAGAAAAATTCCAACATAATAAAATATCACCATTTTATTAAATAAATACATAAAGGTCAGCAAAAAAAACAGTATTAAATAATATGATTCATAGATTGCAATTAGATAGACGAGCATTTCGAACGGTACCACTAAAGATACAAGCATTAAACATACTGACAATCTTGGACATATTGGAGTGTAGATGTTGCCTGAATGACATTGGAAAATTTGCTGTTGTACAAATTACGGAGAATTTGATAACATTGTGCTGTGACCGTATTTTTCTATTTCATCAAATTTTAAATTATTCATTTTTTATCAAGTACGAATTACATGAACAACACAGGGGTGACAATGACTGAGTTAAATATGGAAACAACGTGGTTGAAGACCTCTTGCCTGGCAAAAATGGTCGGCCGTGTATGATTTTCAGGATTTTTTATTTGGCTCTATTGACACCCCTGGTAACACTTCTTTCCACCAACAAACATGAAAGGTTCATTATAATATCATACAATGTGGTTAGACTAAAGAATGCTAAAGATTGTCAGTTTTAAGTATTTTTTACAGTTTGTATAACATCTAACACTTACTCATGAGAATACTTAACATTATCTTTCTATATACAGTGTATGACAGTATTCACAAAGAAGGTATGAAGAATTTTCCTAGTCCAAGCAGATGAAATCAGTCGATACTATGTATATATATATATATACACATATAATATACATATACACATATAATATATATATACATGTATATACGTATATGTGGACAAGATGAACAGTCTTCACAAACTAGTTTACAGTTCTAAGCCAAAAAGAAAGACATCTTCGTTTCCACAACACAACAGTAGCAAAAACCCCACAAATAGTCCTTTTAGCACAATTTCTCAACCATCTTGGTTCTTTTTAAAAAATAATTATTACCTAAATTTTGTTGAAATCTTATCATTATTGTCCGACATAGTTCTGTTTTGTAAATAGTAGCAATATTCTTAACACACTGAGGGTAGAGACAAGAACATCTGAAGGTATACATCATATATAGCAACATTCAATACTTTAGCGACAGTCACCAGACTGTACCATGTATAATAATGTCAGTTAATACATCATAATGTGAAAAACCTTTGAACAATGGTTCCTATGGTAACATCAAATAAACAGTAGTTCGAACTACTTAATTCCCATTCAACAATTTCAAGACTTGAACTAACAGACACACATATTGTTCATATCTATTAAATTACAGACACATAAAAAACAAAATAAATAATAGCGTAGCATAACAGAAGACAACTGAGAAAAATTATAATTTTTCTCAGCCTTAACTTACATTGCAAGTATCGTAAAAATGGTAAATATAATGACAAAAATGTATGTATTTAAATAGCAGTAACATTGTGACATTTTCTTAAAATATCGAAATAGCTGAAAATCAGAATGCAAAATATACTGTTTTTTTATGGTACTTTTTTATTAATATCTACTTCAATGTGCGATCACTGTGAGTTTATATTTACAGCAAACATTTAACTTTGCACATTGAAAGCTTCATTCTGTAATGAGGCAAAAACAATTTAGACACCGTGGCAAAGGACTTAATGTATTCAACAGAATATGGGCTTAGTATGAATAGACCATCCCCTGTAATGGGTGAAACAAACAATGATAGACCATTTAAAATATATCCTGGTTCTTAGTAGTGCAAAACAAGATACCATCAATCAAAAGTTCCCATAAAAATTTAAATAAGATCTAGTTTGGTCACATCATCAAGGTGTACTTTTTATAGTTACTGATTAATACATTTACATATGATATATTACTTTTCTATTTATTCATATTTTCTTCAATAAAAAAACCCAACTAATTTTGTTTTAAAAATTTCAATCCAGGGCAGTACAAGCTACTTTTACATCAGAATAAATAACCACGAAAAAAAAATGAAACCCCAAGTCATTAAAATATTCAACAGCACAAAACTAGAAGGTACTATAAATTATTGCATTAAGGAAGCACCATAGTTAGAAACAATTAGTCAGCGTATGAATACATAAACATACGATTGATCGTAAGATTGTAATTCTAGTCTTTTGTAGCAGTGTATTTATCACCAAATTATTGCATAAGACTAATTGAATTCATCAATTAAGTGTGGATGTACTATTTTTAATGGGTTTAAATATAAACACTGTTGAAATCTTTGACTACATTTTTCACGAATGAAGTTTAATAGAACAGTAGCAAATACTTAATTCTGATCTAAATAGTTTTGAATCATTTGAAAAAAACAAACTAACAAGTCCCTATCACAAAATTATTGCCGTATGTGTTTGAATGGTCAGAGGAGATATTGACCAGAGGTTGACTGAATTATTGACAAAAAACGAGCAATACATATAAACATGCAGAGTAAATATGAACTCACAGGGGCTGTAGTCACTAGGCGAAAACATAATAAAACATCAGCAGAATTCATTATTGTTGAGATTTTCAAATAAAAGCAATACACAGAGGCAATACAGATTTAGAAAATAACACATTTTAATGGTGAAAAATATTAACTGGTATTTTATACCAGCAATACAAACTTAAGCCAAATGTAACTTATGCTAAAACTCTTAACTTACAGAAGACAGGAGACTCTCTATTCTTATCACTTTGACAATTAAAAGAATACTTCATGAAGTGAACAATCCTAATGCCCATATTAGTAATAATAAAAAAAACGTAACAGTGTTACAACAATTTAACTATACACTGTGAACAAGACGTCACTCATTGTAGACTTTCTTAACCATCTGTGGTGGGTACTTGCGTTACTTAATTATAAATTCTTTGACATGCCATCTTTGAAAAATGTTGATGTGCAGATATATGACCAAGACAGGCATATACTAAGAATAATTGGAGGCAAACATTTGCTTTAAAAACTGATTACTTCCCTTTGATTTGGGAAATTTCAATCTAACTAGTGCCCTATTTTCAGTTCTGTTTTAGCTTTATCGTGAAATATTTTTAATCGTATGCGGTGGTTCTAGGATAAAACTTGATATTCAGTACCTGATATTACATAATTCACTTGCATTTAGACAAGACAGGTGAAATAAAATAAATAGAGAAATAATTGGTGGGATAGTTGAAATATTTACCATACAAAGCACAGCTCGTATTGCGTCCCTTTGGCAATAAATATCAAATACAATATTCAACAAGAGAGCCAGGTCACAAAATACGCCCGTTAAAATTCATTTTTCAAAGCATCAAGGGGCATAACTCAGAGGTGCCCGGGCCATTTGGGCTGGTTATCGAACATGACCGAGACCTCATGGCCGTAAACATTTCCATAAAGTTTGGTGAGGATCCGATTAAAACTGTTTCAATTAGAGAGCGGACACCGTTCTGGACGCCGCCCACCCCCCTGCTATGGGTATTACCAAAATACGACCCGTTTTTCAAATTGGCGTATAAAAATTACCTGAACACACCGCAGTCTGTGAAGACATATGTTTAACAAATCCTTCAGAGACCAGGGTAAGCAGTATTGTTTTATCATCGGAATAAACCAATTGGAGACCAGGGTAAATAGTATTGTGTTATCATCGGAATAAACCATTTGGAGTCCAGGGTAAATAGTATTGTGTTATCATCGGAACAAACCATTTGGAGACCAGGGTAAATAGTATTGTGTTATCATCGGAATAAACCATTTGGAGACCAGGGTAAATAGTGTTGTGTTATCATCGGAACAAACCATTTGGAGACCAGGGTAAATAGTATTGTGTTATCATCGGAATAAACCATTTGGAGACCAGGGTAAATAGTATTGTGTTATCATCAGAATAAACCATTTAGAGACCAGGGTAAATAGTATTGTGTTATCATCGGAATAAACCATTTGGAGACCAGGGTAAATAGTATTGTTTTATCATTGGAATAAACCATTTGGAGACCAGGGTAAATAGTATTGTTTTATCATCGGAATAAACCATTTGGAGACCAGGGTAAATAGTATTGTTTTATCATCGGAATAAACCATTTGGAGACCAGGGTAAATAGTATTGTGTTATCATCGGAATAAACCATTTAGAGACTAGGGTAAGCACTTTTGTTTTATCATCGGAATATTCCATTATGATACCAGTATCATGATATCAGCTTAGTGTCTGGTGGTACTTACAATGAGACTAGGTAGTCAGGATAGAAATTAATTCCATACAAAAATGTGAAAAAATGTGATCCCAAAACAGAAACCCTTTTTGTAAAAAGAAAAAAGGGCCGTGAGATTATACCTTATTAGATGTTCTAGTAGCTTGTAAAACTGAATTAACTGATGAAGGTTTGAATTGTTTTATAGAATAAGAAGCTAAAACATTTTATAGTAAGTTGTTATCAACTAATTACCATCAATATTTTCTTTGATAATAAAAATAATAAACGAAAATAAATCCAGTCATAAATCAATTATCATTATCAATAAATGGAGCATAGCATATTGTTTATTGCCCAAGCAATTTATTCAACAAGGACCATACTGTTTATAACTGAATAAATTTGTCAAAATGAAACCAGATTCAGGAAATAGGCACACAAAGAATTCTACTAAGAATAGTGTTCTGAAATTTTAAGCTGTCACGAAAAAATGAGCAAGAAAAAAACACATTTTTGGCAGATTAAGTCAGAATAAAGCAATGCCAAATATGGTATGAAACACCCCCAAAAAAAGAAGTTTGAAGAACAGAAGAACTGCTCAATGGTGTAACACAGACAGTGAGACCCTTACAGTTGGATGTCCTGTGTGGGAGTGTCTTTCCAGTATTAAATTCTAACAATCCAATGTTAAATTTAAATTTCACCTGTTATCTAATTATCTATGCATTGATATTTTATGAGGTACAAAATGATTCCAAACTACTTGCAAAATAATTTGAGTACAGTAATACAAAAAATCAGTGGAAAAATGTGAACTAAGACTGTGGTATAAATGAGACCTTTAAAAAAAGTACACAAGGAATAAATGGTAAACAACAAGACCCATGCAATAACAGACGTCTATCATAGTTCACATGAAGTCTTACCCAAGTGAGCTATTTTCTGCTAGAATTATCACATGAATGCTTTAGTTAACAGTTTTTTTTCATATCATTTTGACAACCATACATTGCTCAAGCAATATAAAGATGAAAATGACAGATACAGGCCTGTTCATTTAAAAAGAAGACAATCATCACATGACCAATGAATATTCATGTATTGTATCACATGACATAACTTCATCCAATCAACATTCTCGATTAAGCATTCATATCACACACAATATATCCCATCCTATGAGAGCTTCACTAACATAATTCAAAGCAATATTGGCACCTATTTTACACATGAAATATGAATCGTATCACAAAAAAATTGCCCTAATGATTTGTATGTCTGTAACAGATCCTTCGAAAACAAATGATGCAATTCATCTAAGCGTTGATGAGTTTAATTTGAAATAGTTATGTACACCATTCATTCAAGTAACACAAATGAAGCCTTTAAATATCTCTGCCAGCATTTTTTTCAAAAAAAGCCTGCAAACGAATTCTCAAATGGTAAATAGATCATCTATCATATTTTCTTTAAAATATTCCATGTAGAAAAAATCACACTGCCTCAGAGGCATATAAGTTATCCACCTTGTTTTACACAGCCATCAGCACATAGAGATGCACACTCTACACATACAATTTATCCACACCACATATATATATTTATATATGTATGTGTATATAGCTCTTTTATCATACAATACTGTCCGCTGATGGACTAACATTTTTACAGTCACTAGAGCACATGCCCGAATAGTCAGGCGGTTCGTCCGTCTGTTCACCAGTAGAATTTGTCGACGAAGTCCTACAGTGTGTTTTTGTTAAACTGTCTCTTTGGGCACCTATGTGACCATTTGTGGATGAAGTGTTCGACGACATACTATAACATCTTTTAATCTGCTGGCATCCATTTGAATCTCTCACAATTCTCATTGCGGGGTGTCCTAAATTTTCTAAACTTGCAGAGTTTGAATAATATGGGGGAGGGCTTTCTCTATCGTGTACAGTTTTATTGGGGGGAGGCCGCAGTAACTGATCGATAAATTTTTTACTTTTACATCTTAAATGTTTTTGACTCTCTATATAACCTTCTTCTCCATCTTTAGAGATAGGTATCTGTGGTGGTAGGTCCAACATGCTGTCTGTTTGAACAGAGCGTACACGCACCCTATGCTCGCGTAATTGTGAGATCTGATGTTCTAAAAGCTTGTCTTGGCTAGTAGACGGCGATGAAGCAGGAACATAAACTACCTAAAATAGAAAATAATATTTTATACACAAGAAAAACAAAACATCAATAAATAAACATTCAGACAAGTGTTATTACAACTAATATAAATCATATATTTAGTCCTTAACCTGTGATTTACAGAAGAGATAATGGATGCAAAGTACATTAAAGCAACATAGGATAACTGCGTTACAAATCAATGAACAGCAAAACAGACATGACCTCCATGCACTTTCCAACCTCAAATCATGCTAAACAAAATGAAGAAGTTGAGTCAATTTTTAATGTAAATACAGGCAAGATACCAATATTTCAGACATAGATAAAATCATACTCATACATACAAAGGCTGTGGGATTACAATGTGCGTCCCAATGGGAAACAACAACAAGAGGTGCAGACGGTTTGTGGCGCCATCGACAACATGTTAAGTTGCATATGCCATAAAATCATGGACAACATATTAATAAAAGCATATCAAAATCTATTTCCTGAAATCCATAACCAATAATATGATGTATTTCACAGTACAGTAAGAATAGAGCAGTCTGCGAATTTATGATTCATCGTACGTTACCATGACAATCTCAGTGACTAGATTGTGAGACTCCAAGGAGACACAACAGACAATATCAGCCAGGTTACACTTACGAAGAAAGTAGAAATATAGCTGAATGACGTAACCAGACAAAATTTTAAGAAACTGTAGTCAATATTTCATACAAAAGTAGTGACAGGAAAATACAGAGAAAATTAGCTTTTATCATCTAAGAGAGACTCTATAATTTTCTGTACATACTTAAAGTTATCAAGTTTATTAACTGACATTATCACAAAGTGTTAGACAGACAGAAGTCTATTTTAAAAAGAACAGTGTCTGCTCATTCCATGCTCCAAACATAGCGTATTTCTTAGTGGGTTTTTTGCCCTTATTACTAATTAGGGGACTATCTAAATTGTGGTATCTCGAGGGCTCAGCGCAACACAGTCGTAACTTGTTCTTATTTCAATATGAGTTACGACACTGTTGCATTGAACCCTCGATCTGGCAAGCTAAGGCCATCTTGTATACCTTTTGTGTACTTTCTGACAGAACTCTCTAGAAAGGTGAGATGTATCAAAAAGCACATGAGTAAGAACTTAAAGATAAATGAAGCAAGCTTGCAATCACTTAGTGAATAAGAACACAGACTGCAGAACAGTTCCCATTCAAACTAGACTCAAGACGTTTTTATTAGTTTTACATCAGATGATTAAATAAAGGAACTAATTCAATTTCATTGAATACGCAGTAAATCAGAGTAGGCAGTTATACGCCAAATGGGATAACCCTGGAGCCGGAATCTAACACCAGACATACTGTTACATTATTGTATTACTGGAAGTCTCCGGGTTTTTATCCGTATAATCACAGTACGCTATCATAGTGTACAATTACATTACAGACTAAAAAACAAACCTCAAACGATATATTTGATTATACTTATTGAATCATTCAACCTGACCGGAGTCAACTGAAAGATAAAACGTTTTATCAATTGCATAGTTTACCTTCGTTATTCCTCAAAAATAAAAAGATAATCAGATGCTTCAACAGCATAATTTTATAATGATTTATCCGACACGCATGTACAATTTCATGTACATTTCTTTGTAAATAACTTGTTAGCTTACTATGTAACAACACGTTCATTTTTGTTCATTTGTTTATATCGAGTTTTACGCCCCTTTTCAATAGTCAGAGTCATATGAGGTGGACAGTTCACCTAAACATCTTTCCCATCTTCCGTAAGCAACTGCCTACTTTCTCACATAAAGAGCCATGGTCGGTAGCGGGTCTTGAACCCATGACCCTTTGATTTGAAGTCAGCGACCTTGACCAAGTGACCACAGTCATCTAAGAACACAAAGTCATACCAGGGGGGAAAGTCGAATCTTTTGACACAGATAATATGCCATAATATTGTAAGGTATATGTGGGATGAATCCTGACCCTTGTGCTACCTATGACGGAATAATAAAGATAATTAAAACTAGAAATGTGTCCGGAGGACATGAATGCCCCTACAGACAGATAAGTCAAAAGGGGTCCTTAACTCCTATGAAAATCTTCCGATATTTACGGAAATTGAACTTGACCTTTTTTTATCATACACCTTCATGTAAAATATGAAGCCAGTCCAGGAACATTTCCTGAATTTTCCCTCCGAAACCAGAATTTGAACCGACGGAAGGGTGGACAGACAGTGGGTAACACTTTATGCTCTTCAGCTGTTTGTGACGTTAGCAACTTGCCTAACTACTGAAAGTCAAAATTGCATCTAAAAAGCATGAAATTGCCTTTAATTTTTCCAATCGAGTATACAGCAAAATGACCCCAAGTTCACAATTTCGGAAAACCAGATTTAAAATTTTAGTACTTCATCTTCCTCAATACTGGCATAATATTAAATGTACGTCTAAAAGGAATCACGCCCAAAATTGCAAAATCCCATGTACAACATTAATATTTCATTACAGTTAAATCAAAAAGCATTCTATGAAAGATTTATGTAGCAGTCTAGTTGTATCCACTTAATAATAACTGAAGCCTAAGTTTTAATAAGAACCAAAAGTGCAGTTTCCTGTAATAAAGTTGTGACTGAATATTTCTGAAGGTTCATTAGATTCTGTGAATCTCAGTTGTAAATGTGAGAAAAGCTCCCATAATAATTGAATTCTAATTTAGGAGACAGACAGGAACAGTTAAGACTGCTTGGTATCTTAAAACAAATACAGAATCTACAATAAGTTGGAGAAGTGGAGATATAAAGTTTTATAATTCTGATATACATGTGTTCAGACAAATACAAGAAAACGTAAATGTTAACCATAGGATAGCAGACGCAGACAATTATTTTAAAATCCGAGCAGAAGTACTGTGGTCTCATTTTTTTTGTTGGGCTCAATTTTCGTGGTTTTTACTAAAATGGCTATTTCGAGGGCATGCAAATTCTTGGATTTTGAGTTTTGAAATTAAAAAAAAACAATTTCTGTCATTTTCCTCAAGTGCATGAGCTGATCCACGAAATTAAATCCCCAACGAAAATTAATGATTCCACAGTATTTGTGAAACAATATAATGATGGTGTAAAAAAATAATTACCACATTTATCTCATTTGAATTGATGAAAACTGCTCACTGATAATTAATAATATCGTATGATAAGTTCCAATTGAAGCTATAATAATATTAAGAACAGGTGACAGATGTCATCTTACCTCTTGAGGTTTTAGAAGCAGGTTTTGACATTATTTTATATCTTATGGGTTAGAGGATGTTTAAAATAAAGCTAATGTTTAAAAAAAAACATTGCGTTTGATGTCATAAACCAATATAAATGTATCAGGGTTCTCACTAACAGCAGGCTGCAGGCCAATTTAGCCGCTTAGAAATGTGTTTGGGCCGGTTAGGAATCTCATAAGTTTATAAAATATTGCTTGAAAATGCCCGGACCCCCCCCCCTAGCAGGCCTGTTAGTCTAGCTTTTGGGCCTGTTGGCCACACACGTATTGAGAACCCTGCATGTATATGTTTAAATTTGGCCTTAAAAATAATCCTATTTGAGTACTTAAAACACCATAGTTTATTTTCGTCAGGTTATAGACCACAATGACCGACTACAAACAGTTCAAGATAGGTAGGTTAATAGACACTGAGATAATTGCTACAAATATAAGTCTATAATTCTTAGACGAGCTTAGAAATAAATCAAACTTTGACGCATTTCGAGGGCTCAGCGCAACATTGTCGTAACTTGTTCTTATTTCAATATCAGTTACGACATTGTTGCGTTGAACCCTCAGATTTTGTTCTAAGTATACTCCATGCCTTTAAAATTTAAATGTCAAATAGCGATGATTTACATTAACACTTGTCTGCTTGAGGTTCCTGACTTATTATTATTTATCTTGAGTCGAATAAGGTGAACTTATTTTATTCAGTCAGACAAATATTGTGTAATAAGTAGTAAGTATTTTAGTCCCTTACACAGACCTTATATGGCTTCTACATTTCTTAAAAAAAAAACGTTAATGCTCTAATAGTTTGATTGTTTGTGCAGTGCTAGTTATATAAGTACATATTTGGGGCCATCCTAATAAAAATATTTCTTTGCAGTAACCCTGCCTAGAGAATTTTCAGCGGGTAGGTAAAGTAGGATTTTTTTTAAGTATTTGATTTTTATACTGAACCCAAAATACATGTCAGAGTGCTATTCATTAAAAAAAATACCTAATAGGCCAACAAGTTGGATAGGGGCCTTTCTAGTGATAGTGATTAGGTAGAATTAAACAGCAAACAAACTATTTTTAAGGATGGCCTGGTATAGTTCTGTATCAGAATCAGGGACAGTATATTAGTAAAACATCACAAGGACAGATAAATATCTAAATTAAATTTTAAGTTGCTAAATTTTGCTAATACTATTTTGTTTTATGTGTGTAAGATTATTTTTGCATGTGACCACAGCTGTAGTCCAGTGGTTAGTGTCCTGCACTTGTAACCTGGTGATCTGAGTTTGAACCACAGTAGCAGCATGTCATACCCTTCCATGAAATTTAACAAAAAAAATTTTCCTCCATATGTGGTGAAGTTGTCGGCTACTTGTGGAAGGGTAAGTTACCGGTAGTACTGGTTAGAATATAGTCCAGGATAACTTGTTAGGTGAACTGACTGCTGTGCATATTAACTTACATAGTTGAAAAACTTAATAAAAAAAAAAAAAAATCCTAAAATTGTAAAATTGAAAAAAAAATCCTAAAATTGAAAAAAAAAATCAAGGATATTTCATGCAGCTAGAAAACTACACAAGAATCAGATAAAATACACTCCAAGGATAAAATCTCCAATACCTTAATTACAACATCCATAAGAAGGCTGGATCAACATCAATTATTAATTCAACAATTCATTTTCTGAATCATTTTATTTCTTACTTGATGTTATCGAGCGCAGCCACTACCACTTTTATTGCAAGGCAATTATTTATCCGTTTAATTTAATACTCTGTACAGCTTCTGATTTAATCTACGCATAAATTATATTCATAGTGAAATATCCACACAAGGAAAAAAATATACAGTAGAGTAACCCAGTCCTCAGTTAAAACGGTAATTCCTAGGAGTTTCTTTATTTTGTTACATCCGGGGTGAACATGTTTACATTAAACTTGAATCTGAGACATCGAAATAATTTCCTCGCCTTAAACGGGTTATTAAGTTCACAAATAAATCAAAGCACTCAAAAAAGTACCAATTGAAAGCAAGCATATTCACAATTATCGTTAAACACATCAAATATAGTTTCAAACTTTAGAGCATTAGATCCAACATATTTCAACACTTGCCAATTTTTATAAACACATTTTTTGGGTTAATATCTGTCTAGACACTGAACAAACATAACTATAGACATGGCAAATTTTAATGCAAATTTACATAAAATTCATTCCGTGATTATTTTCAATGACAAACAACATGTTTTACATTGATCATAGATTGAGAACAGACAGCCTTTATCTAATGGTTGGAGAATACGGTAATACAGCACACCACGTACATAATGTGATACAGAGATATCACTCGTCTTCAGTGAATAACAAGTTCATGTAGATTGCACAGATTACAAAATCAGCACCCTTCTAGAATTACGCAGAACATAAAAATCCATGGCTAAACAATGCATACACAATGCATGTCATTATTACGCACTCGAGCAATTTGGACGAACAAACTGGTGCGTTGTTTCAAATTAACAGGCAAAGCAATTCACATAACTACCCAAATCCTGCTGGTAGAAAAAAGTCTAATAGGCAAACAATTTCCCTTCTATTCTGGTGAATAAATTCATGCATGTCTCAAAAAAGATAAAACATAAAACAACACCTTCCACAAGATTTGTTACATAGATAGAGATCTGACAGAAAGAGAGGACCATTTGCTTGACACATTAACACCACTAGATTCCATATTACAGTGATAATTACAATTACAATATTATATAATTGTTATGTTATCGGTGTTAGTATTAGAAATATCATCAATGGTGTGAAACATACAAAAACAGTGTGCTTATTAGAACTCTAATGCAATGGTGTGCTTATTAGAAATAATACACAGTTGTGTAAAACATAAGATAGTGGTGTATTAAAAAGATTATAAACGGTAGTGTAATATATACAATATTGCAACATTTGCTATACATTACTCATAATAATTTTGCACATACAATAATGGTGCATTTATTAGCATAATATCTTAACTGAAATCGATATTGGTGTGATTATTTGAACAGTAACGCAACTGAGTATTACAGGCAATATTCATGCGCTTACAATTGTACCAATATTGTGTAAATCATATAAAAGCTGTGTATAAATTAGAATTAAACCATATTTTTCAATAAATAAATAAGGGTGCACTTATTATAAGTATAAAGCTATTGTGGATCATTATTTTAATCAAGCTTATGCAAAAACAATCAATCAGCAGACATCAAAACTGTGTATCAAGTGCAGACAAAGGAGTGTTTAGCTTGCACCGAGTAAACTTATATATGGAAAATAACATTCTGCTCAGTGTAAACATAAATACATCAAGTTATAAATACACGATCATACTGCCGAGATCCCAAGCAAAACACTCAGTACTTTTTTTACCCAATGACATCATCGGTAAACCAAGACGGATGCACAACAGAAGTTGGTTTCAAATTAAGCTTAATCTGAGCCTGCTTTCGATATATGATATCAGACATATATATATGTTTGTGTGTAGCAGACGCAAAACATGACCTCTCCGATTCCAAGAAGGCCTTTAAGTCTCCAGTCAGTAGACAGATATCGTTATTAGTGCATATAACGAGAGAATATCGCTGAGTCATCCTGGGAAATCAATAGCTAATGAGCAGAAGACATGCCAGTCAACTTAATGAATGTAAGTACTAAGTACGATATTAAGGTTACGTTACTCCTAGTTAACCATTATTAGTCTACCACTGTATACCATAATGACATAACAAGGTCTTCTATCCAAGTTATTTACTTGTATTTAATATTATATAACTTCATTTTTGCAAGTCTTTTGTTGGTGTTTTTTTTTAAAGTTATCAGCATTTGTCAATCGACATAACTTATATGGCTTTACGCTTAAGTCAAAACCTTCCTCTGAAAAGAGGTGACCGCACTGTCCTAAAACAAAGACAAGAAAAATTGCCCAGCCTCCCTAGTCATTTAGAGACATCAAAACATGGCCTTATGGTTACACCTCAGTTGTACAAAACACTTAGAAGCATTGACACAGCAGTAATCGAGGGTTCAACGCAACAGTGTCGTAACTCATATGGAAATAAGAACAAGTTATGACAGTGTTGCACTGAGCCCTCGAAACTGTTATGCATGTGAGGATTAATTAATAGTTTATCCAGGAATTCAATTAAATAACACACAGTTCTCAGGTGTGCAAACTAAGAGACTTTATCAATAAAGAGAGCAGACCATTCTATAATTAGAAATTGAAACCGTTGGAGCAGTCCCAGAGCAATAAATCTTCTGTCTTCAAACCAGACAGTATTTTTATGACTTAAGACAAGATTGAAAATGGACATCAGAATTGTCTTATTAATCAGCATTAAAGATATCATCTTTTAGAACGATATCACCATGGGGAATATTATGATGAATAGAATTTGGCGTACATTCACTATGACTTTTCTTTGACAATTTTAGCTTCTTTCATTTTTTACTTTCATTGATGTTTTAAGAACATGACAGGTTTATTAAGCGCAATAATCACTCCTATAGGTACAAACCAGTACAGATCTGTACTTTTACGTCAAGTAGAACATCATTCTACTCAAGTTTGAAAATCATTGATAAATGCTAGCCAATTGTGCTGCAAACTACTAAAATATATCCATGTGTTGAGAAGTTTGAGTATGTGTCAGCTGGTTGAGAAATTAAATAGTGGTGTCCTACAAGTCATTATCATGATTCATTTATCCTTACATAACACAAAAATAAACAAAATGTCGTAGATTTTGTCATTTTATCGATTCCAAAGCTTTGTATGAGAATACACAGTATAAAATTCAAATCAGACTTAGAAGGTAAAAAATGAAAGCCAGTCACTACTGAAACAATATCTCATCAGGTCAGGACAGGACAAGTCCTATGCACCAAACGTTGGAATGACACCAGCTTTCGTGCAGCATTTATAATTAATCCAAGGACCAGACAATAGACACCAGGAAAATGCTATAAACTGTTAGTGATAAAGCTATCCATACAGACATCGTATCTCACCAGTATTTCACTACGCTGACACATTGTGTTGTAATTAGTCTCGTGAATACCTTACGGGTCCAATAAACAATCTTGTGACAAACTTTACAATTCTCAAGAAAAGATCAATCACTAGAAGACAATAAATTTGCAGGCAATCTATTTTAATTACAAAAAGTTATCCTAATCAAAGTTGAGGTACCGATTACGCCAACAAGCAAGTCTGATTCGAGAAATCCGCTTAACAAGGGAGACAATCAGTACAACAGTCCACACACAACGTATCAGAGTTACCTCCCATTAAATAAATTTTTCGTACCTCTGAGTTTTGTGATTCTTGTCGTAACTGACTATGTTCTAATCTGTCTCGGCTCCGTCTATGACGCCGCCACATTCGAGATCGTAGAGGACACGGGCTAACCACACAAATGATTATGAAAAGTCCGGGCATTAAAACTATGCTTAATATTACAGCAAATGCTTTGATCAAGTCAACATCTGTATCCAAGGCTGAAAAGAGACAGAAAATGTTTGTTAAGATAATTATAATAAAGTAAGATTTTTCTTTTCAATGAAGTAACAAAAACTTTTCAAACTATACTGCATCATAATAATGATTTGCCCAATGTTAAGTTTGGCTAAACTGATAACTATTTTCCAGTATCTAAAAAAAAATTTAATAACAGTTAATATTGTTTTATACACATGCAATTTTGTCTTACTTTATAATCATCAAGACAAAATATATTTCCAATTTTATAGAATGTATTAACATACATGAATGGGAAGAGTTAATGTGAATGGAAGTCCCCCGTTAAATATGGGAATTATTTTAAGCACTGAAAATCGGAGAAAACAACTATCTTAGTATCTATAATGTGTGGGGGTGGGTGTAAATCTAGCGTCGTTGATGCATGACTATTTACAAGTTCACAAATTATCCCTTGTATTTAAGTAAATCCAACATGTATTTTTGAACCTGGTAAACTGTACCAGTTTTATTATAAGTGATTTAGTCGGTCTGACAGCATTATTAGTGTCAGAAATTCTACCATTCCACTGTATATCCACTCTTAATTGCTGTAATGGAAAATCATTCAGTTACTGGCAATATGGTAGATTCCACATTCTTTACTCTACATACAATCCAGCTACAGTGGACCATTACTCTTTGGCACTTGTTTTTGGAGGGAAAAAAAGAGAGAAAAACTTCCAAGAATGTTTGAAGAATTACTTAAAGTTGATAAGACATTTGAGGCAAAGTAAGCACACTTCTAACTTCAAACAAGCTAATTTGTGTCCAGTCTAAACGAAATAATTCCTATGGCAACCAAACACTGATAATAATGACAAGTGACAGGAACAGACAACAGGAAGTGAATGGACAGGAGCAAATGACAGGAGTAGATGACATGAATGGACAGGAGCAAATGACAGGAGCAGATGACATGAATGGACAGGAGCAGATGACATGAATGGATAGGAGCAGATGCCATGAATGGACAGGAGTAGATGACATGAATGGACAGGAGCAAATGACAAGAACTGACAGAAGTATAAGACAGGGTCAAATGACAGGAACAGACAACAGGAAGAGACAGGAGCATATGACCTGGAATTGACAGGAGCGGACGACAGTAAGTGATAGGGGCAGACGACAGAATCAAACAGCAGGAATTAACAGGAGCAATTGGGAGGAGCGGATGACAGGAAATGACATGGGCAGACGACAGGAAGAAGTGGTTTTGACAGGGGAAAAAACTCAAATTTCAAACAACTCAACGGCAGTTTTAATCACGCACCCTAGAAAAATGAAACGCATGCAAAAATTCAAATTTCACACAAAGCATGTGTTTCATTGACAAACTATCAGTCTGCCACAGTGAATTGATAACGATGAATATTGTTCGAGGGATGCAAAAAAATCTCAATTTGAAAGGAAATTAAAGTTATGAAACTGTCAATTTATACAAGAAATCATGGTTGTCCTGACAAATTTTTACACATGTGACAATAGCTGACTGTATACACAAAAGACAAAAACTGAAATCTTGTCTGACAAAAATATCTCAAAACAGTCTTTATTAATTATCACTTATAAACAATAGCAAACACTTGACACTTGATTACTGAGACATCAGTAATCGCATTAAAGCATGTTTTAAGACAGCATTGTTCAACTATGCTGAAAAATAATTTCTGCATGAGTTTAGCTTCAAAACAATGCTTAAATGATAGGGAATCTAGATTACGTAAGAATTGTTTATTTTAAGGTTGATATCTCATATTGTCAGAAAATAGGATCAGTCAGATAAAACAAGGCCTTGTATTAAGCCACACAACACTACCAACAAGAAAACTCCTATTTTTAGTCTCACACTTCAACAAGGGCCAAAATAAAAGCTCCTTATTAAAAAAATAAAATAATAAAGGATTGCCCAAGGTCACACAACATAAGTGAATTTATATAACTTTTTTTTTTGAAGTGTGTTACAACAATCACACAGAAAACATAGAATGGTTGTAAGAACTGACATAATTACTAATAAATCATAATATCAGCCCTGTCAGAATTCTTATAGTACACATTATCAGCCCTACTGAATTCTTATTGTACACAATATCAGCCCTGTCTGAATTCTTATTGTACACAATATCAGCCCTGTCTGAATTCTTATAGTACACATTATCAGCCCTTTCAAAATTCTTATAGTACACATTATCAGCCCTGTCAAAATTCTTATAGTACACATTATCAGCCCTGTCAGAATTCTAATAGTACACATTATCAGCCCTGTCAGAATTCTTATACATTTTAGTACACATTATCAGCCCTTTCAAAATTCTTATAGTACACATTATCAGCCTGACTGAATTCTTATTGTACACATTATCAGCCCTTTCAAAATTCTTATAGTACACATTATCAGCCCTGTCAGAATTCTTATAGTACACAATATCAGCCCTGTCAAAATTCTTATAGTACACATTATCAGCCCTTTCAAAATTCTTATAGTACACATTATCAGCCCTGTCAGAATTCTTATAGTACACAATATCAGCCCTGTCTGAATTCTTATAGTACACATTATCAGCCCTTTCAAAATTCTTATTGTTCACAATTTCAGCCCTGTTTGAATTCTTATTGTACACAATATCAGCCCTGTCTGAAATCTTATTGTACACAATATCAGCCCTGTCTGAAATCTTATTGTACACAATATCAGCCCGGCTGAATTCTTATTGTACACAATTTCAGCCCTGTTTGAATTCTTATAGTACACAATATCAGCCCTGTCTGAATTCTTATAGTACACAATATCAGCCCCGGCTGAATTCTTATTGTACACATTATCAGCACTGTCAGAATTCTTATTGTACACATTTATAATCAGCAAGTTTTAAGTGTTTTGAATAAATCTTTCTATCTCAAAAACCTATTTTACTATACTCATCGAGCATTAATTCTATGCATGTAAATTCATACATGTGTTTGAATTGGCAAGCTTACAGTTATCTGCATACTGATTAATTCATAAGTTTACTATCTCGTCTAGCCTTGAATTGACAGGCGACTAGACATAACAACCTTCTTCCATTATGGCTGGCTGCCAACTAGATATCATTACTGATCATGTAAAATATACACACACAATTACATACACACATCCATGACATACACTTTCATTGTCAAACATGCCACAACAATACCAACTTATCTTCCCATAAAAATATCTGAAACCGTTTTACTCAAGAACTAAAATAGAAGTATGGTATCCCATAATCCTGCAATCACTAATAGCTAAGTGAAGTTAATTATTTGTAGTAAAAGTTGGATCCAATAAGTCAATGTTGACAGGAGATGTATCTTTAATACTATCAGCAGAAATAGTAATCAAAGCACTGAACGCACTCGTGGAAATTCATTTTAAATAGACTTGCTGTCTGCAACATGGAATGGGAACTAGTTTAACAATTGCATGGTAGATTTAGAAAAAATGTAGTACTTTAGACCACATAAAAATTCATGCTGACGGCTAATGAAAGCTTATATAACTATTAGTCAGTTTCCAAAAAGCAAAGACTTGTATAATATTGTAATATCATAGTAAACAATGTATTTTATAGATATTTTTAAGGCTAAGATTTATACACATCATCATTTGTTATTTTATTCTTTTTTTGAACAAAACATCCAGTGTGCAGTTTTGTAGTATTACATTAAACACCTTAATTACATCTTAATTACTTTAATCATACAATTACCTTAATTATAATGATAAATCAAATCTTGCACTTTTACACGTACTGATCAAAATTAAGTTTAACTATCAAACTTATATATCAGGTCAGTTACCTCTAGAAAACAGCTTAACAAAGACTGCCACCATGTTTTTACTGATTAAATGTTTGAAATTTCCATGAAATACTTAAAGTAGCAACAATTTTTTTTCCAGAAAGAGACATGATTTACTCACATGTATGGAAACTACAAGTCATACCATTGTCTTGCACAGGAAATGTAAAATGCATGCCAAATAAAAGATAAATCACCTCAACAATTTCCCGGTGTATCCTCTCGCCATTAGATATGTGACAGAGCTAAGGAAGAAATATACAAGCACAGCACGATATGCATGCTCTGTCACAATTACCACATCATCACTAGGCGGTTTCACAATCACACCAATTTTTTAAGTAAAACCAACACTCCTTTGAACACACCCAAATTATCACATAATAATATACCTAATATTCCATATCTATGAACAGTGACTTATGTAAAAGACAACCATTTTAGCATCAATGACCAGTATATTTCCAACACCAATCCCAGCACATCAAGTGCATATCCCTCCTAGCAGCACTTCTTATCCAACACAATATGAACTTTAGGTCAAAAGAAAAGCACAGTACATCAATGGCCATTCCAGTGAAATAACATACTGTGGAATCATTAATTTTCGTTGGGGATTTAATTTCGTGGATTTCGTGGTTCGACTCATCCACGAAAACATATCCCCACGAATTCAAATGCGGAGATAACGCATTTCTTTTCAAAAATCAAAATCCACGAATTTATGTCCCCACGAAATAGCCTTTTTAGTAAAAACCACGAAAATTGAACCCAACGAAAATTAATGATTCCACAGTATTCAATGAAGATATCGTATTCTGATACACAAAGTTTTACAAATCTGAGACACCAGTGTTTAACTTATCTATTTGTGCAGCATTAATGTTGAGCTCTGATACAGTTTTATCAAAATGTCTGGCAAGAGATTCATCCACTATGGTACTGATGCTATCAGTGTAACCCTGGGCAAGTCCTCAGTGAAAAGCAGACAATTCTTATCACTCCAATCTTATTGTACAATTGCCTGTTCCTGGAGTGCATCAACATTAAAATGATAAAATCAGAAACAATTCTACACAACAAGAACAGACATATAGCAATAAAAAATAACATGGTCTAGTCATATACATGCTCTTATAATCACCAAGAATATAGACCCTAACAGGCTATTTTTGTTTTCTTATATCAGGTTTTATGCCCATTTTCAACAGTCCAAGTCATTTGAGGCAGACAGTCCACCAAACAATCATTCCTGGGAAGAACCAGTACTAGACTCCCATCCTCAGTTATCAACTGCCAACTCTCTCACATAAAGAGACATGGACGACTCTCTACCAGTGAGAGGTTACAGTGATTTGAAGTTGGCGACCACTCGATCAGACAGGTGGGTCCCCTCCCCTAGTTCCTACAGGCCTGATACATGTATAAACAATTGGTGATCAATTAAATCAAGTTTGATAGAAGGGGTTCAGTATATTCTCCAATCATTGAGAGAATCTTCCATTAAATAACTGTAATCAAGGAAGAACAGAACAGAACTTTATTCTCTCAGGTATGTAGCATATATATTATATTACAGTATGAGGAAAAGAAAACAAATAGATGAATAATAAATTATATGTTTGATGAGGGGGAATAACTGTCAAGATAATTGGACTGCTATAAATATAAACGTAACTAATGTATAAGTATGACAATATTAAAGAAATGAGGAACTGCTAACACAATGAAAACTGGTGTACACCCATTACAAACTTATGCATCTTATTCTACATTTAAAGCCTTCATAAAAAGCTGCAGAGCAAACAACCAATGAAGAAAAATTTTGTAACCTAAGACTCGTAAAATTTCTAATTCTTAACATGGATGACTGATGTAAAACAAGCATTCTTTAACTGTACACAAGTCTATCGACCATAGCAAAAAGAAACAAAAACATACCCAACTTCTTCAAGTAACAGAATGAGGACTTGAGGATGAAATTTGCAGTCACATAAAAAATTTATGGGGTGTTAAAATACTACAAGTAACCAATTAAGCATAACAATCACTTGATTTCATGGCAGACGCCATATTGACTATTTCCAGCCCACTACACCACTAGAAAATGACAAATTAACTTGAATTTATTGTTATAAATACACTGTTCCTCAGCAGACGGAATGAATGACCTACAAGGAGCCAGACTACAGTATCAATAACAAGCCATTAACAGATATCTGTATTTGCATTAAAGACTGTCTCAGCTAGCCATCAAAATGTATAGTGCATTATGGGAAAATTAAATCAATTTGCATCATTTGAAAGATTCTATATATAAAGTCTCCATGCAGAAACAAAATTTTGCATTTGTTTAAACACTAGAACATCAAAAAGTATCATTTTACTGTTAAGAGACAAACAGTGAACAACTTAGTCATAAAAAGGTCGCCCAAACAACATGCTATCAGAAAGGTCAAGGTCTTAATTAGGGCACCAAGCAATTTTGATACAATGTTGTTAAGCAGAAAGTCAAGGTCACAAGTCAAGGTCACTGCCTAAATTAAGAGAACTGGGTAGTGTAAAACTGGGTAGTGGGTAACAATGTGGTTAAACATACAGGTCAAGGTGACAGCCTTGGGTAGTGTAACAATGTGGTTAAACATACAGGTCAAGGTGACAGCCTAGGGTAGTGTATCAATGTGGTTAAACATACAGGTCAAGGTGGCAGCCTAGGGTAGTGTATCAATGTGGTTAAACATACAGGTCAAGGTGGCAGCCTAGGGTAGTGTAACAATGTGGTTAAACATACAGGTCGAGGTGACAGCCTAGGGTAGTGTATCAATGTGGTTAAACATACAGGTCAAGGTGAAAGCCTTGGGTAGTGTAACAATGTGGTTAAACATACAGGTCAAGGTGGCAGCCTAGGGTAGTGTATCAATGTGGTTAAACATACAGGTCAAGGTGGCAGCCTAGGGTAGTGTATCAATGTGGTTAAACATACAGGTCAAGGTGGCAGCCTAGGGTAGTGTAACAATGTGGTTAAACATACAGGTCAAGGTGGCAGCCTAGGGTAGTGTATCAATGTGGTTAAACATACAGGTCAAGGTGGCAGCCTAGGGTAGTGTATCAATGTGGTTAAACATACAGGTCAAGGTGACAGCCTTGGGTAGTGTAACAATGTGGTTAAACATACAGGTCAAGGTGGCAGCCTAGGGTAGTGTATCAATGTGGTTAAACATACAGGTCAAGGTGACAGCCTAGGGTAGTGTATCAATGTGGTTAAACATACAGGTCAAGGTGACAGCCTTGGGTAGTGTATCAATGTGGTTAAACATACAGGTCAAGGTGACAGCCTTAGGTAGTGTAACAATGTGGTTAAACATACAGGTCAAGGTGACAGCCTGCATATGATTATTAAAGCATGGAGTACATTACAATTAAAGAACAGAACATATTTTTATTAAGTAACATATTATTACATATATCTTGTTACAAACATACGCAGAGATATTTTTTTACCACATGACAACTGACTCCATGTCAGGCAAGTGACATACATTAAAGTCCCATAATCATATAAATTTATCGGTAATAATAGTTTCAATTTGTCCTATAACAGAAGAATCCGGGGCGTTTTCCTCGCGTGCATACTGTATAGCAAGAAAAAATGTTTCCAAAACCATTATCATATCTTTTTCAATATTATTGAAATAATTACTATTAATAGAACAGCTATGTTTATCGTAGTCATATTATGCACATGGCATGAAGTGACGTCACGGGCTTTATATATTTCAAGTTTACGAAAGCAAAATTCACAGCGAAATGAGTGTTTTTAGAAGAAAAAGGGCTTGTTTCGTTGGTAATAATTATCCTGGGATAATATCAGCAATTGCTTGATTTTGCATATATTTTTTATAGCAAAAAGCTAATGGGGCTTTAAAGTGAGTTTATGCAGTGCTCATGATTGAATTAATCAAATAACTTTAAGGACACAGTTTAAGAACTGAACAGAAAATGCTAACGTTCCATTTCTGTCCATTTACTTCCAGTCATTACTAGAGCAACAACAAAATGGTACCCAGCAGTACAGCAGTACGCAGGTAAACAAAATGGTACCCAGCAGTACAACAGTACGCAGGTAAACAAAGGATCAGCCTTGTATTGATCAGAATATCTTAGGTTACCAAGCAGACACAACAACAGCCTTTATGTGACTTGCAGACAGAGAATTACTTTCTAATAGATAAAATTCCTGTTTAGTATGAGCAACCATGACAATAGTCACATGACATGTAGTTGTAACTTCCTGTGCCGCCGACAAATGCTGTGATAAATGGAGGAATCCCCACAAGGGAAAGTTTCAATCTTAAAAAGTATCTATTTTTGGAAAATGAACAATGGTTCAGCTTTCCACAGCTGTCACTTGCTCGGCGTGCATGAATTTTGATGCGGACCAAAGTGCAACATTTTTCTACTTATGCCATGCAATTGGTAAACTAGTTCCTGTTCCATTTACAGTGACAGTCTATGTACGTTCTGTTTGCATGAGTACTTTCAGTGCTTTGATTAAAAATGTAGCTGGAACATGCAGACAGCATTGAACCACAGTAAGTTTTGTACAAAATGTAGAAGCATCAGTTAAATGTAAAAACAGGTATTGTCAAACCTGCCTATGAACATTTTACCCTTGGTAAAGACATAATGCAGCCTTTATTGACAGGTGGCCCTTCACAGGAGGTAATTTTGTTCTAAATAGTCAATGAGTGTTTTTAAAAAAATGGACTTTATTCATAGGACGGCCTGCTAACACAGGTTAGACTGCATGTATATCCCTAATATTAAATCAACACTACATGGGTTTTTTCCATAATTCGAGGGTTAAGCGCAACAGTGTTGTAATTCATACTGAAATAAGAACAAGTTACGCCTGTGCTGCGCTGAGCCCTCGAATTTTATTATGCTCATGACATGAGTAATGCAGTTTTGGAGCATTATTCAATTATAATCAATAGCTTAGTACTAAGGCACATCCCTGAAGAATATAAATTGAGTATATCTATATCCTAACCCAGATATTGGACACTTGAGAGGAACAGAACATGTTTATGTATCAAAGCACAATATCTAAGTTCTGTACTGTGCAAACTTAATGTAATATTATTAGAACTGATTTTATCCACTCAGCAGACAGTTGAATGGAATACCAACTATGATTCACGAAGTATTTGAAAACCGGCATTTATTTAGAAACAATATTTTATAATTAATGGCAAAACTATGGTAAATGAAGTCAACACCAACATGGAGAATGGATTACGTAATGGAAGATGGAGTATCTAGAACTTAATGTCAAAGTAAACCTGTTACATTAAAATTTATTATGTAGACATGCATCAGCTAGCTTATCACAGTACAATATCTATAATTCCGCGATAGGTGAATGTGTATTTAAACAGAATGCAGTTATAAAGTACCTCTGTCAAGTGCATAAAGTAGAATAAATTCGGTGAAGTGAATGAGTCAACTTCAACTAGGAATATGTTCAGAGAATGTCTGCATGTTCAGTCTCATGTCTGTTGATGACAGTGAAAAAGCATTCTGGAAAAATCTTGACTAGGGAATTTACATTCATTTACAGAGTATGACAAGGGAAGAATTCTAACCCAGCACTTAATTATATCAAATATGATAATAAAACAAATAGACTTAGTTGGATTTAGAAAAGTTAAAAGGTGATGGAGGGTGACTCTGTTATACTGTAAATAATAATTTGCATAAATTCTAAAATGTTACCTAAATAATACCAAAATATCACAAAAAACAGCCAAAATCTGACAAAATCACAACAAACCAGTCAAAATATCTCACAACTGACAACAAAAACCAGTCTTAATCTCACAACTGACAACAAACCAGTCTAAATCTCACAACTGACAATAAACCAGTCTAATCTCACAACTTTCAACAAACCAGTCTAAATCTCAGAACTGACAACAAACCTGTCTAAATCTCACAACTGACAATAAACCAGTCTAAATCTCAGAACTGACAACAAACCAGTCTAAATATCAGAACTGACAATAAACCAGTCTAAATCTCAAAACTGACAACAAACCAGTATAAATCTCACAACTTTCAACAAACCAGTCTAAAGCTCACAACTGACAACAAACCAGTAAATCTCAAAACAAACAAGAACAAATCCAGATAACACAAAGTGGCAAAACCACTTAAAATCTCTGAGTATGTAAACTAAACACAATCTCAAAAGGAGATGACACACCAGTAGTTTAAATATTTCCAAGCAATAACATACCAATCCATAATCTCACCGAATCATTACAAAAAAATTCCAAATCACACAAAGGGATACCAAACCTATCCAAACCTAACCAAGAGATTTAAGATCAGTCCAAACTTGACTGACTGTCACTTAACAAGCTTCATCATTTACAGTAAGTTAAAGAACTGCAGAATACATTTTAATATTGAACTACACAATGAAAAAAGGTTAGCACCTTCTGCCAAGGTATAAATAGAACAAATAACCACTAAAGTATACTATAACTAATAAAGCTACACACAGAAGTAGTTGTGTATGCTAACACTTAGACAAGAAACATGATTGCATGTTACAGACAAAATAACAGAACACAAATTTGACAGACTAGCTTGGAGATATTGATCATTCAGCATCAAATCTTGGCCGCAAGGAAACGCACGAGACAATTTACTTACGCTATAGGCCAGAGGCAATGACAGAGCATGGAAAACTCGATAACAAATTAGGAAGCTGAAGCTATATTTTGCAATGTGGGTATATGGCCGACTACTTTAATTATCTGTGTCTAGACAGAAAAAAAACATTCCATTTTCATCAAGCCATTTCATTGTCAACATCTTTGCCTTTCCGTAGCTTCAAGTTTTATCCTTAAAATAAATTTGAGGACCACATTGATTGGTTATTTATAATGTTGTCTTGGGGATTCAATATCAGGCATGTTAGGTTACTCGTAAGAATGTATACTCTAGGAACATTTACTGTCGTCTTCTGAGTCAGTCATTGACATTTTACTCTCGAACATTCGGTGAAATCTTGTTCTCAATAAATGTTGTTTAGTATTAGTGGCCTTGCTGTTTGATTGCAAGCAGTTGTATGGTACAATGAAGAGTGAAGATTAAATACTACAGCACAGCATATTATATAGGGCAAGCAGCTTTAAATAATGGTGAATGCTGTTTTAATTGCATTGTTAATGAGAAGAGTATTCAAATATAAAATATATCAGATCAGCTGTGACTCATTGAACTACAGTCAAACCAGTGTTAGTGGTCAGCTTGGAATAAAGCCATTCTTTCCTAAGGGTGGCCTGTGTTTACAAGTTTGAGTAAACTGCGAATTCGTGACAATCTCTTACGAATATAGCTTAACATATAAATGTTCTAAATACAAGGAAGATGCAGAGAATATACAGTAAAACAGGCCATGTGACTGTTACGAGCATTGTATAACTAAACACCAAAATATATATATAAATTCCTCCAAACAAATCAAAGTACTGTAATCACGGAAACTGAACTTACACAGACTAGCACTGCAATATGAAAAGTTAACATGCTTAACGACTGCATTGCGGATGAAGAAAAACTTCGGTGCTTCGGTTTGCATCAAAATTCATGCGTGCAAAGTGAGTGACGGCTATGGAAAGCTGTTCGTAAGTTCGTAAGGAAGCAGGAGAGCATTAAATAAGTCAAAGAGGGAAGACATAAATTCTGCCTAGGAAGTTTGATGGAACAAAATTGAGAACATTTTATACACAAAAGAATGCGATACTTCAGTGATAGTGTACATAATTGATCAAAGATCAACTATATAGATCTAAGGCTTTAGTCAGACGATGCTATTTTAGATCATCTACATATATAGTAGTCCATAAAAACGCCCACAGACCATGTGATTAGATTGGCTAACTATTAATAAAACAATATATAAACTCATCCTTACATAACGATCTTAACAGTCGGTTAACCAGTGCAGATGTCTGGTTTTCAAGGCAAAACCGAAAACATCTATCATCGAGTGTGCATTTTCTGTATAAACATGCAAGCAGAAATGCAACAAAGAGAGAATCTTGTATAAACATTGGCAAAACTGATGTATCTAATCAAAACTGAGCATGGTAAACACAGCCTACAAGTTATATAAGCCAAGCATAACTTTATCATCCTAAATCAAGTCAGACTGGTCTGCCGGAATTAAAATATGAGATGGAAACAAGAAAAAAATTTCCAAGCCTGCTCTGGAAATATTCTGATGAATTCTTAATATCAGGGCACATTTTAAACAACAACTAAACATAAAACAAATCAGTCAAGGAAACAACTTGGCTACGGCTACGTGATACACACTGATGAATCCACTTCCAAATAACAGTCTTTCATCACTCTGTTGAATCTGTTACCAAATTTGAAAACACCATGAAACACCCTGTCACAAATCACCCTGGTGAATCTGCTACCTCAAAATCACTTGTCACAAATCACCCTTGTGAATCTCCTACCTCAAAATCATTTGTCACAAATCACCCTGGTGAATCTGCTACCACAAAAACCACTGTCATAAGTCACTCTGGTGTATCTGTAACTTCAAAACCACTGTCACAAATCACACTGGTGAATTGTTCTCCTCCAAATTATTGTCATAAATCACCCCCGTGAATCTGCTACCTCAGGAATCACTGTCACAAATCACACTGGGGAACATGTTACTCCAAAACAAGCTTCATGAAACACACAGGTGAATGTGTTATCTCAAAACGAAATATACCAGTGAAAACTCAAACCCCACAACAAACACTATCAGGTAAATTGGCCAGTCAACCTTTTCACAATGTTTCATTTTAATATTTAAAACTATGCGTCTGTCAAAAGGAATTCAAGAGTAAGCAGTTTTGTTTTGTTACTTCACAGCATTTTCTCAGTTTTAAAGCGATAACAGAGTCTATAGATTATTAATAATATCTTGACACAAGAACACAACAGGGGACATACATTAAAATCACTGCACAAGTCTGGAGAAAAGATCAGTGAACTGAACATTGAGATATTTCATAAACAGACTAAAAAATATCAAAGGCCTGAAGGCCTGAACGGAGATGAATTTTGCGATGCAGGGATCTCTCTGAGTCAATACAAAATTTAAAACTGTACCAGAACGTATTTATAAGCAAATTGGTAGCCTTAAGAAACGAGTCTACAAGGCTAAACATAGAAAATCTATCAAGTTACAGCACCGATGGTATTTGCCTACTGACTGTGTGTGAATGAGTTTTTGAACTGCATGCAGTATCGCTCTGTTAGCGAGTCTGTCTAACGACAAAGACCGAAAAAATGTAGTTCAAATTCGCCATGCAGTGATTTTGAATTTCTGTGTAAGAAATCGTGACTGATGGTCAATTAGCAACTTTCGAGCCTTAACAGCGAAGGAAGAAGGATGGAGGAATTGTAACATTGGGCACGTCTCGTACAGGATTCAAACTTACGACTTTGAGGGGCTTGTGATTACTAATCAGTAAACATAACCAGTCAACTATAGAAGCCTCTCATGGCAATAAACTTCTACTCATAGCCTTCGAAGAAATTTTGGATCCAGGATGTAAGAACTCTAAGACTTAACTCTAACCAGTCTGATAAATGTGCTGACACGAAATGATGCCTCGTTCTGTATGAGCCAATATTGCAACTATCGAGGTTTATGAGTAATATTTATGCAAGCTTTCATCTTTACCAAAGGAGATATGTGTATGGATGAGGCTAAAGAAGAACTTCACAGGATCCAGTCAGCTACACATTAAACTCTTAAGATCAAGGTAAAACATAAACATCTCATAGACGAGAAGCTTCCACAATATTGGTAAGTTGTTAGACAAATCTCAACATGGATTAGACCGAACCATGCTTCCTTAATCTTGACACTGTAGTAGCTTGCTATGATCAATTTTCCAGTCAAAGCAGATTAATATTGTCAGGAGTTCCATACAGTCTATCTATGCAATATGTGATTATTTATGTAGAATTCAGACAGAAACATATGGGAATATTGTCTGTTACAGGCCGGCAACAGAATACCTTCCAGAAAGTATTTGCCATTCTCCCAAACAACTATTCTTAGCTACCGTTTTTCATCTGTTATGTTTATACAGCAATTCTGACAGGAAGTTCTCTGACCCAAACATAAGCTTCCATCTGACACTGACCAGGATATAAAGATATTTCAAGGACACACCAGTACCTACTTGAAGGGCACGGCAGACCTGAACGAAAACGCAAATAAAGTGGAAACTAACTTGTTTCTTTTTTGCGAGAGACACACGTTGTAAAAAATACAAGCATTTAGGCTATCCCGAATGAATTGTAACAGTTTGTTACTTCTTATTCAAGACATCAAAACAGGACAATCATACCTGTTCATCATGCCCCGTGCGTTATTTTGAAGAAAAAAATGATATCGCACTAATATTTTAATTGAACAGAAAAAACTTGATATTTAAAGTGATAAGCATGACGGGTGGGGTAATTACTTACCTGTGCTCGAAGGTTCTTTATCGGGACAACTCTGTTCATCTGACTCATCAACACACTCAGAAATACCGTTACACACTTGACCATCAGACAGGCATACACGGTCATCACAGATATGAATACATGAAGCTGTAATAGAAACATACAAGAAATATAAGACAAAAGAAGATAAACGTGTCTAGGTCACTATGACATTTTGTGATGGATTTGTCTGAAAGATGCTAAGTATTATGGGGGCTAAAATTAATCCTCTTACAAAATATTTCCAAGAATTTCAGAGTGACTAATAGTAATTTCCAAGTAAGTTTCAGGTACTAGTACAGAATTGAAAATGATGTACTATTTATCATCAGACGTGCAGACTACATGTAATGTGGACTTATATACATCAAGGGTTCAACGCAACAGTGTCGTAACTCGTATTGAAATAAGAACAAGTTACGACAGTGTTGCGTTGAACCCTCGACATATAACAAAGAGATTTGAAGTCTGAGTATTCGAAGAACTTCCTGAATTCTGCAATTAAGGAAGAATTAATTTCTCCTCCGGCAGTTCTGACAATTATATTCTTAACTAAACATGCATGTTTGAATAATAGTAGGTAAACAGACATGCTTATAAACAAAGCAAGTCCAGTTGACAGTATTAGGTACAGACATAATATTATGAAGATCAAGAAATCAGGCAAATATGTTGAAAACAAAATACACAGAAAAAATATTTTTCTCAGAAATATTGTGAGAAATGTATAAATAATGTATAAATATAAAATTCCAATGAAAGACAAACAAAATTTCCGAGACATCAAAACAAACTAAACTGAATCAAGTACCACATGACAGAAGGTCAAGGTCGCCATGTGCCTAAAAAATGAAGCTGACGACTAAGAACATACCATGTTAAACGTCAACATAACTGAAACAATATGTACCATAATGACCTACACAATCACATTGTCTCACTACCAGCTGATGACTTTTTGTTCAAGCTAAGCGGAAATTCTGTCCTAAAAAAGGTCGAATGGATTATTATCTGGAATTATTTCAATGGATTGTCAGTATAAACTCCACATTATCTCTTCATTTGAAATAATTTATGACACTTAAAGTATATTTAGAATGCATGTTTACAACAAACACACTCCAGATCTAACATGCAAATAACTGACATTTAACTCAGCTTGAAGTAGGTATATACCTAGACAGTTACAATAGTATACACACAATATAAGTGCTGTCGCTCCAATATGATTGGACGAAAACAGTGTCAAATCAGCCAATAAATCAGTGTTCATACACAGCGAACAGGGACTGTTTAAGATTGAATCAATGGTCCTTTTTTCTATCAATAATCTCGCAACAGTTTCTATAAATCCTTTTTTCAGCAATAACAAGAATACACAATCCTTTCAAATACACAAGATCCAGGTTATACTAACACACAATTTCACAATTAACCAGGTTTCATTTAAATAAAACTCAAGCATCGGTACATAGCTATAAATTTAGCCATAAAAATTTCATGCAAAAGCATGTAGTGTAGTTTTGGCATTAAATCAAACAAGGTACCATGTTTTGGCTGTAATTCTCCATGTAGAAGATTAGCTTGCCACAAATATAACCCAAGATACAAATTCACTGATTACACAATCGGTACAGTTATTTCACATGCTATCTTGTACATGCAGGTGAAGAGGCTATCAGCCATTGTCTGCCTCATCCAGATCACAACTGAATTGTAGTCACAATACCTCAACACTAACTATCTTATATTTTAGATTAGCCGAAACATTGGTAAAATGAATCAGAAAAACACATCAGTCCAGGGCTCAAAGCAACACTGTCGTAACTTGTTCTTATTTCAATATGAGTTACGACACTGTTGCGCTGAACCTTCCATACACATCTTTATTGGTTTCAATATCTTATACATTGTATTTTGTAAAACTGATAAAACTAACAGTAGAACTCATGAATACAATCACTAACAGTTTTGCCCAGAATAAGCAATCAGTAAAATACTTATCAACAAAATGAGGACAGCAGTGAGAAATCATGGCTCATAAGACAAACACAAGAACAAATAATGAAACATTGCAGAGAAAAAAAAGGAACAAATAGTAGGATTATGTAGAATATGACACAAGAGTAAGTGATGGTAGCACAGCTCACAGTGTATGACACAAGAGTAAGTGATGGTAGCACAGCTCACAGTGTATGACACAAGAGTAAGTGATGGTAGCACAGCTCACAGTGTATGACACAAGAGTAAGTGATGGTAGCACAGCTCACAGTGTATGACACAAGAGTAAGTGGTGGTAGCACAGCTCACAGTGTATGACACAAGAGTAAGTGGTGGTAGCACAGCTCACAGTGTATGACACAAGAGTAAGTGGTAGTACAGCTCACAGTGTATTGCGCAAGAGTATGTGGTGGTAGTACAGCTCACAGTGTATGACACAAGAGTAAGTGGTAGCACAGCTCACAGTGTATGACACAAGAGTAAGTGATGGTAGCACAGCTCACAGTGTATGACACAAGAGTAAGTGATGGTAGCACAGCTCACAGTGTATGACACAAGAGTAAGTGGTGGTAGCACAGCTCACAGTGTATGACACAAGAGTAAGTGATGGTAGCACAGCTCACAGTGTATGACACAAGAGTAAATGGTGGTAGTACAGCTCACAGTGTATGACACAAGAGCCAGTGGTAGTACAGCTCACAGTGTATTGCGCAAGAGTATGTGGTGGTAGTACAGCTCACAGTGTATGACACAAGAGTAAGTGGTAGCACAGCTCACAGTGTATGACACAAGAGTAAGTGGTGTTAATACAGCTCATAGTGTATGACACAAGAGTAAGTGGTAGCACAGTTCACAGTGTATGACACAAGAGTAAGTGGTGGTATCACTGCTCACAGAGTATGACACAAGAGTAAGTGGTAGCACAACTCACAGAGTATGACACAAAAGTAAGTGGTAGCACAGCTCACAGAGTATGACACAAGAGTAAGTGGTAGCACAGCTCACAGTGTATGACACAAGAGTAAGTGGTAGCACAGCTCACAGTGTATGACACAAGAGTAAGTGGTAGTACAGCCCACATATTTAGATACATGCTTAATTTATCATAAATACATGTATACCCATAAATGAAATATCCTCGAGGAAATAAAATAATCAAATCAAAAACATCTCAGATATGTTTATCATTACCATAAGTGACAAAAAAACTCTGACAAGGCAATAAATATCTGATAAACCATTTACTTAGAAACCACAACCTCTAAAACAAACTTAATAATATCTTTTCTCCATAATTTTTAACCATCTATCTGATGAATGTCTAATAAATAATACCATTCAGTCCTGTATCCATTTCACTAATACATACAAGACTTACAAATTAGTATAACGTTATTGATTGTGAACTTAATCACATCTCTATCAAATTGAACCAATGATAACAAAATGTCCGTCTGTCTGTGTGTCTGTCTGTACATTTATCCATCTGAAAAGCGATACAAAAATTATCAAACCCAGACACACTTATACACATGAACAACCTAAATATTAATGACTAAAAAGTCAGTCAGTCGAGGATATTTGAAGGTTTGAATAACCTAGACTATTAGCACAGTTTGATCAAGCAGTTTTCCTGGTTCTTTATCAGGCAGTGATACTTGTCTCCACCGTTCCTTGTGATTTTACTTTACACAATACTGGGTTCAGGACACCGAAAATGCGTTCCTAAAATATCAGCAGCCGGAGTAGAGATTCTAACCCACAACCTTTAGTTGGTAGTCTAACCCGTTACCACATGACCATCGATCCCCCCCCCCCAACCGTGTCTTCAAAAGACCAATTTTAAGCTAGGTATGGCTGGAAGAACTTCAGATCTGTAACATTTATTACAGAACTCTTAATTGTCCTTGACATTTAGCTGACAAGAGATAATTGGAACAATTAACAAACATATCCTCATCCATTAGGGCTATGCATGTGGTATGGGGAGGCAAATACCAATACATACTGTGTTAATATACTACTGCAATTAAAAACAACCATCAATGTCTATTGATAGATTTATTTTACTACTTCGAACCTATCATCAATGAGTTCTGATTGGGTAAAACATCCATATAAGAATACTGAAAATCATCAAGATTTTATTATAAATATCAAAATTTTCAGTCTTATCTCAATAATTGGAAGCCAAGAGATAACTAGACATTGCTAACCATGTCATGTATTTTGGCTTATAAACAGAGAAAGTTCAACGTTTGATGTCGGACTTGAAGTAGACCGAAAAATTACTTACATTAAATTTTTATTTAAAACAAACTTTCCAGGACGTCAGTCTGAACAGATACGATTTCTTTCTAAGATCTTTCTAAGATATTTTAGAATGCTGGCCAGGAACCAACCACCAATTTAAAGTACAATCAGACCTGTTTGCATGTAAGGCCAACCTGTGAATAAAGGCCATTTTTTTAAAAGCTCTCATTGATTATTCATAACAAATTGACCTCTACATAAAGGCTAGTCCTGACATTAAAGGCCAAATTTTGTCTTTCCGAGAGATGACCTTAATTCACAGGTTTCGCTGTAGATATAAATATCAGCCAACTTTGAATGTGTCAAGAAATTTTAACTTTCTTGTGAAGTATATGAATTACGCAACCTGTATACTAAGAATAGGATTATATCAATGCATATTCACTCTGATATCCCTCCCCCTGCTCCGTCATGCAGCATAAATTGCTTATATTTAATATGGTTAAGTGTAGACTGAAAAATATTAATGGTGTATTCACCATCATTCATACTCTCTCAAGCATTACCAATGACTCATTTTACACTACTTTATTTACTGAATATTCTCATATTTAATTAGGAAAACTGACTTCAGGTAACATGTTTTAAATTATCTTTTAAGGCTATCTTATCTGCATCAAACATACATACATTTAAGTCAGTCGATGAAATGCTTAATATTCATATAATTACTCCTTCAGCTTCGTCATAATACCGACCAGAAAGACGTAAGTTTTCAAGAATTCTAAGAATTTTGTCCTTATACAATCCACAAGAAACATATTGGTAACGTCTAAGGTGCATAAATTAATCGATTTCCAGCCAATAAGAGTCCACTGTATTCAAAAAATATGATTCTAAATAATAATCGCAGTTAATGCTCGCCCATCTTTCTTATCCAATCAGTGACAAGGATTTTAAAACAAATTTTGGCTTTATCTTACTAGGATACAAAACCGGCGATCTAACCTTAGTTTCGAAGAGTGACTTCATACACACTGTACTGCACTAAGACAATTGAATACATATTTGGGTGCTCTCCGCAATAGTTAGGCAACAGTAACTGTTGCTACAGCTCCCTTTCGCTTTCTTATTTAAAAATAACACCCAAATAATTATACTCTCTAACCTCCCTTAAAAAAGTCTAGCAACTGTCAGCACATTGTAACATGTAGACAGATAGAAAATTAACTAGTTGCTGTCAGCTAGGAATTAGGTCATCACTCTAGAACTTAGAATATAGTTGGCATGTATTACATAAACCTTTTCCATGTCAATCAGAAAGTAAAGTAAGTGCCAAGTATCAATGGAAGAGAAGAAGTATTTGAAAAGTTTATTCTAGACATTCAACAGGTGTTAGATAAGGCAGTGGACAGTAATAGCAATCTATCCATTCTGATTATGCAGTCTACAAATTAAGCCCCTCCCCCCTCGGAACGAGACCACTAAAATGGGCATCGGTCCAGACTACTAAATCTTAAATTATATAGTCAGTGGTCCGACCCATTATAAGTTCATTGCGCCTAGAAAAGTTAGCATTTTCACTGGACCTAATGTCTATTATTGAAAAAAGTTGAGTGACGACTGTTAGATCTTCATGCAGTTCTCTAATATGTTTATTAGTTAAGGCACATGTGTGTTCAAAGGCAGTCAATATCATACATAAATATACAAACAAGGGCCCATAACTCAAGAAGTTATGGTCAGATTTTGCCCATAATCTAACTTAGCCGAGACATTGTGGCCATATACATAGTGAGCAAGTTTGATCATGATTCATTAAGAGCTGTGGACGGACGACGGACATTCATGATGAAATCAGGTGAGCTAAAAAGAATTAAGAACACCAGGAAATTTAACGCCAGATATCCTAACTCTCTTGTCTGGAGGAAAACAGGACATTAACAACATCAGATTTAAACATTTAACTATATAAAGGAGCAATCATAAACTCAAAAATATAAAATGTAGTCCGGACAATTTATACGTTAATACAATATATTACACAAAATTTTCAAACTTACGCATGACTGAGTTAAAAAATGAGATTTATACTTAACAAGGTACAAGGTTGTTAGCTCTTATTATCCTACGAATGTATTACAATAGTCTTCAGTAATCCATCAAAAAGAATAGCAATGATTCAACGAGACTATCATGTTCATAGCTAACTGTCATAATGCGACAATTAGAACGCTAAAACTGTCGCAGACAGGACAGACTTAATAATGCCTGTATAGAAACCCAATGATTGCCAGTGTATTTATCTCTGTTATATAATATGGAGAAATCTCATGGTGAACAGAAACCTCTGCAATCATGGTATATCATGTGTCAGATGGACTTAATAGTTGGCTAGACAGCAGGTGTAACTACCTATTCATTATTAAGCAACACTGCCTGACAAATGGTAAAATCATAGATAGTAATCATCAATTAGTCACCGGCTAATTGTCTTCAATATTCAACATGTTGCTACAATCATAGTAGTAATCACGCAATCCTGCAGGACATTAACCTATTTTTCAGCCAATGGACCGATTAAAAAGTAGGTTAGTTGGACTTCTTTCAGTTAATTAAAAGGTGTCAAGCTACATGTATTGAAACAGCAATTTTCATACAGATAATGAGGCTAAAAAAGGGCCAGTAGTCTTACACAGTCACAGGGCACACAAAAACTTTCTGGTTTCCCAAGTTACCTAACAAAATCTTTTTTTCCCTCAGAGATTTTTTTGGCCTCAGTCAACTTTTTTGCAAATATTTTCAGTTTCTATACCAATCCTAAAATCTATAAATTTATAAAAAGAAAGTTCTGCTGAGCCTAAAACCTTTCTTGTGTTAAAGTATTAAGTAAGCCTAATGTTTGAAATCAGCAACAATCCAAAAGATATACAGTCAAACATGTGAACAGCACTATGATTTCTGAGTTAAATTGGGAGAGAACCATCATGTATCTCCCATACTACAACTGGCTGGACAAAATTATTATAATCCAAATAAATTTGTTTCCTATATCTCACAGGAATGTATAAATACAGACTGAAACACTGGATGGTATTAAAGTTGACTGCTGTACAAAACAGTGTTATTGTTGATACAACACAATCAAGAAACAAATGCTATATACAGAAATTAAATAGCTGCACGAGAATATATCTAGAGGGAAACAAACATATTGTGAGGTATGCATTATACAAAAACAAACCAGAAAATTTCGATTTTTTCCATCAAATACTTAAAGCAGAGATAATTAATGATATAAAAAGTCACTTAAGATCCTATGGAGAATTTTAAGCAAGTATTATCCGACATGAGAAGTCCAAGCATGATTTAGCATTTTTCTAAAGCAGACATCTTGGCTTGTCACTTGTAAAACACTGATTAATGCAAAGAAGATTGAATACAGACTGCACAGTTAGTGGTCCTGATATGCAAAAGGTATCATTACAGCCGATCAGAACACCCATGGACTACATGTAATTGTCATAATTATTTTCATATTCACACTAACATACCTGAGGCATACAATATGATTAGGTTCATTTCAACACACTGTTATTTCATAAGGGACACTGTAGTTATCAAATAACAAGAAAAACTATAACAAAACATTATAGGTAGACGAATTACAAGAAGCATATTGGTTTATGTTTTTAGTATGAAGTTACTTTTTTTATAAAGGATATTGACCGTTTATTTCATTCAATAAACCATTAAGGAGAGTAAAAAATATTTATATGATACGAGTAATACACATTATAATGACAATCATGAGTTTATGACAAATGAATAAATTCATGTATATAGTTCACAAGCACATGGTTATATCATACCCTACATCATAGAATCAACCCTAATTGTTAACGAATTCACCATAAATCTGAGCACTATCATAAAACCACATTGAACTTCAAATAACCACACAACAACTTATCTAGGCAATGCCTTCATGATTTACTTATCTGTCAAATATTAATAGATTCAGTCATCACCATTAGCCAATCAAATGGCCAGGATTAGCCAAACTAGTAATAGACACTACACTATATACATGCAAACAGCTATAATAAACTAATACTCATAAGTTAAAATGCACAGGTCCTATAGAGGTTAATATAATAAACCAACATATAAACTTGGACGACTAAGGTGGAAGTGTTTTGATTTTATAGGCAAGATCAAAGTTTGGTACAAACAGACAGACAGACAGGCCAAAAACAATACAACCCATATCCATTGATACAGGGGCAAAAAATGACAAATATAAGCAAACTTAAATTGAACAGAATGATGCTGTATGTTTCCTAATGCAAAAATAAGGTAACAACATTATGTAACAGTTAAATCTGAGTTAGAAACACCAGTCCTCTGTACAAAGGCAACCCTGAGAAAAATGACCATTCTTTTAAAAACTGTCATTGATTATTTAAAATAAAATGACCTCCAAATAAGTGACAACTGTCTATAAAAGCCACATTAGTCCTTCCGAATGATTTGACTGTATACGCATTATCCATTAATTTGGCTACCAGTGTTATGGTGTAAACCTTTGGAGGACTTCACTCTATCAGTTATAGTCAGACCTGTTAACAAAGGTGCCCTTGGGAAAGACAAAATGTGCCCTTTATTGACAAGTGGTCTTCATTAGGAGGTCGATTTGTTCTAAATGATCATTGATTGTTCTTAAAAGAATGGCCTTCATCTACTTGCATGCAGGCTCGTCTGAGGTAGTAGGAAACTTACATTCTATTTTTTTTTAAATCTAACCAAAATACCATAAAAAGGACCTCCAACCCTTTTGCACTCACAAAAACACAGACAAATTCAACGACAATAAATAACTACATCAAATACATCATAATTAGCATTCATAAGCATTCTGCACCAGGAATATTTTATATGAATCTTTATTATACACCTCAGTTAATACATATCAAAGACTGTCTGTAGGCCCAAAGGCAGAATATAAGTGAACAGCCTGTCTGGAAAACATGGCAGTACATTCTAAGTTATGAGATACTGCATATAATTAAAATGATGCCACTGTGCTGAGAGAATCTGAGTGTAGCTAGAAGATATTGTACAGTCATAGAACAGGGATTGTCACTTCTGTTTTATTGATTTTCAAAGTACCTTATAATCATATCATGTAGGGTACTAGGGCAGTATGTAATGCATACAAAAATGGGCAACTTGAATATAATCCAGTATTGATTGAGGGCTTAACTGTAAAGGTAACAGTAGATTAAAGGCAACCGTTAGATGCCAAGCAGCGTATGTTCAATATGCTGTAACTCATGAGTACATGAGAAATACCGGTAACAGTAATAGCAGTACATATACAGTGGTAGGAATGCAAAATTAATTGAGAAGATGGAGTATTCTTTAACCATCCAGCAATGTAACGCCATATTTGAGCAGCTCTAGACTTAATCTAAACCTTTTTGTTTAAAATATATGTACGGTCATAAAATAAGCGATTCTCGACAGGATTATTATCACAACCAAATATATTATATTACCAAGGGCCTGATGGTCTTATTATGTTTATTTCGAGTTCTTCAACCTACTCACAAAAATCCTGGCAAATAAATCAAATCAAATGGGGAGGGGGGCATTTTTTTTACTATTCGAGGACTCAGCGCAACACTATCGTAACTTGTTCTTATTTCAATATGAGTTACAACACTCTTGCGTTGAACCCTCGAATTATTGTTAGATGGTAAAAAAAATCCCCACCCAGTGCTAAAATTGTGGATATGAGCACTCCAAACAAACTTATTCTTATTTTCAGCTAAAGCTGGATCAGTGTAGCCCTTTACATCAATACCTCATTGTGCTGATAAGGAAACAACCAGTGAAGAGTCATTGTCTAAAATTAACTTCCTTAATTTATGCACATATTCAGGTGAAAATCATGTATTTCCGGCTTGAGGTCTGGCTGTTGATGACACCAGACCTTTATCTGCATACTTCTCCAAACTAAACATTTAAACTGCTGCATAAATCATGCACTGTTCCTACATTGGGTATAAGGCAGTACTTGAATTATGCATATCAGTTCACAATGTAGGAGATAAGCCAATGCTGTCGGCCCTGATTGACATCTAATAAAACAAGCTCGTATGTCTTCACCTTCATGTTGTAAATGACTCCTGCTTGTCTCTACAGACAATCGATACACATACCAAGCTTATACTGGATGTCCTTTGAACATGGTAGCAGACACTTCAGTGGCAAAAAAATCCCCAAATTTCCGACACGCAGCTCGATTTGAAGTTTACTTCAGCTTTGTAACTAAGAATTTCCGACAGACATTTCGACGACAGCTAAATCATGTGATCAGAATGGCTTTTAAAGAGGTGAGAAGATCAAATATAGAACGTCCAAAATCACATCATTCAAGTGGACGTTGTCTGCGTATTCATTGATTCTAGGAAGATAAACTATTAAACGGAAGAAAAGAGGATGCATCACTAAAATCAAAGAATACAAAGAGCCTATTGAGGCAAATTATTTTGATACAACTACTACACTATTTTGATAACAAAATCAAGTCTTAAATTATCAACCATCAGCTGCAGACATCTATGCTAGGTTATTAATAGTGCGTATAACTTATTCATTAGCATGTTTTGAACATTCAACCGGAGATTATTGTTTATGCACCCAAATCTGAAATATATTACACAATTCACACCTGCTTCTATAACCAATGTTTATCATTAAATTAGTGATTCTACTAATAACAAGGACCTTTCTAATCTTACACTCCATCATCAAACAAATGTCAAAGTAGCCAAGCTGCACAATGATATAATGCATCATATCAATAATTCAATTTACAAAGAGCATGTTACTTCATTCTTAGATTCACTGTTAACCTATTTGTACTGATTCAGACAGGACATTTATTATGGCATACACACTATGTACTGCAGTGTGGCAATGTTGGCGATGTAAACTCACATGATCTGATAAGAAAGCTGTACTACACATTGCAGCTTAATTTAAATGTAGTGAGTAAAAATAATTTTTGATGAGTTTGATATTGGCCTCCAATCGCAATGGTTTGTCATCAATCAAAATCAATACACAAAACAATAAAATAATTAAAGCATCAAGAACTTTAACCAGGAGATATATAACACAATTGACACAAACCTGCAGCCACAACTAAACCAGGTGCAAACTCTTTTATTGTTTCAATAGTCTGGAGGAAGCCAATCAAATATTCAATATTAAAATATTTAATTCATGGAATATAAAATACGTAGGATTATATCAGAACAGTCTGCGATCTCTCAACTATAGATGCCAATCCCTTCAAGTAATTTTCAGCAATGAAATCAGACGTCTCATTTTCCCCAGAATTGGGTTTTTCCCGACTGTTTGGTTCATCGATTGTACCCACGATCTATTGGGTTTCCCAGACTTCTTAGTTCATAAGACTACCCATAATCTTTTGGGTTTCTCTGACTAATCTTGGCTCCCATAGACGGTACCCAGATTCTATTGGGTTTCCCTGACTTAATAGTATCAATTGTTCCAGAATCTTAGATTTCCAGGTATTATCACTCATTTCCATTCATAAGGCCCATTTTTTGCACAAATCACTAAATAAAAACTGTTGGAAGATGATTTTATGCATACATGAGCAAGTATGGTCTTTCTGATTGTTAATCTGATTCGTTCATACCTTTGAAATCCTTAAGAATCAAACTTACAGCAAAGAAAAGCTAAAATCCAGAAACTATTAGGGCCTGTCAAAGAATGTACTCAAGTATCATTTTATTCTGCTTGCATAAATTTTCACACTAACACAAAAAAGTTCGGAATTTTTAAAATCACACATTTTCAATTTTAGTTAAAAAACAATGTAAAATATTCATAGAACAAGAGAATGTATAAGCACTGTCATAGAATGTATTAGCACTGTCATAGAATGTATTAGCACTGTCATAGAATGTATTAGCACTGTCATAGAATGTATTAAGCACTGTCATATAATGTATTAGCACTGTCATATAATACACTGATCTTTAATGCATGAAAAAGGCAAACATTTGTCCTGTAAGAATTATAATGATAACACAATATATACCGCAGAGATCAAATAAATTCTGACATATCAGTACCGTTAGTTATGTGCAACAATCGCATGCAATTGTCAGATGAATTTAGTGACAACTAATTAACAATGTGTCAGCAAACAGGAGTAAAGCCCATGAATAAATGATTACGAATTTCATTGAAATGCCATAGACCGAGTTAACAAATTGTTAATCAAAACCTGAGCACACGAACAATCATCCGAAAGGCTACAACTAACAATTGTCAGTCAGTCTCAAAAGAATGGTTATTAATATTCAATAACAACCTTCTCGTTTCCTGCAAGCGGGTGTAAAATTCCACTTTAACACCCACTTGTATTCTCGAATAAATTTCATGGTTTGACAATCTAGATTTTAAAAAAGTCACCTACTGGACAAAAAAGTCATTCGAAGTTGGTGTAATGTTTTACTTTTTGCTAGAAAAAGATGTTTTCAATTGGTAAATCAACTCATGCTCAGCAAACACATTACACTCAAAAGGGAGGTAATTTTGCATATCACCATTTTCATGCTCTTTAATACTCAGTAAAGTAGCGAAAAGTGCATGGACTAATATGCATATTTTTATATGGTGGATTCCCAATGAACCTCCCTTTAAGTAATTAATGTTTTATCAGGTATTTGCATAAAAGCTCAACATTGCATGTTGTATATATACTCGTAGATGTCTCTCTTCAGAGGTAAATGCGTACTTGATATTAGAAAATTATAAAAGTCAACCCACCATGAAATGAGCAGTACAATGTACTGGGAACCAGTGTTCCATAGTATTAACATATTTATAAGATACAAATCATTCATCATAATAAGCTGATCAGTACTACCTTACACTTATAACCAAGTAACTTTCCACATTTAATATCATGTTTCAATACCAATGATATAAGATTCTATCAAATCAGCTTAAAAATGATGTAATGTAGTAATTATAATTTTAATAGCTACAGACTGTGAACTGTAAAGGAAGCATTAAATCAGGTTTAACTTATCTGATACCATTATTTAATAAAACGTTATATTAAAACAATCCACACAGGGACACAAGATAATTTTCTATGCAAAATTATCACATCGATCATTTCAAAGTATTTAACAAAAAAAATATAAAAATACCAGTTGACAGAAGTACATTGGTTAAAACTGGTCATCTCTTAAAATGTTGATTTGGGTTAAGGGGACCTCATGAGTTTTAACAACAGGTAGCTATAAGTTATGTACATGTAGGTATGTAGGCATTTGATTTCTTAACTGAAAACAGAAGACTGGCACAGAAAAAGAAAATACTTTTTGTTTGGTCGAATTTGCAGAATTTTTTTGAAGAGGTGATTTTTTAATAAGTCAGTCATGAATGTAGCTGTTACCAATTCAGCAATTTTTTAAACACAGAAACAAAAAAAAGAACTCTGTTTAAACACACTTTAACACAATGAGAAAATCAGGTATAAAGGAAACGGAAAATGAATGACAAAAAATCATACATTAGAATAATAAATAATCTAATTATTCACTGCACCAAGCAGGAAACCAGACGGAATTCATAGTTTTTCATAGCACCGACTTTTATATGACCATGTTGACAGACAGTGGATGATGTTTAAAGATACATAAATCATTCATAATGCTATCATATAACACATCTCCAAATGATTACTTCAAACTCACTAGCCCACTTAAATGGCAGACAGATTACAAAAAATGACTATTAATCATGAATAAATTGAGTGTGCATGAATGTATGTAAGTCATGTATGTATGTATGTAGGTATAATGTTGGTTAGACCACCAGTTCAAATATGTACCAGATAACACTAAAAACAGAATTTGTTTACCCCTTCGAAAGGAATTCATGAATTTTTCATGAACATTTCTTGCATACTTCATAAATAGTTCATGAATTTTGAATAAATCTTTGACTGAGATAGGATTGAAAATTCATTTATTAAACTTAAATGTAACATCATCCTGAATCCAAATCATAACAGGGCCCCAACTACCAAGCCCAGTGAGTACTCTGTTTAATCAAAGTACTGAAAGTACTGTCGGAATTTGATTTTTTTTTTCATATGAGACAAGTCACTGGTGTTTAAAAATCACAGGAAAATGGTGGATCGAGGCATGTATTGAGTGCTTTAATTATAAGAACCAGGAAAATACCCGTTATTTTAAATATGAGTTGGGATACAAATTGAGGGTTCAGCGCAACAGTGTTGTAACTCATATTGAAATAAGAACAAGTTACGACAGTGTTGCGCTGAGCCCTCGAAATGCTAAATGGTAAAATCTACTTAACCTTGACCAGACAAGGCAATTGCTATAATGCCCCTGTATTTTTAAATTCAGGGAGCATAGAAACTATTGAGGATATTGGACAATGGTCATTAAGTAACACTTAAGAATAATCTTCATACAATACAATCATTCAGAGCATTTGAATATCTTGAACAAACTATGTACAAGTCAAAATAACAAGAAACTGATACTTCAAAGAATTTCTGTGGAATTTGAAAGCAATTTTGACTTCGATTAAATCAGTACCTGTAAGGCATATTATAGAATGCTTAACATCTCGATGAAAAACTTGAAACAAAAGGAATCCATTTTGCCTTGTGGGTACTCCAGAGTTATGCATACAGGTAAGTAAATCTTATTTTAGATTTTACGACAATCAGCAAAGAGAACATGCCTGTTGAATTCAATTATACAACATTTCATGTCTTCATTTTAATAATTTCTCAAGTAATTGTTCAGAGCAATATTTTAGAGGGTTTTACAACATTTTTTTCAACAATTTTTCTGTTATACATGGCAGACATTTGACCTAACCAGTTTTCCTGGACCAGTACAAACTTACATATTAATTTTAGGAATTTCTCAAGTTATTTTGTTCAGTGCACCATTTCAGAGGGTTTTACATCATTTTTTCAAAAATAATCTGTTATACATGGCCGACATTTCACCTCACCAGTTCACCTGGACTGTATTTTCTAACTAGTACAAACTTACACTTCCAAAAGAAGCCTGCAACGTCTCAACATATTCGAGGGTTCAACGCAAAAGTGTCGCAACTCATATTGAAATAAGAACAAGTTACGACAGTGTTGCGCTGAGCCCTCGAATTATGGAGGAAAATAGTCAAACTTCCACAGAAGGGTCTTGGCCTGTTCTGTGAGGAGACAACGCAAGCTACAAGTCAACATTAATTCTATGCTGCAGTCATAGAATGATTATTAAGGATTATAAGATTTAACAAGAGAAGTTTTCTGTTGGGAATACATGAGAGATTAAAATTATACACTTTGTTAACCTTAAAAACTAGTCAAAAATAGAGCAATTTTATCATCAGTCATAGCTCAAAACTGAGCTGGGGTCTAGATCTATAACTAGGTCAAAATCGATTAAATCACTTAAGTGAAGTTTACTGTTCCAGTTTATGTACAAGTTGCTTTTGTCCATAAGGACCTGGATGCATATACAATAGCCTGAAGTATATTTAAGTTATACACAGATTCTATTCAGACAAAGACTTACAACAAATGGTTTACTAGACATTCCACTATGTAAAGATTTAAGCAAAGAATCTTGCCAAAATTCATGATAATCTCATCCAGCACATCTGAGTGTTCAACATATGTTTCTATTTATTTCCAAATCTTTGCTACTTTTCATTTCACCACACCTAGTCATATCACAGATTAATTGGTTATTAATTGCAAACAACAGATTGGTAAGCTAAATATTATAGTCCTGCAGTGGCAAAATAAATAGCTATCATGGCTGGAAATTGCCACTTTCTTGCACTATAAATACTTGAGCACACAATACATGAATCAACATGTGAAGCGATCTTATTTCAAAAAGGAAGTCCCAACTTGTGCATAAAAAATAACCTAATACGCCCCAACATAAGCTGAGCGAGCGAATGAACATTAGTAATTAAAAGTGTGCAGGAAAAGTTAAATAGGGTAATTACATGTATTCTAAAAGATGATAATGTAGGTAGAATTTTATAAAATGTGAAGGAAGAGTGATTCTATCAAAACCCATGGTTCAAGTTGCAATTAAACAATGGAGTGGGAGGGTCAAGTGGATTGGCAGTCAATTTATAATTATTTCTCCAGTAGGATGGAGATATGCTAGTCCACATCTTAGAATGAAAGAAAGAGCAGGTTCTGATGCCCCCACAAATTTCATATTTACAGCGAGCATGAATCAATCATAAATGGGACAGGTATACACATCAAATACCAGGACTACATTTAGTGATGATATGACATACATTTTAGCAGTTTTCCAGAAAATAAATGTAACACATTCCATGCTGCATTCCACTGAAGAAAATGACAAAAACAAATGTACAAGCCAAGAGTTCCAGATCTAACAAATTTCTATTGTGTAGACATCCGACAGTCACATAAAAACTATGGGAAGTTAGCTCATTCAACTCAGGGTTCTCAATAAGTTTGTGGCCAACAGGCTCAAAAGCTAGACTAACAGGCCTGCTAGAGGGAGTCTGGGCATTTTCTAGCAATATTTTATGAACTTTTGAGATTCCTAACAGGCCCAAACACATATCTAAGCGGTTAAATTGGCCTGCCGCCTGCTGTTATTGAGAACCCTGTCAACTGACCCTATTTTTTCTGCTGACATTAGACCTTTTTCAGTCATGGTTAATTTTTACTTCTTTTTTTAAAAAAATATTTGGAAACAAAATTTGACTGACCCTAAATTTTTTGGGAGATGTTAGAAAATGAAAATGTAAAAAAAGTGATTCAAGTTGTTTTCCTGTAACAATTAAGTGGGCATAAATAACTATGTCAGCCATATGACAAGATCCTTCACAGAGAACCTCACCACTTCTCCTTTTCAGTGTGCAACAGAAGTAAACATTGGGCAAGTATGAAATATTGAACGTCTAATCTTTAGGTAAATAAGTTATGACGCAACCACTGTCTGCAAAATAATCCATGATAACCCATATACAGTAGTGTTTAAACAAACTCTCATTTAAACAACCTAGACATTAGTTATCTATGAAAATATAGATAAATAATCAAATGTCTAGCCATGGTCTGTATTGACAACTCGAAAAATTCAGAAAATTTTAACCGTTCATCTTGAAGGGTTGTTACAGCAGTAACGAAAACAACACAAAAATTATGCATTATAATTAATTATCATGAAATAACAAACAAGAGGGCCAAGATGGCCCTATATCGCTCACATGACAATCACTGTTCACTCATTAAAACATTGTTTTGAACCGGTAACCTAGTTTTTGACCCCAGATGACCCATGTTAGAACTTGTCCTACATATAAATAAGACAAACATTCTGACAAAATTTGGTGAAGATCCAATCAAAACCATGAAAACTACAGCATAGACAAGGTTTTCCTAAGATTTGACCTCGTGACCTAGTTTTTGACCCCAGATGACCTATGTTCGAATTTGTCTTACATATCATTGAGACAAACATTCTGACTAGGTTTGGTGAAGATACGATCAAAATTTGACATCTACAGTGTTAATAATGTTTTCCTAAGATTTGACCTTGTGACCTGGTTTTTGACCCTAGGTGACCCATATTTGAACTTGTCCTTAATATCATTAAGACAAACGATTTGACAAAGTTTGGTGAAGATCCAATAATAACTGTGAAATCTACAGTGTTAACATGGTTTTTCATAAGATTTGACCTAGCGACCTAGTTTTTGACCCAAGATGACCCATGTTCGAACTCGTCCAAGATATTATGAAGACAAACATTCTGACAAGGTTTCATGATCATCCAATCAAAACAGTGACTTCTAGAGTGTTCACAAGGTTTTCCAGCAATTTGCCCTAGTGACCTAGTTTTTCACCGGAAATGACCCATTATCAAACTTGACCTACATATTATTAAAATAAACATTCTGACAAAGTTTAATGAAGATCCAGTCAAAACAGTGATTTCTAAAGTGTTCACAAGGTTTTCCCTTATTTGGCCCTGGTGACCTAGTTTTTTACCCAAAATGGCCCAATATCGAACTCGTCCGAGATTTTGTTGATATTAACGTCTGACCAAGTTTTGCTAAAATTTAGCTAAAAATGTGATCCCTAGTGTGGTCACAACATAAAGTTTGACGACGCACGACGCACACTGCACGACGCCGGACGAAGAGTGATCCTAATAGCTCACTTTGTCACTTTGTGACATGTGAGCTAAAAATTGAGATCAATACACTCAGACAAAGTGTAATTTATGCACTTAAAAGAAAATGTATGCATTTAAATTGTTTTGCAGTCATCAATTTGTAATGAACAAACTTATTGAGTGTCTAAGCGAGACATTCTACATTCTTGTTCATAAACATTCTAAACATAAAGATGGTACAGATACTGCTAGAAATACATGCGATTCAACAAAGTATGACATAATTAACTAAGGGCAATAAGTAAATGAGAAACCACAGGGCCATGTGGTTAACTACCGGATATATTGTAAATAATTTTTTACACAGCCACAGCGTAGAGTAAGAATTTATTGCAAGTGATGAAATATATATAAATAACATTTTTCACTAAAAGAGTCACACAATCTAACAAACAGCCTATAAATGTAAAACCAATCCTGCCAGGCATGTCATAAATTCAGGGAAACAAACATTATTTCAAGATAAAAGACTTATAATGACTTATGATGTCTGTATTTGGAGAAAAAACACCCAGGAGCGATTACAAAAGTAACCCAGACGTTCTAACCACAGAAATAATAATAAATGAGACTTTGTCTGTAAAAACCTTCCAAATCCTCAAGTCATGCATAAAGACATGTTACAAAGGTACACATGCCTGATTACTGATTATTACTCATTAACAATAATATTTATGTTATAATTCATCGTCAAAGCGAGAGCGCTCACGTTTCATTAGCTTTTACATGAAATATTTTGTTCTTATCAAATAAAAATTTGTAAGAAAACATGAGGTGTTAGTCAAACACAGATGCCCCATTAACGCCAACTGGAACATAATTTCCTGCAATTGATTTGACAAGGATTTCACACTCAGAATAACTGTTACTAAAGGGACAAATATTTTTGGACATTTTTATCCTTAGATAACTAACCTGAGGACAGAAGTTGAAACTGATTTTTGTGTTGAATGTCACCATGACCTTGAACTTTGACCTACAGACCTCAAAATCAATAAGGGCCATATACGCATGAAAACCGACCTCCCAATAAAGTCTGAGAACCATAGTCCAGATTCTTGTTGAAAGTTGCTGTGACCTTGACCTTTGACTTATTGGATCGTTCTCCGCTAAAAGGTCGGGTATGGTTAGGTTATAGACAGACTGATAAACTGATGACATGTGCAAAAAATATAACCCCACAACTAAGAAGGGGGGGGGGGGGGGCATAATAAGAACGAAATAAGCCCGAAAAGGTCAAGAAGAAAAGATTGTTGCATAAAAAAGATGTGAATTGTTGCATAAAAAATCAAAAGATGTGAATTGTAGCATAAAAAATCAAAAGATGTGAATCAACAGAAAATATTTTCGACAAATCCGGTTTTAATAGCTGGTAAATAGACAATTACTAAGGTTTTAATATAATAAACATACTGGGTGGGGCTAAAAAAGCTGTCAAAAAATCATAAAGGAAGCTATTACAATTGACAGTGGTAATAAGGGGCAAATTATTACTAGTTACTGACCATAACCACTTAACCACACAGAAGACCCCTAGAAATTATGAAAGTAAATAAACTTATATACTAGCCATAACCTACACTGAGTTACAAATCACATACCATGTAATTATCACCAATCAACATTTACATAATAATTTTTTATATACAGCTCCTCATTAATCAAATTAATCTAAATGCACTGGATTATCTTAACAATAAAACAAAACAGTAATAAAATGGTGGCATACAAAGACATTTCTAAGCAATGAACTCAGACGTACCAAGTTTTAAATTGTTTTGTAAAAAAAAGACTTCAAGGTAATTTTAACAATGAATGTCCTTGCAAATTGCAAATTCATGACTGACTCATAACCGGAAACCACAACTCAAAATTCCCAGACTGACAGACAGACAAACAGCTTATACAGGTTTAAGATTTCAATGAATAATTAACTTAAATCACGTTAAAGAATAATTATGTTTTCTATATTAAAACTCACTATATATACACCTTTACAAAAAAATGTTAATGTTGTCAATGCAAAACCTCTTCCATCATCTGAAGAATGACGTCATACAAGGCATTTGTTGCAGACGGCAATGTGATGCAGACGCCTATAATCTGCAGACCATGAAACAACACAAACATAGCAGAAGCAAAACAAAAAAAATCTAGAAAGCAAATAAATATAAGCATTTAGATTGTACATTCGTGAAAATGTAGGAGCAGACTCACTCATTCAATATGGCAGGATAGTAACAAATATGATTTACCTAAAGCAGAATAAACACTACATCAGTACCCCACCCCTGACCTTCAGTCTGGAACCAGGTCCCAGTGATTCTATATAAACAGTACATCAGTACCCCGCCCCTGACCTTCAGTCTGGAACCAGGTCCCAGTGATTCTATATAAACAGTACATCAGTACCCCGCCCCTGACCTTCAGTCGGGAATCAGGTCCTGCAGTGATTCTATATAAACAGTACATCAGTACCCTACCCCTGACCTTCAGTCGGGAACCAGGTCCCAGTGATTCTATATAAACAGAGAGATAAACAGCAGCCTCACCGAGAGTTCACTCAGTTCATTACAGTACATTATATTGCAGTTAATGCATTATTGAAAAGATGTCTGAAAATATGAGTATTTGCACCAGATAGCATTTAAAGGCATTCATGCCCATGATGCTTGACAGTCAGATTATGTGGGCAATGTTAACAAGGCCAGTACATTTATCATGCCAGAGCATTTTAACTGTAAATTATTGGCAGTTAACATAACTACACAATAGAGTATGTAATAACAATATTTAGAGTAATTTATGATGTAACAATAATCTTTTTTTTTAGAGGATCAGACCGGTGATTATGAAAGTATACTATCTTGTCTGGTATTCCACGCCAGTCCTTTTCTTTGCTTACAGGTATGTCAGATGGGACAGTAGACTGTGGAAGTATTTTGAAGATTTCCGTAAGAAAGCAACAGCTCACTCACGTGCCACCCAGAGGGATTCAAAATCACAGTGGTGCAAGGCAAACAATCGCAGAGGCCACCTTGGACACTTTAATAAGAAAATTGTATTTCAAGCACAGTCTTGAAACATGTCCAAAGAAGTCATACTGGCAAAATAATTTATGCTAAAAAAAATTGATTTTATTTACTTGCTAGAATTTTTGTGATAAGGCAGGAGCACTAAAAAAAATTTTTTTTCAGCCCTACAGTCAGAATGTATTGAATACATTTTGTGAAAATAGGCATTTTTTCCATGTGTTTCTTTCTTTGAATCCTTTTCTTATCTACGTCCAGTGTAACTTAAGAACTTGGACATCTATTCTCCCTTTATTCATTGCAATCATGGCATCTAGGAACAATCACTTCAATACAGCCAGTTAGTGCTGAGGTGTACATGTACTTCATAAACTTATAAGCATCATTAAGAATGGTTTACCTCAAACAAGAATCAGACATAATCAATTCCAACTTGCACTCCATACTTAAGACTAAATTCAAGACAAATCATCAAAACACATAAAAGCAGACCAGCATTTAATTTACTTCATGATCTAGTTTATGACCCTAAATGTATCCAACATTTGGAACACTTCTGATGTTAAGGTTCCACTCCCCGACAGCACCAAGGTAATTCATTAATTCAATAATTCATGATTCTTATTTCATGCTTCATAGAATTCAAGATGCATTTATGGTCATGCATGAATAGCTGTACGATGCAAGGTTTAGTCAATTTATCAGCTTAGAATCTCTTAAAGTCACTTAATATTGACAACATAAAGTGCATACACAGACTGAAGCATTCTACATCACGACAAAGAACTTAACTGCAAAACCAATCAATGGCTGAAAGACATACAGACAGCTAAAAAATCATAGAAATGATCAAGAAAACAAGCTCCAGCCATCTTTTCTTAATAGATGAGTTTATTTAACAACAACAACAGCCTAACATGGGAATATGCGCGGAGACAGGAAAATAACAACAATATCTGTCTGTCTATGAAAGGCCGAGGTTTAAATAACATGAAAATATCGCAGACAATGACTCAGCAGTAAGTACTCCACCAGGAAGCAGTTGACATTTTTACATTTCTTTGAATAGCTTAAGGATGAAAATTCTAGAAACTACAAATTGTAAAAGTGATACTTATTTGAATAAATATTTGAACAAATCCAGCCTGTTTGATCTTACACTCTACATATTCTATCATAATATATTTTATGAAGCTAATCAATTAGACTTTCTATCAGTCTGGGGCACACGTTACTTTTTCGCAAGTGTGAATTCAGCAGAAAGATGCGATGAATTATATACGTTTCTCATGTAAAATTCAGCGTCTGTCATTTTTTGGACTTTACTGCAAACTGAATCAGAATTGACAAGTGTCTAGCGATCACTTGTGGGAACATATCTGGTTTTAGAGAAATCACCCATTCCAGTAGGAAGGTACAATCCAGGGCTCACATCTGACCCCTAAAATAGCATTTCGACCCCTTAAAAATAGCAAAATCAAGCTTCTTACTGTTGAAAATTTATAACAAAGGGTCAAATTTACAATTACATAAGTAGGAAATTTTGTTGACCCTTTAAATGACCATCACCAGACACCTAAGTGTCCTTTAGACCCTCAACTTTTGATGTCTAGTGAAAACAATAAACAAATTAGGCCGAACAGAATTAAAACACTGGAAGTCCAAACATGGGAAATTTATATGCACTTTTAAAACTTCTTTCCATGACCCCCATAGGAGCCTCACGATTCTGAAGTATGACCCCTCAGGAGCCTCACTATTCTGAAGTACGACCCACTCCCATAGGAGCCTCATAAATACAGCTCTAAAGTGTATCATAATGCACTAGTCTATAGCAACACTAAATGATTCTTAATAGCTTATTTGGATTTGTCAACATAAGATTTTAATCAAAATCTCGATGAATTATAATTTATCAATTTAAGCTGGTGTTTAACTTTAAGGACACAACGTGCATTCTATACTGGACCTTTGACCTACATAGTGAATCAATTAAGTGAATCAAATGATCTAGTTTTTGAGCATCTATTATAAAAATTATATAGAAATTTTATTTGTTCAAATGTAGCATCCAGTAAAATAGGGTTTTCCAATAACTAGGCCCTGAATCTATATTTCTAGTGACTTTGACCTTACTCTCTTAGTCAGGTCGTTGACTGGACACCTGTTCAATATTATATGATTATGCCCAGTGGCTTTCATCCTAAATGGATTAATATACAGAGCATGGTGGATTTTTTCAATGTGCATTTAAGATTCAAACCAGGAATCTATCCTAATTGAACAAGTTAAAATACTCCACAGGGACTGGTTAAGCTAACTTTCTAGTCTACTAACAGAACTGGAACAATAAACATGAACTCCGTCTACATTAAGTCCAATTTCTGTACCTCTAACAAATAAGAGAGTAAGAAAACGAAGAGAGAGGGACAGAGAGGGAGAGGGGAAGGACAGAGAGGAGGGACAGAGAGGGAGAGGGGAGGGACAGAGAGGAGGGACAGAGGGAGAGGGGAAGGACAGAGAGAAGGGACAGAGAGGGAGAGGGACAGAGAGGAGGGACAGAGAGAGAGAGGGGAAGGACAGAGAGGAGGGACAGAGAGGGAGAGGGGAGGGACAGAGAGGGGGAGGGACAGAGAGGAGGGACAGAGAGGGAGAGGGGAGGGGCAGAGAGGAGGGACAGAGAGGGAGAGGAGAGGGACAGAGAGGAGGGACAGAGGGAGGGAGGGGGGAGTAAGACAGGGAGGAAGGAAGAGGGGAGGGACAGAGAGGGAGGGATAGAGTGAGGGAGGGACAGAGAGATAAAGACAGACAGACAGACGTACAGATAAGAATAAGAATAATCATGCTGCACTCAGCTGCTCAAAACAAACTAATTACCATCAGCATAGGAGTGTTTTTGCTATTTATAAAAGCATCTAAGGAACAGACTAGAACAACTAGAACTTGATCTTGTGCACTAAGTCGCCTTCATTCAAAGCCAAAATAAAGATTAAGAGAAGGAAATCTGTCAGTACATATGTAATGAATAGGAGAACATCTACGTGCACGAAGATCTCAAGCAAAATAATTTATACTTGACATGCAGGTATCTGCTGAGGTGAGACTACATACTGTGGAATAATTAATTTTCGTTGGGGATTTAATTTCATGGATTTCGTGGGTCAGCCCATCCACGAAATAAAATCCCCACGAATTTAAATGTAGAGATAAGGCATTTCTTTTCAAAAATCAAATTCCACGAATTTATATCCCCACGAAATAACCATTTGAGTAAAACCCACGAAAATTGAGCCCAACGAAAATAAATGAAAATACAGTAATTAGATACTTACAGTTATAATGATGAAAATCAAACTCGACAGTAAAGCCACTGGAATGGTTTTTCAACCATATATAAGTAATGTTTACAACATTTAACTTCGAATGAAAGACTTTTGGGTTCTCAAAGTTATGTGAATTTGTACAAATTCTTCCGATCTGTTTCTCACTAGAATTTTTTCCTTTTACAACAATCTCAGGTGGCAGACACTGATCAGTGCTGTAATCCAGTAGGTGTTCTGTTTGCAAATTACCACTTGTCATGGAAGACAGCGACCGGAAGCCAAAGAATTGTGTAAAATTTAGTTCAATGAAGTTATTCCTAGGTGCTCTTATATGAAATTCACACTGTTTATATCCTTTAAGTTGATAATCTTCCGACAATGCTTGGATTTCGTCTTTTTGCGAGTATGTGAAGCTGCAGACAGCTGAAAGTATAAAAAAGGATAATCACAATTATTTAATTGCTGCAAACAAAATGTACGACTCATGCATATCTGCAAATATCGCCCAATAGACCAAACTTGTACAACTTGAACAATAACGTGCAGTCGCTGTGTGCATTTAATGCGCAGCAGAAAATTTCGCAATGCGCTTTTAACATAAGCCTTATGTTGCATTACATCACTAGTTGATATAGGTCCACTCACTGAATGATATACAAGTAATTAAATACAACTGTACACCTGTACACTTAACAATAAATCATAAACTCAATCGAAATATTTTGGAGTCCTTAGACTTGCTATGTGACTAAACTCTAGGGGTCAGGATCGCTACTATTTTACCAAAATCTGTCCCGAACTACTTTTTGGACTTAACAAAGTTCTATAGCTATGCTATGTTCTTTAAAAATAGATGATCTATACTGCTCTCGGATTTGGCACCGAGTTCCTGTATTACTAGTGAACCAAAAGAGGCATGCATTCTTGCTACAGAGCGAAACACCTAGCCGAGCATATCTGAGACTTCACAGCTGACATTTGACCAAAATCACAGTCTTCAGAAGAACAAATCTAACCAGCTTTAAGATTGCATTCAAGCTGTGATAAATGTTAAAAAAATATGCATGTATGGTTACCATAATGTTTTCTATCATTAATATAGCAAAATGTGAAGAGTTTATTTTTTCTAGTTCAATATGATTAGTACATAAAAATAACATAACTTGTAACCACCAGTAAAAAAAAATGTAAATGAGCCTTCACATCCTTAATTTCCAATTTTCAAAGAATGAATCTCTTTACAAACATTAGCTTTTACCATTATGAAATATCTGATTACATTATGAAATTTCATGCAGACATTCGTTGTTTGATGTTTTGATAATAACGATCTTCAAAGCTTATTGATAGAGCTAAACTTCAATCTTTAGGAAAAATTTCATCAGTTTGTACGAAATAACTATTGCCATTTTTGCACGGAATGAGAAATTACCTTTCACAAGGATATCAAGTGAATATTTCATAGCGCCTCTCGTTACTGTATAAAACAAAAAGTTAACGAAAATGTAACTTAACAAAGACAAAAAGGATATCAACAACTGTCATTTCAAAACAGGAGAGACACATGCACAGGACATCAAAATAAGTGGCATAATGATGTAACTAACAAGTTACCGTACAACACCAGTATCAACCAACACTTTACAGTACAACCTCAGTAATTAACCACACATTACAACTTCAGTAATTAACCAACAAATTACAGTACAACCTCAGTAATTAACCAACAAATTACAATAAAACCTCAGTAATTAACCAACAAATTACAATAAAACCTCAGTAATCAACCAACAAATTACACAGTAATTAACCAACAAATTACGGTACAACCTCAGTAATTAACCAACAAATTACTGTACAACCTCAGTAATTAACCAACAAATTACACAGTAATTAACCAACAAATTACGGTACAACCTCAGTAATTAACCAACAAATTACTGTACAACCTCAGTAATTAACCAACACATTACAACCTCAGTAATTAACTAGTAATTAACAGTACAACCTCAGTAATTAACCATCAAATTACAGTAAAACCTTTGTATTAAGACCATCTTTAAAGGACCAAAAGTCGATACAGTCATTCTATTGTGGACAGTGACTTGTACTATCTGTTGTAGTGCAGTTAAGAAAAGGGCATTGTCCAAATAAAAAGGGAATTTAGGACGGATTTTTTTTTATGAAACTACGCCTCTTCCCCCACTCCCCTCTTTCAGTACAATGAAGAATAACAGTAGTTTCCATGACAATACCAGGATTATGATCTGAATCTGACAAAAGCAGTGAGCATATAACATGTTGTTGTTGTTGTTGAAGCCTTAAGCTATTCATTGATCATGTAAACGTCTAGACAGAACAGTCTTACAGAGTAATAGGCAGCGAGTTCCATTCCTATTGATACAAATTTTTAGAAAAGAACACATTTATGGTTTCTATTAAGAAAGATTGCAGTAAACAACTTTAAACACGATTTAGCTGTAAATCCCACATTTCATACATAACACAAAAAACATCAGCACATGTCGCATGAGTTTATCTGGAAATATTGTAAACAAGTTAAATATACAGGCTAGTAAAAAATGGGGCAGGTATGTTGCATAACTTTTCTTTTCCTACTTTTTTAATAGAGCTCTATCTATAGCCTAAGTACTTAAGAAAAAATTCTTGCAAAAATATTTTTGTTAATGGATTTTGCTGTAAGAATCTGAACTATTGGCACAAAAAAAGGGTCATTAAGGGATGCTGTGAAACCGCTTATTTTTTGACTGGCCTAATAAAGGCATTATGTAAACTTATATGGTGTAACCACAAAGTCAGTCATGCCTAGAATCAACACCATATAAACTGTAAACAACATAACGACATTCTGTTACATCACTTCAAGAAGTGAACTATTTACACTACTTATAAAAACAAATTCGCATCAACTATACATTAAGTTCTAAAAAGTAAATATCCTTCTCCGAACTTGCACAGAGTGTGTAAATTTGTATCAGTATATCATTGCAATGCACGTACACTCGAGTGCATGCAGTCATTGTCTTAGCTGTATTTAAATTTATCAAGTAAGACATAATCTGTAACTGTTAAGCAACTTTGACATCATTCACAGTTAAATATAGTTTATAACTACGCACAGACGTAATTTTTCAAGCGCATGTCTTGAATATTAAATTATATAATACAAAAGATAGTCAAAATGGTAGGATATGTTTATATGCTATAAAGAAACTGACGAAAGTTAAATACTGGTACATAATGGGTGAAAGAAGAAAATTTTCAACTACTGGAAAGATTAACCTTTGGTGCAGCGGAAACAATAAAAGCCAGTACACTCGGGACCTACCGGTATGAAAAAATGGAAGTTCCAGCATATTACAGAAAAATTCCACCCATATAATAAACTTTAAATATAAGTACAGAAATGAAAAGTTAGATCTAGACATCTTACATGAGTCAAGGCATAAACATTTCTTTCATATTTAAAATGGCATGAATAGTATTATCAAATTAATAGTAAATTAAGTCCATATTCACATAATAATCAACTTTTCCACAAGCACATGAATGTCCAACTCAGGAGTCTAACTTAGTTGTACACTGAACTTTGAGAGAGTCCAGACGACCATGAGAATTTTAAATAAGTGGTATGAACCCAGACAGACACAGACAGATAATGAGAAATAGATCTTCAACAAGTACTATCTGCACTGATTGACCTACTCTCAGTCATTTGGCCTGTATGACCGCTCACTGGACATAATGATAACCTGGGGCTAAATTAACACTATAACCAATATTTGTAAATCTCCATTACCTGTGTTCTAGACAGTCAACAGGTGTGTTAATGCTGATTATATCACAGACGAATAATCCTGTGCAATTATAACATACAATTATTTACTGTCTGGCGGGCAAGCTGACCTACATTTATGAACGAAACATGGAAATAATTGTGATATTACAGTTAACAGAAAATTTCCAGTGAAATGTCAAAGTACAATGACAAATAAACAACATAATTTGAACAAACTTATAATGATTTTAATATAGAGCCTTCAGGGTAACTTTCCTTCTGAACACGTAGGGCTACTTTAATTATATCTATTATGTTATGACAGTTATTCAATTAAAAACTAATTATTTTTTGTAATTTCTTACAATTCAAATAATCATTTAAAATTGCGAATATTTTATTCCCTATCGAGACTATGTAAATTTTGAATTTTGCATCAACAATAGCTCTTCATATGACCATTAAATATTTCTTTTTCTTTTGCAAAACACTACAACTCAGACCATAGGACACAGTCAATAAGATACAGTACATTTAAGAGCAACACAGTTCATAAGACACAGTCTACTCTTTATAACTGCAGTCTAAAAGACAAAGTCCACTCTAGAGTACCACAGTCTATGACATACAGACAATACCACTCTGTACACCAGACAATAAGACACAGTCTACACTCTACCACCATAAACAAAGACAATAAGACACAGACCAACATTGAAGAATTAAGTTGCATCACAACAAACGCAGGTTTGGCTTTTAGTTGCATCATATGCTAATGAAATGCATCCAAAATGCAAGAAACGCACACTCGCTGAAACACTGCAGACACACAGACAATAAGACACAGACCACTCAATAAGAAGCGACATATAGCATACAAAACATGGTCCACTAAGAAGATTATACAGGTCAGCCTAGACAGACCGCTGACTTCAAAAATTAGCCATAAATGCACTTAATAACATATAATACCCTTAAGGCATGTAACACATGATTTTATTGACTGGTTAACAACTATTGATCCCCTGACCTTCAGTCTAGATAAATGTATAATCTTAAGTAGGTCACATTACAATAGTATAGACTATACCAACCACAAAAAGAAACGCAATCGATATACAGTCATACCTTACTCAACTCCAATCAGCAAACTAACTCTTACAGTTTAAAGTAGTAATAATAATAGCTGGGTAAGCCTGATGATCAGAATATAAATATCACATTTCTGAGAGGCCGTTATTAAAAATTATCAGCCGGAGAAAATAATGTTTTCCTAAGGCAGCTCACAGGTCAATATAACTTTTCAAAGACTGGCAATTTTTAAGGCCACCCTTTCAGAAATTCCGGTAACTAAAATTTCATAAAAACATGAAAATTGTACGGCACTAATTTGGTAAACAAATCAAAATTTCATGAATACATAAAAAGAAAAAGATGAAAATAGTATGTCATTAATTTTGTAAACAGAAAATATTATCTAAAATGTATATTATTTTTTCTTTCTTAATTTATTGCATAATTAAACCATGCAAGCAGTTTTTAATGACAGTTTTAAGTATTTGCATAAAACCCATAAACTACATGGAACACATGCATGCATATGCATGAAGGGATTATTACGATGACTTAGGCTGACTTATTAAAATGCAACATCATGTGTCAGCTCATTGGTGGTTCTAAGCCCTTTATCCATGTCAGGTATCTTAAATAATTATGACAAGGAATGCCTAGAAAACGGCTGACTTTTAAACTTGGCTTCATCAGCAAAAAACTTTTTCAAAGTAAAGAAACTTTTGGAATATCATATTAGTCAGTACATTAACCATTTCATCACTAACACCCTCCGTCTTCTCAATCTCTATCAGTCCCTATCAGATTTTTACAATCGAACACTTCATCTATCTTATTAACAGTTTCCCCTGATATCTCTACAAAGACATTATCTAAAGTCATGGTATCAGCTCTATTCATTCATTCTGAAGACATTGGTTTTCCAACAGTCTTATTTCTGCAATTATTGCAATACCAGACTTCAATTTTGCAACTTTGAGACGGAAAACAAATTAAAGACTTTTCCAAGAAAATAAAATCATTACAAACATGTATATTTGAGTAAATATCATTCACAACAAGACAGAATTTAGGCATTCTATGACATTTAGAATAATGCATGAAGTCATGGCAACAGTCTAGAAGGAAAAGTCTTATGATGACAATTTCATGAATGATCAGCAATTGACTATTTAGTTGAGAATAGGTCAGTTAAGTCTGAATAGCAGTACAGTATTACAAAGCAATAAGTAAGGAGAAATAAAACAGCTGGCACAGAGTCAGTCGATATAAAAGCTGGTTGTTGTTTTTCTAGAATGTTTGTTGTGTTTAATGTGCCACAAATAATCCGTCAGCTGTAAGGAGACATTGCCCTCTTGAAGCAAAAAGTACTGAAAAAAAGTTGCAATTTTCATATTGTCAGATCAGGAGGCATTTCCAGATCAACCACAGAGTACAAAACACTGACAAGAGAGAGAGTTGGTCATTTATCATTGACACCATATGTACCAGCCAAGCCCTCCCATATTGATACCAAACAGTGATTTCCCATAACAAAGTGGTTTCATCCTGCAGTGGTTTCATCTGACAAAATGGTTTAATCCAGCAGTAGTTTCACCCAATAAAGTGGCTTCATCGAGCAGTGGTTTCACCCCAACAAAGTGGTTTCACCCAACAAAGTGGTTTTACCCAACAAAGTGATTTTACCCAACAAAGTGGTTTCACCCAACAAAGTGGTTTCACCCAACAAAGTGATTTTACCCAACAAAGTGATTTTACCCAACAAAGTGGTTTCACCCAACAAAGTGGTTTCACCCAACAAAGTGATTTTACCCAACAAAGTGATTTTACCCAACAAAGTGGTTTCACCCAACAAAGTGGTTTCACCCAACAAAGTGATTTTACCCAACAAAGTGATTTTACCCAACAAAGTGGTTTCACCCAACAAAGTGATTTTACCCAACAAAGTGATTTCACCCCAACAAAGTGATTTTACCCAACAAAGTGGTTTCACCCAACAAAGTGATTTCACCCAACAAAGTGATTTTACCCAACAAAGTGGTTTCACCCAACAAAGTGATTTTACCCAACAAAGTGATTTTACCCAACAAAGTGGTTTCATGCACCCAACGAAGTGTTTTAACCCAGCAGTGGTTTCACCCCAACAAAGTGGTTTCACCCAGCAGTGCTTTCATCCAACAAAGTGTTTTACCCAGCAGTGGTTTCACCCCAACAAAGTGGTTTCATCCAGAAGGATGCAGTTGCATAAATGAAAATGAAAGACTTATTATCTGACAGAACATTTACAATAAACATTTGTTTCGCAACTTCAATATAAACGTTTTGCCTTGAACTTGCTTTGTATCAAAATAATGGACAGCCAGGAGCCATAGAACTATACACATAAATACTTTATCACTTATTGCTTATTTATGACTCTTTTGAGCAGATGAAAATGTCTGAAAATGATGACAACAAGAGAATTGACTGATCCCAATATGGAATGTTAATGATACCAGCAATATGATCACGTTTTTGTTTCCTTTTGATTAATCAGTGCAAAATACTGAACAAAACCTGACAGAAACAAAGGTGCGAATTTTGTAAGTCATTATGCATTTAAATAAAATATCAGCCAGACAGAAAGAGTGAATTATCCATAGAATGGATATGCAGCCTTGATCTTGTCTAAACATTACAAAATTAATACAGAATTATATTATAATACACAACAAATCCAGCATTATAAATCTCATCACTATAAAATAAAGCAAGTGGAAACTTGCACCTGCCTTAAACAGATGAGAAACAATCTATAGGAAGACCTCTTTACACTTAGGTCCTTTCAAAATATACTCTTTAAACATTAAGAAATGTCACCAATGTCTTTAGCCACAAATTTATAATTCCAAAAATGTCACCAAGGTCACCATTCACTCTCTTATAATTCCAAAAATGTCACCAAGGTCACCATTCACTCTCTTATAGTTCCAAAAATGTCACCAAGGTCACCATTCACTCTTATAATTCCAAAAATGTCACCAAGGTCACCATTCACTCTCTTATCATTCCAAAAATGTCACCAAGGTCACAATTCATTCTCTTATCATTCAAAAGATGTCAACAAGGAGCCACTAATTTATCACACAAAAAAGTCTTCAAGGTCATCATTCAGTCTTTAATCATTAAAAAAAAAACAATGTCACCAAAGTCATGAGCTACTCTTAACAAATTCTTAAAAAGCTACATCAGTCCTTCAACACACACATTCAAATTATGTTGAAACTTAAAAAAATAACCTTAAAGACATTTCAAATACTGTAACCAATGTAGGAAATGTGCAAGTGATTTAATCTGGTCATTGTACAGATAAAGGAGATACAGAGTAACCTCTCCAAAGCAACACACTTTGGGATTAGCCAAATCATGTTGTTGTTGAGAGGTTGTTGCTCTAGAGAGGTTAAATTCATAATTCAATCATGTAGTGGGAAAAAATCATGCTGTTGTTGAAGGGAGGTTGTTGTTCAAGAGAGGGCCACTCTGGAGAGGTTGTACTGTACACTGTAGAAGTTAACACTATGGTGTCAGTATGAACTGTTCCAGTTTTAAGACAGCTACTTGAATTGTTAAGACTTTAAATGGAAGAAAGTTTGCACAGCAGACTTCCATGTCAGTACTAGAGGTGTATGAACAATAATACAAGATCAATACATGACACACAGATATTGGCACCAGCAGACGGATATCAGTCAATACTATCTAAGTTTCTGATGATCAATTACCATCTATTGATTTCACACACAATGGGACATTATGGAATAATTTTCATAACTATCCAAACAAGAATATTCAAAATGATCAAAGATAAACAATTACACTGGTTACATGAAGCAGGTTTCAAGTGCACAAAGGCAAAAACAAACATTCAATCTCTAAACAAACAAAACAGTTGATATAACATTACCGAGACAACAACAGATGATGATAATGATTTAATTTCTATCAAGCCCAACGTGCATCGTCAATGGCGTAATAAGCTGATTGTAATCCCTTTACCACTGTTATTTGCTTCATATTCAATCCTTGTATAGACAAATCATTTGTTTCTAAGTCTGGGTTTACAGCAATCGTTATTTACATTGTTTCAATTTAATACTATACAGTGCTCCTGTAGTCTGTATCAGTGCTAACCTGGTTCTCCGCGAATACCTGCTAACTTCTCATCAGTTAATGAGCAATGACCCTATAAGGACCAATTAACTGGCACAGAGAATGATGCCACAACCGAGGTTCAAACACAAATACCCTAGGTATGCAGGGTTTACATTATGAACTGATTACCAATGAAAACCACCAGTTAAAATCGCCAAAATATTGGTTACAATACCCAAATTTTGAAAATTTTTAGTACGATATTTAAGTATGCGGCCCCTTGACCCTTGGTCAAATCTCTTTTTTTCAAAGAAAATCTGTAGTATAAATTAATGTATTGAAGAAAACTCTGGGTATGTTGACCTATTGTGCGAAGCGGGAAGGTTCTTGTATACACACCATAAACAGTAAACACATCAGTGCAAGATAGTAATCACTTTTCCTTAAAAGTTATCTTATTAATTTATATAAGGTAAATCCACATTTTCAACAAAAAAAAAGGTCATGTATTTCAGTCAGCCAAGGATGTTCATATATGTCTACTCAGGACCTGTTTTCTGTGTGACTTCTAAACTCCCTGTAACCATCACAAAGCAGACAGACTGGAGTTAACGTTCAGTAGGCACAAACAGGACAACTTGAGTCAGAAATTAAATGGCCAAGCTGCTGAGCCAATGTTAACCAGACTGTCCAGCTTAGCTGTCCGGTTTCTGAGTTCTTCTTTGGGGGTCTTATTATGGGTTTTCCAGTTACAAAATCATTTTGTTCTGTCCCTCATGTCATAGAATAGCTTCTTAAAATTACTTAATGATTTGTTGGAGTGGAAAATCCTGTATCAATTACACATGCAAATAAAACAGACTTTATACACCAGACAGGCACTTGGCACAACCACTAAATTGATTCATTGGTTGTTTTTTCTCTAAAAATGATATGCAAATTTTCTGCAACATCATTCGATTTAATCAGCATTATAATAATCAACCATTTGAACACCATAAAAAGTCAGCAGCAGGTATTGGGAGACCTAAAATGAATACCTAACCACAGACGCAAAAGAAATCGAAGCCAATGCAATCAGAGACACCAGATATCACATGATACAAATGTATACACAAACAGGACAGAATCATATTGTTATATAATAGCCATACAGGACTATTCAGACATCGATCAAGGTAAAACGACCCAATCAAATTTCATTTTGACAGATTAATTTTTCACGAAATGGGGATGAGTATCATGATATCAGTAATTAATACTAAGCATGGGAGATGAAGATAATGAACATAGATAAGATAATTCCAAAAATAGCCACCAATCATTTGGACATCTGATAAAATGTTTACATTATTTTTTGTTATCATATATCAAGCTGACATGTTACGTAATAAATACATGTTATAATTAATTAGAACGTTATCAAGCACATCAGGCTATGAATAATGACAAGCAATGAATGTTGGTGTTTTTGTTTTTGCCTGAAACTAACTAAATTATCATTGCTAATCAGAGATGAAACTAAATTTAACTATCAGGAAAGAACAAACAAACAAACTGTACACCAACTTTGATACACATAAAATCACTTAACAACTATATCATCAAACAAATTGTTTATAAGAAAACCGATTTCAGTTAACACAGAATATACCTGGAAAGCCACCTTGGTCAAGTGGTTATGGTCCACTAGCCCCTCACCACTGTGAGCTCAAATCACATTAGGGACTAAACAGTAAACTTCTCATGTGAGGAAGTTGTCCAGCTAGCTTACAGTAAGGTCAGTGGTTCTACCCAGGTGTAAGACTGAAGTCTTCCTCTACTTTTTAAGGTCAATCAGTGGTACAACCCAGGTGTAAGACTGAAGTCTTCCTCTACTTTTTAAGGTCAATCAGTGGTTCTACCCAGGTGTAAGACTGAAGTCTTCCCCTACTTTTTAAGGTCAATCAGTGGTACAACCCAGGTGTAAGACTGAAGTCTGAAGTCTTCCCCTACTTTTTAAGGTCAATCAGTGGTTCTACCCAGGTGTAAGACTGAAGTCTTCCCCTACTTTTTAAGGTCAATCAGTGGTACTACCCAGGTGTAAGACTGACGTCTTCCTCTACTTTTTAAGGTCAATCAGTGGTTCTACCCAGGTGTAAGACTGGAGTCTTCCCCTACTTTTTAAGGTCAATCATGGTTCTACCCAGGTGTAAGACTGAAGTCTTCCTCTGCTTTTTAAGGTCAATCAGTGGTTCTACCCAGGTGTAAGACTGAAGTCTTACTCTACTTTTTAAGGTCAATCAGTGGTTCTACCCAGGTGTAAGACTGAAGTCTTCTTCTACTTTTTAAGGTCAATCAGTGGTTCTACCCAGGTGTAAGACTGGAGTCTTCCCCTACTTTTTAAGGTCAATCAGTGGTTCTACCCAGGTGAAAGACTGAAGTCTTCCTCTACTTTTTAAGGTCAATCAGTGGTTCTACCCAGGTGTAAGACTGAAGTCTTCCTCTACTTTTTAAGGTCAATCAGTGGTACAACCCAGGTGTAAGACTGAAGTCTTCCTCTACTTTTTAAGGTCAATCAGTGGTTCTACCCAGGTGTAAGACTGGAGTCTTCCTCTACTTTTTAAGGTCAATCAGTGGTTCTTCTACTTTTTAAGGTCAATCAGTGGTTCTACCCAGGTGTAAGACTATAGTCTTCCTCTACTTTTTAAGGTCAATCAGTGGTTCTACCCAGGTGTAAGACTGAAGTCTTCCTCTACTTTTTAAGGTCAATCAGTGGTTCTTCTACTTTTTAAGGTCAATCAGTGGTTCTACCCAGGTGTAAGACTGGAGTCTTCCCCTACTTTTTAAGGTCAATCAGTGGTACAACCCAGGTGTAAGACTGGAGTCTTCCCCTACTTTTTAAGGTCAATCAGTGGTTCTTCTACTTTTTAAGGTCAATCAGTGGTTCTTCTACTTTTTAAGGTCAATCAGTGGTTCTTCTACTTTTTAAGGTCAATCAGTGGTTCTACCCAGGTGTAAGACTGGAGTCTTCCTCTACTTTTTAAGGTCAATCAGTGGTTCTACCCAGGTGTAAGACTGGAGTCTTCCCCTACTTTTTAAGGTCAATCAGTGGTTCTACCCAGGTGTAAGACTGGAGTCTTCCCCTACTTTTTAAGGTCAATCAGTGGTTCTACCCAGGTGTAAGACTGAAGTCTTCCTCTACTTTTTAAGGTCAATCAGTGGTTCTTCTACTTTTTAAGGTCAATCAGTGGTTCTACCCAGGTGTAAGACTGAAGTCTTCCTCTACTTTTTATGCCGGAATGTCAGCAAATGACTTTGACTGTCGGTACACATTAAACCCCAGTGAAAAAACAACTGAATTTTCCAAACAGAAGCCCATTCTGAATTATTTTGCTCTCATCAATTTTAAGAAAAACAACAACTTGTATTCAAAAAGCTTTTAAAAACCTCCTAATTATATCCAATGCTAGACCCACCTCAATGGTCAAGTGGTTAAGGTCACTGACTTCAAATCACTGTAACCTCTTACAGATTTAGGGTTGTGGATTCAAGCCCCGCTACCGACCATGACTCTTTATGTGAGAAAGTAGGCAGTTGCTCGAAAACTCGATACAAGACAAACAAAATATATTCACTGCTGCCCCATGGTGCATTCATTAGGGGACACACAGTAAACTAATCAATGCGACAGTGTATACATTTTAATCTCAACATGTACTGTATCTTGATAGACCTAAAATGTCTAATATAAATATATAGCAGACAAAGTGAACAGTTATATAACATTATTAAGTGCAACATTTGTCATAAAATATTTCATTATCTTTCTCGACTTTATGATTTATGACATTTAGTTCCCTATATAGCTAGATTAAAATGCACGTAGTTGAAAATCTTAACAACTGTAACAGCTGAGTAAGAAATATGTTACATCGCCATTTGTCACATGATATATAGTGAGGGCCACAATGTGTAACAGAAAATACAGGCTTGATAACAAATAAAACATACCTGACAAGTAACCTCAGTGAAGTATATAATAATGACCTAAGAGTATCTTATTCGAACCGGATTGGCTGAATGCAACCACCTGCATATGATATGGAATTTGAACACATCATAAAACAATCTATTACCGCACAGAATATACAAGGCCAGATGGTAGCATAGTATTAACATGGATTACTTGCGTTTTACGTCATGGGGGTGACACCAATATCTCAATGACTTATAACACCCTTAAACACCCTAAATAAATAAGCCTCACAAAATGTATATGGTATTGACTTGAAATAAAACTGAGACCAAGATCTTTGACCAACTGACACCATTCATATTTTGTTCATAGACAAAACAGCTAATCAAGTTGGACAGCATGTGGCACAACTTCCTTTGCATTGGTATATTATCTGATGAATTCATATCATTTCAGTCTATGTGGCAGCAAACAGTCTCCATGCTAACCCATGAGCCCAAAACCCGATTTCTATAAGATCAAACAGAACATATGCAGATAGGCCAAAAGATGAAGTGAATCAGAGCTGTGAGACATCTAATGACCTTGGATTAAACATATTCAGTCATACTGACATTCAGGAAGAAGAAGACCTGGTGACTATTGGAGCTTATGACTGTTTAAGGTAATTTGTTTCATACAACTCTGATTCACTTCAGTTCCATGCACAGTCCTGGCCCAGAGGTTTGAAAACTTCAGATCACTGGACTCCAAACTCAAATCTTTTCATTCAGAATTTCTAAGTTAATAATGATCAGACAATAATGATAGCATTGTTACATTAGTCTGTCAGCATTATTGTTCTAAAGCTGTATTTAAACATTAATCAGCTCTATATAATACTTCAAGAATGATCTGAGACTGCTCTCAAGTTTTATAACCTTCCAGGGGCATGGTGTCTTCTTTGTCTTGAGCCAACAGGAATAGCTGCAGAATAAATGACATTTCGGTTTGAGGATTTTTTTCCTCTGCACAAAAGTTACTGAACAATGATAAGTCCTTTATTCGCCACTGATCTGAGCTACATATTGAAGGACCTCCGACATGTCAAGGCTATACGATGCATGGAATGAAACAGATATAAACTGCTTATCAATAAAGACAAACATTGAAAACAATTCTCCTTTTTGAACTTACTATCTGAGTAAAGTCGACACAACAACTTTGTTTGATAACAGAATCAAGCTGGGAAGCTTTATATAGATTCAACAAGCAATTGCAGCCAGAGAAAACACTTGTTTTTCAGAAAGCCAAACTTTTACAACAATTACAATTGATTACAATTTTTCTAATTGTCTTGAACAAACAATGTCTATGGAGGTATGAACATTTTGATCCTCTGAAATTTGAATGGATCAAAGACGGTCTATCAGACACAACCCAAATAAATTTGATGAAGAACAAACACCCTAGAGGCAGTATTGTATAAATACATAGCCATAAAGAACCAAATATAGATATTTCAAACCAATTTCACCAGAATAAAACCTAACAAGCATGCAATCATAAAAAAAACTGGACTATGTAACAATTATGGTTAAAAATTACCATTGAAGTTTTCCGGGTTAAAGTAGGGAAGTATTTCAGACACACAACCAGCTTAGCTTTTAAGAATATCTAACAATATTCAGGACTACCTATTGTTTTCAGCAGACTGATACGTTGGCTAAACTCTGAGCACATATTGTACAGCAATGTCTGCAACATAGAAGCAACAGTCCTCTATTCAATCTCTTGGAATATGGCTCATTTTGAATTGGGAAGGTACATTTTATGGGTACGAAACAAAGAAAGAAAAGAATTGCTGGGAAATCACATAGAATCAAATAATGAACCGTAAAAGAGTCAGTTTTCTACTAGACACAGGACAGATTTAACACATGGAGGATTCTCTGTTGTTGAAATACTCCCTGACAGAAAGATTCATATATCATATAATAAGCTACACAAAATATGCTAAATTTCCCACTAAGTGCATGAACAGCCTTGGAATGAAGTCAGTTTTCATTCTCTAAGACAACCTGGAACAATTAGCTCAAATAACCAACTGTCTGTATTGACAGCAAGTCCGGAGACATTTCAAACTGACAGCTACAAGGCAAGAATTCTATAAATTCAGTCAGTAGGTCAGACTTGGATCACAAGGGAACAATAAATGCTATGAAATCTATCTAACTTAAAGAAAACATATTGAGAGAATTTCACAGGATTCTTTCTTCTATGGTACAGCACTCAGTTTCCACAGGGACTCGGGAAACATACTCAGAGTTCACAGGGGCTAAAAACAATGTTAATAAGGGGATTACCAACCTTTTTAAATGTCAAAAAAGTCCTTGTTGTAATTTTATTTACTACTCCCAAGATAAAACTTATTTTATCTATAGAAGAATGGGATTGCCTTTCTTTTAATGTTAAACTATGGAATATTAATACAATTTCGCCATATATATCAAATCTGATTGAATTCAACAAATAGAAATAACAGCAAACTCACTTTAAACTCTTAAAACAATCAAGAATTTAGAGCAGATTGCCCCAAGGTAATATAAAACATTTTATCAGTTCAGTATGTCTGGCCTTCATTACAAAAAAAAATTGATTTCATAGCCAAGTCAAAATAAAGGTGAGAAAATGACTAATTATTTTCAGATTGGAGTTATTCAACTCAAATTTGAGGAATGTTTTCCAACATTTAGATACATGTTTGAAGTTTTCAAAATATCTTCTATGAAAGATTTACTCAGAGGAATTCATTTTATGCACACAATAAATGTGACACTATTGAAAAAAAAAAAAAACAAGAGGGCCACATTGGCCCTTTATCGCTCACCTGAGAACCAAGGCCAATAATCAATGACAAGGTAATATAGTTTCCATCTCGTAAAACTCATTTTTACGTAGATTTTGAGATCAAAACCAACAATGAAGGTATAATACTGTTAAACAAGCTAAAACATAGCAAATTTTCTAATCCAAGGGTCCATAACTCTTGAAGTTGTGGTCCGATTCCACCCATAACTTAACATGTCCAAAACCATTAGGTCATACACATTCATTGTAAATATGATTAGGATCAGTGAATAAATGAAGGCGCTAGAGTGTAAACAAGCTAAAATATAGCAAATTTGCTAAGTCAAGGGCCCATAACTCTTAAAGATGTGGTCCGATTCTGCCCATAATCGAACTTGTTCCAGATCTTTTGGTTATACTCATTTACTGAAAATATTATTAGGATCGGTGTATAAATGAAGGCGCTAGTGTGTAAACAAGCTAAAATATAGCAAATTTTCAAAGTCAAGGGCCCCTAACTCTTGAAGTTCTGGTCCGATTCCGCCCATAATCGAACTTGTCCAAGATCTCTTGGTTATACACATTTACTGAAAATATGATTAGGATTGGTGAATAAATGAATGCGCTAGAGTGTAAACAAACTCAAATATAGTAAATTTTCTAAGTCAAGGGCCCATAACTCTTGAAGTTCTGGTCCGATATTGCCCATAATCGAACTTGTCCAAGATCTTTTGGTTATACACATTTACTGAAAATATGATCAGGATTGGAAGTTATTATCAGATTTTGCCCATAATCGAACTTAGCCGAGACATTGTGGCCATATACATTGTGAGCAAGTTTAATCAAGATTCGTAAAGAGCTGCGGTTGCTAGAGTGTAAACAAACTAATTGTGGACGGCGGCGGACAACGGACGCCGGACATTCACCGATCCTAAAAGCTCACCTGATGAATCAGGTGAGCTAAAAACCATACATAATTATTTATGAGTACAACGACTACATTATCAACGATATTTGAGCGTAGTTGATTGTGCTAATTGATGTACATGGATTCCAAAACCCATTCCCCTGTGTGCTACAGACTACCTGAGAAGTAAGTCTCATCAAGTTTCCTACTCAGAATCACTACATCCCTACACAAGAGCATTCTCGCTTTCTTTTAACTTAGGAAAAGCACAAAAAAATATTTATATTCAGGGCTCTCCTTTGACCCTTAAAATGGCATTTTTACTCTTGAGCAAAATAAGGCTTCTGACACTTGAGAAACTGGAACCAACTAGGGTCAAATTTACTATTATATTAATTAAGCAAATTTGTCGACTCTTCAAATTTTTTTATCAGACTTTCAACTTTCTTTCATACACCTTACACTGTGTTTTGGGTGCTTTTTTTCATTTTAGGAATTGTTAAGAATAAAGATACTATTAAGACTAAATGAATTAATGAGCATCGATTGGGTTGGAAGAGGAAGTGATAATTTTTAGCATTAAGAAGTTAATATTCAGTAATACAAACTAACAAATCCCTGATGACCTGTTCAGACAAATATCTCAATATCTCATTTACATGGCCCCACAAGTCACAGAAACAGCCTGCATTTTACTGAATATCTCACATCATAAACCATCAAAACGTAAGCTTTAACTTGTAAACATTCTTTAAAATCTTTCATTTACAACTGTGTTAAGATAAAAGATACCAGGTGTAGCATTAAAATATGGCATACACTAACAAACACATACCATCTCACATCTACAAAAAGCTCACACCTGCACAATACAAGCTGAGAAAATTATACATCAAAATAGGCATGACTGAATGTCAATTCATTTGGCAATAGTGGTACAAATATCAGATAAGGGGCTCTTCACCATCATTGGCAACTGTACGCCACCTTGAGATGTTTGTCTTACCCGCAACCGACTAGACCTGCAGACACAAGGTAAACATTTGTATAAATCTCAAACCACAAACAGAAATGGTTAATGATCCTAACCGACCTATATCTTCCCACAATGACGTATTAATCCAGACGAGCGCAAAAATGCTACAATTACACAATCTGTTAATACGAGAACAATTATTATGACACCTTAATTCAGGATTATACAATTTTGTTGAAAGCTTTTACCGAAAATAAATCACTAACTTAAATGCATGAATTTTAACATCGAGAATACCATTTAAACAGTTGGGAAAGATTTACTGACAATTGTAAATGAAGTTTACAAGACAAGCAATTAACCTGCTATCTGCTTAACTGCTCATTTATTTTATTATGAATATCAATGAGAGAAAAAACACACTAACAAGGCAGTAGTAGAATCAAAGGGCTAGATGGAGAGCCTAGCAGGATGGACTAGCAGGATGAGATTCTATCTAAAGCAATAATTAAATCTTCACTAGAGTCAAGAGAAAGCACTTTTTCATGTTTTTCAGAGTCAATGAAGTATGGTAACCCGACAGAAAATGACAGTTGTTAAATAGTGTCTTTATACTAAGCCATGAGGTAAACCAATTGGTACAGACTCAACAACAGGGTGTTCAAGTTAACATAGTCACATATAATTATAAAACAAAACAAAAATGGATCAACTACATGTACAAAGAAAGGCGTACTTTTCAAAGTCAGATATATTTTCTAAAATGAAAACTTCATTTATATTCATAAGGCCAACCTTAAAAAAGGTTCTTGTTAGCAGTAACCCTACCTAGAGAATTTTCAGTGGGTAGGTAGGTAGGTAGGTAGGAAATATTTTTATAATAAATTTTCATATTGAACCCAAAATACATGTCAGTATGCAATAAATGTATTATCAAAAAAATGTTTTTACCTGAGAGGCCAAATAAAAGGCAGTTAGGGGCCTAAATAAGTACTGTTGAGTAGGTAACGTTACAGAAAATAAATGATCTTTTCAGGATGGCCTTATTGAGAAAATAGATGTTAAAATCATAGAAGTCAACGTTATAATTGTCTAATTACTAAAAAGCAGAACAACAGTTGCCAGCCTGTTTCTGGTTCAATTTGAACAATTCAACTAAAGTGAAACCTGGCATTGCAGTCAAATGTTAATTGTCTCTTTATTTCTAGCAGACACAGTAACAGTACGCCAATTTGAAATCCATGTACTAACCAGGTATTTACTGGAAATTTATTCTCCGGATTAAGACTAGCAAACTTCTTACCCTATACCATGTAAACAGCTGTCTGAATGTTATACATGGACAGACAGTCTATCCAGACATTTAAGTGATTTGGCCTTCAGCTACGTCATTTAGTTCACTAATAGCCAATGACATCCAAAACAGAATGCTTTGCAGTTTAGTAATTAAATAACGGTTCGGGTCAATAGGTCAAGCATTTTGGTCCAAACAGGAAAAGTTTAAATATTCTGGGATACATTCATCATCCTTAAAGAATGTTTAACTCATAAACAGAAATTTGAAGTACTTGCAACATTAATATAAAACAAATTAAGTTGCATTTGATGAAACCAAACATAATTCTTCAATTCTGGAAGTTAGCAAACGATGTGTCAAGATACAAAAGCACGCTGGCTAGACACCACACTCCACAGGGAAATCTAATAGCTCACAATCTAGACTTTTTTTTAGAATCAATACGTCAAACAATTCCAATAAATAACATACCACGCAGAATACATACAGACTAACAGAGAAGAATGGCCAGTTTGTGAACTTATATGTTCTAATGGATTTTATAGTGAAAAAATAAGACAAAATAAAATGTCCTTGGACGAATCCAAAAGGGTCAGTTAATTAATCCAAATTTCTTTTAATCGGTCCGGTGGATTATATATCTTTCAGACCGCAGAATATTATTATATGATACAGGTCATTGTTTGCATTTAATTGAACATCCAACCATACTCATTCAAGTGTGCTACAAAAAAAAGCAATGTAGCATTTACACATAATAGACAAATAATTAAATTTCACAATCAATACAACCAAATCTATCTTTTATTATCCAAGTGTAAGTAAACATAACAACGAGTGAATAAAATGATCATATTATTCGTACATTCGTCTTACAAAAATAGACATAACGACAACACCTGGAGTAGCCAAAACTTCAAAAAAAGAACTTATTACATGATTTACCACTTCGTAAGGTGAGTAGACATGTACACCAAATATAACACACTTCAGGGACAAATAATTTAAACATTCAGACACTTCACAAACTACATACAGAAGTAACATGGTTTCTCCATTAAAACCTACATTACAAGATTAAAATCATATTATACAGTCAGTTGAAGGTCACACGACCATCTTTCCATGGTATAGGACTAAAAATATATGATCGGTTGATCGGTTTATCAGACTAAATGATTTATATCACTTCATGAATATGTCATTCTTTTGAAGGAAAACTTCAAGTACTGAGGTGCAAAAATTGTATCCATATCAGAATAGTTAACTGGTGAATATAATTTAAACAGTAGCATTAAATCAATTCTATCAGCATGCCAGCAATTTATATTAAATTTCTACAATAACTGTCTTAGCTGGTAAGCTAGTCACAAGAAATTAGTCAACTATGACATAGATTTAAGAAAAAAATCTAAGAAAAAATTGGGAAGTATTAATCGCTGCCACAGGCACTTTGACTAACGCATTCGTTAAAAGGGCAAAATTATTGATTTCAACTGAACCTGGCAACATAAATGTACACTTAACATGCAATATTACTACTTGACAACATTTTTCATGTTGGAAATTCAGAAAATTTTTAGAAGTCAGATTTTGACGAAAATCCTTTCTATTTATAATTTTGGCCATATCAATGTTTCAAAATTCAATAACCATTATGCTGTTAATTACAATTTTATTTAATTATCTCTTTTACAAAAACATACCTGACTATTGATATACTTGAATGCATTATTACTAAGTATACACAACTTGACAAAAATTCTGACAAACTTGGACTTTAAACGTTGAATAATATGCACACCACTATCCCTAGTATAAATCAAAACAGCTTTAAACTGAAGGTCACGCACACTTTCATTTAGATGCTTAAATAATCTTTAGACGTAAGTAAAAAAAATTTTACTAAAAAACATAGTTGAGAAGAAATACCTGGAAAATTGTAAGTCATATATCCCAATTAACGTGAATTAAACAAGCACCTGTCCGTTAAATGCAGCACACACACACACATGCATAGTCTACAAATGTTATTTATACACTGTATTTACTCTACATAAAACCCTTACCTTTAAGTCAATGTATTTTTACATAGCAAAATATCCGAACTAAACAGACAACAAATTTAACAGTTAGGCTCATTCACACACGAACAGTCCCTTTTACATACTATCTGCTGATGTGTATTGGAAATCTACACATAGTCTGTCTGACAATTACACAATGATACACACTGTGCAGTTGCAGCTAAAACATGCCAAGTAGTATATAACCATCTGAAAACACTCGGTCAATATCGCCAGTGTAGAGTTGTATAGACAAGCCGAGACATAAGTCGCTAGCAGACGAATACTCTATATTTATAGTACAAACAGACTTAACATCTGACTAGTCAACATTATAGTGTACATTATAGACAATGGCCTTAGAAAAAGGAAGATTGGATTTTGGGTTTGGCCAAGACTAGACAAAATTCATATCATTATTATTCATGGATGAAAAACTTACGTTTAAGAAAAACCGCCGAACTGAAATACCTTAACACAGACAATATTTCGTCATTTATCATGGACGGCGGCTCACAAGTAACACAAGAAAGTTTAATACTTGGAATCCCCAAGCTTTAGGGCTTCCGATCCTTAAAACCACTTCATGCGGGTCTGCATTTTAGGAAATATTGTGGTTTCATTACAATTTATTATCAAGACACATTCAAGATAAACACGCAAATGAAAGCAGATGAAATTTCAACCACCAGACCTTTGATTTAACTACCCAAACATGAATAACATCATACACTTAAAATGCTGTAATTCTACAAAAAATTCAAATTAATTCACAATTTATTGTCTTCAGGCCATTATGATAACTAAATTAAAGTTTTCACTTATTGAATATTGACAGAAATCATTGTACCAAATTTGATTATGGCAGGTCAATTGAATTGTCCAGTGCAGACAAAACCACATTTAGTCTCATGGTCAACTACTATTTTGACCCCTAATTCTCCGGTGGTAACTAACTATAAGGACATCTGACTCATGGATTTTACCACCTTTGCCTGACAAGAACCCTGGGTACTATAGCTACAGATGAGAGACATGATGACCTTGACCTAATGACCTAGAAACTCAATCAAGGTCACAGTCTGCCTGAGTATCAATTACCCTACTATCTGATGGTCGAGATAGCTTCGTAAATCTAGTCAGACTTGATATAACTGCCGTAATCTTGGACAGATTATAACACCTTCCCTACTAGCCTACATTTTTTTTCATAAACAAATGTGGAAGTTCTTGAAAGAGAAAAATGTAACCTTGGTGCAATGGAACAAAAAAATAAAATAGACAGCAATAAGAACCCCAGAAATTCCTCCACAAGCTAGAAATCTTTCACCCATCATCAAATGGATATGACAGGTCAATGGTCAAACAGCCCACACAAAGTCTGAGTCCATCTTAAAGAAATGTAATGAATCATCTCACAGATGTACAAGTTTGATTTATGACCAAATGGAGGTTTATGTAAATAGCAAACTTAAGAGTTTCCAAACTTAAAGAGTTTCAGGAAATTTTAAGGGAAAATACACTGAGGAGAAACTAAAACTGAACATTTTAATGATTTACAAGGAATACATAAAGAAAAAGAATGCCAAGATAGAACTAGAGGGCCGTTTTATAAACTTATCTTAGACAGTAGTTATTACACTTAATATACAAGGCAATCTTTCCATAGCAATACCCTCTGTAAATGGCAAAATTATATTGTTGTTGAGAGGTTGTAGCTTTAGATTGTTTGTTTTGTTTTATCCTATCCACTGTTATGGGAATCTTTTGCCAAATGTATAACTCAGAAGTGTTTACTGACCGCCTCAGTGGTCGAGTGGTTAAGGTCGCTGACTTCAAATCACTGTAACCTCTCATTGATAGAGGGTTGTGGGTTCGAGCCCGCTACCGACCATGTCTCTTTATGTGAGAAAGTAGGCAGTTGCTTACGGAGGTTGGGAGTCTAGTACTGGTTCTTCCCAGGAGCGATGATTAGGTGAACTGTCCACCTCATATGAATCTGACTGTTGAAAAGGGGCATAAAACTCGATATAAACAAAAAAGGTTTTTCAGTTTAAAAACTACCGACTATTAAATAGCTAAGATATGTCCAAGAAACACATAGGACAGTCCCCAGATTTTTAGTTATTATATGTCTTCATGTTCAGACAACAAAATTCTCCGTATTATGTGACTCACAGACCCAGGCATTATTGACAATTATGTAGTGCTGACAGCTATTTACATATATATGAAGTCTCCTACAGCATGTATGTACAACTTTCGGTATGGTTATGATAATTCCAGAAACACAGACCTGAACTAGTCTACACATATTGAAGATTAACTGCTTCAAAGTTCATGCATGTATATATGGAGCAGCTTCTCCAACTTAGTCCATGTTATAAAATAAACATGATTGAAAATACTGACAATTGATTTTCTTAGACCAAACAAAAAAAGAAAAAATATATAACTAATTATAAAATAAGTAACATTTCATATGATATGTCTCACCAAATTATAAGCTGTTAGTTATAATGACCTAGTTAGCATATAAAGGGAAGTCACTCTTGCAGACAACATCAACAGTATTTGTTGTGCTTAATAATAGGAAGTAATGAATTCAACATGGCATACAGCAAATGTCGGATAAACAAAGCAACAAAAGAAAAAAACGACCTTAAAAAAAGACACAGCTGAACAAATATCACATTTCGATCTTCACACTTCAACAATTAACTGAATATTTATTAAAGGTCCATAAGGAAGATAAAAAAATCTGGATCATGTCTAAGTTAGCGATCTACAGTTGTCATATTCAGTATTCAACCCCTTCTTTGAAGACATTGTGCAAGACAAGTGTAAGATGTTTAAGAACAATATAACAGCAAAGGAGAGCAAATAATGAAATGTGGTTACTTTAAAGTTACCACAAACAAACAACTCAACAATGAGTGTAACTAAAACAACAATTGGTCCCCGGATGTAAACTCAACAATACAATTCTTCAAACAAGGCAGACACAAAACATTGAGCAGACATATTATAGTAGACCAAATACAGAAAGATTACTCGTGCATACATAAAGGCTTCATAACGATCAAAGACCAAAGTGAACTACGTAACACTAGGAGTTTTTATTCATGATTATAGGACTGTAAATTTGCATTCTGGTAATAAGTAAACAAAATTGCCGCGCAACAATTCCAGTGTTAGTAATAAAACAAGATGTATTTTGCATCATAAGAGTATTACAACTATGAACCATCAAAAGAATTACACAACTGTTCAAACAAACAAAATGTCTGTAAGCAGACGATCCTTAAAAACATGCAGATAATGCATTTACATAACCCAAACTTTGATCAGTACGGTAAGATGGATGGCATTTTTCCATAACATCGTAAACTTGGCATTTGTATCCTTACTCTTTTCAAGCACTTCTCCAGGTTCTTTATCCTGCCCGATGTAAAGCACCGTTACATGCCTCGCCCTTCTTCCTCTGATTATCTAGACACGGTACTTGGCTCGGGAAGTTGGGATGGGGACACTGAAAAAGCGTCTCTGAGAAATTCAAAAGACGGAACCGAGAATCAAACCCACGACCTTTTGTTTAGAAGTCCAGTGCGTCACCACTCAACCCACCCATTATCTCTTGTATACTAAAACTGGAATAAATATTAAATCTTAAGTCAAAATTGCTAAATATTTATTTGCATCAGGGATTTTGAATAAAGGCATTATCAACAAATTTATACTGAGCCAGGAACCAATCAGGATTTCATATAATGTCAATAAAACATTAATCTATGCTGAACCAGGAACCAATCAAGATTTCATGCAATCTCAATAAAAAATAAATCTATACTGAGCCAGGAACCAATCAAGATTTCATGTAATGTCAATGAATCATAAAACTATGCTGAGCCAGGAACCAATCAAGATTGCATGTAATGTCAATAAAACATAAATTTATACTGAGCCAGGAACCAATCATGTATTCTGTAATGTCAATAAAACACACAAAATTATAGGCCTTGCAAAACCAGCTGTCACACATATGTATTTTCATACACATAAGGCATACGCTTGCATTGTGATTTTCAACCAATGGTTTAAATAACACTATGGTGAAAAATGATATGACGGATTAGCTTTGTTCAAAAGGATATTTTTCCTGGTTTTATTATAATGACAAGTTTGCGTGAGGGACAATAAAAATATCTAGATCTAAATGATTGCTGTCCATATTGAATTTCAGAGCAATCTAAACATACATATTCTCATCTAAACAGAGAAAAAAATACCCAGACCAGAGCAGGTAGGTTGTCTGGGAGCGCTGAAGTATTCAAAATAAATGCAAAAAACAATAATATACCCGTATGACCTGCAAAAACGAGTAAATTAAGTACACCTTTTGTATTAATATCGTTCCATACTTCATGAGTTAAGTTTAGAAACCATTTAGGAAAGATACATATCTGCAGTTTTTGACATATGATATAGAAACATGTATGACTGACCGATTTATCCACGGTCTGTGATTTGTTTAAATACAAGGTCACCCTCTAGAACACATACACATAAAAGACGCAATGCAGGTAATAAATCCCTCATAACAGGCCACTTGTGAACAATGGTCGCTCTTCAGGACACTTTTATGCATACAATACTATAACCATAATAAATCTCTCATAAAGGGACAACCATAGTCACAGTGACCACAGGTTTGACTGTAAGAATAAAGTCAAAAAGTTACATATACAACTTATTCACAAGTATCACTATACAATGAAGGCAACGTTAATCAAAATAAAGAGTTCCTTCTGGGGATCCCCGTGCATGTATCTGTGTGTCATTTACAGCCTTAAGAATTTTGTTGACAATACAAATCGAGGCAATTTCAAAATCAAGTCTAGACAGAAAATACAAAAAAATGATAACGAAACAAAGACCTGACTTATAATTCTCAATAAGCATGCCATGAAAATCGTGCCTTAATGTTACTTACGGGTCAGATGCACTGGCAGTAGAAGCGCAAATATTCAATTAAGAATGCACCAATACATGTATGAGAAATTGATTCAGTTTGTCCTGTAACCAGTTCACAGAGAAAAGGCATGTATAACAGCACGCAGACATAACACTAGCATAACTGAATCATAAGGTAAATTATATAATTATACACATGTCTGTGAGAATGGAACTATATTTAACGAAATGTCGTCACTTTCATGTTGAAACGATCTCAATTTACTTCAATAAATAAGACTATTGTTTCAAACATGTTTCAGTAAATAAAATGAATGCAGATTATCTAGGTGTTACTGCACACTACATTCAGTCTTTATTAATACATACAAGACCATTCACCCTATATTTAACAGAACACAGTATAGTACAACCCTTCCAGAGCGACCCTCTGTAGAGCAACAACCTCTCTATAACAACACCTTCAATATTTCCCTAAGCTGATATTTACTATAAATTTAACCTCTGTAGAGCAACAACCTCTCTATAACAACACCTTCAAAATTTCCCTAAGCTGATATTTACTATAAATTTAACCTCTGTTGAGCAACAACCTCTCTATAGCATTATATACCTTAAAAATTTCCCTAAGCTGATATTTACTATAAATTTAACCTCTGTAGAGCAACAACCTCTAAATAACGGCCAATATTTGCAGCTCCCACAGGGTGTTCCTCTACAGAGGTTGTACTGTAGTTTTATAATTCTTTTTTTTTCCACATAGTTGACAGTGATAGCCGCACTAGGATGGAAAACAGTGTGAACGCGTAAACAAAGACAGACATTGTCTACCTTGTTCCAAGTACAGACAGTTCAAAATCTTCCGCAGGCATATGAACGCAGTTTTTTTGGTTTGTGCAGAATGTGAATGTTTCTGAGTAATGAATTTTTATTTAGCTAATGCTTTGATGGTGCATGAAAACAATAAATACACAAGCAGACTGTTCGAAATAGAAATTCATACAGGGAAATATGCATAGACTGAATGGCAAATTTTCAAAAAAGGGAAGTAATGGATTTCGCAGGCATTAAAAACAAATACGTTTTTCTAAGTTTTTCTTCTTCTTCCAACACATGTCAGTGTCATAATATGCAAATCAGATAGTTTAATAGAAGCTTGAGTAGCCAAGTCATGTACAGACAAACCCGTGAACAAAGGCTTCTCTTGGAAAATACATCATGCAGCCTTTATTCACAGGGTGGTCTTAATTTGGAGATGGCCGCTAACACAGGTTTGACTTTATCTGTATCAGGAAGTTTAAGCGAATACCAATTGGGCCTCAGAATAATTCTTTCACAATGACTATAACATTCAACATTTGTTTGAATTAAACCCAGCAGGTAACCCTTACCCAGTATTGGGTATATTTTTTCTTAATTTATTTTTTACATTGAAACTAAAATACCTGACAAATTGCTATTTAAAATTAATATTTTTTAAAAAATACCCAAGAGTCAAAAGCAATAGCCATTTTTGTGATTATGACTTGTAACCCCAAATGAATTTTTTTTCCAAAGAGATAAAGATTGGTTTGTTAGGAGAGGGAACGTTAAATACTTCACTATATTCAATTCTTCATCATAATCATCTGAGATCACATGACATACTGCATGACATACTAAAAATATTACTTGAATTATGGTTATATAACATCTGCACAGAGTCAATCTCAAAATGCAAGACTTAAAGTGCCATTGAACTTTTGACCTTGTTTTCACATCCTTGACTTAAGGTGTGCTGCAATCATTATGTACTAGTATGTCATTCACCCCTCTTGCTAATGAACTGAAAGAAAACTGTTTCCCCCTGCATCATACAGAATAATAATCTCTATAAGGTTTCAGATGCCCCCATCCAGTGTCATAACTCCATAATAAGCTGTAATTCTAGACAGGAGGGAGTAGTTTATGGTAATGACGCAATTGAAAAACTTAAAACACATGTTGTGTAACCTCAGCACAACTTTTTACCTTTCACCTTTGACCTTTCAAGTTCAACTGTTGAAAAAAAAGCATGCTGAAGCACCATCCCCATTTGAACAGTATAAATAATAGAACAACTGAAAGAATTAATGAAAAATGAAGTTGACACATATTCAAAATATCTCCCCGAGGTAATTCAATTTTCTTCAAAATCAGTTAAAATTTAATTAAAAATTGTCACAGATTTCACTGAAAATTTCCAATAAAGAATGTCACAAATGGGAAATGAACACTTATGACAAAATTTCTAAAGATGCCAAAAATACTATCGGACGGTAGTCATCGGTTACATCATACAAATTAAATATGCTGTGCTTCAATAAAACATCAAGTACATGGAAAAGCCCAAAATGTCTTATAATCAATTAGACAACTTATTAGTCAAATCCCACATGCATTTTATTTACCTAATGAGGCAAATTGAAAGTTGAAAATCACGTGGCCAGACACTAGCACACTTAAGGTCAATTTAGAAGTGTGTGGCCAGACAATATCCCTTAAGTCAAGTTTTTGAAGTGTGTAGGCAGACACTACCGCACTAAATGTCAATTTAGAAGCATGTGGCCAGACAATATCACTAAAAGTCAAGTTTTGATGTGTGTGGCTAGACACTACCACACTTAATGTCAAGTTTTGAATTGGTGTGGCCTGACACTACCACAGTAAAGGTCAAGTTTTGAAATGTGTGGCCAGGCAATATCACTGAAATGTGTGGCCTGACACTATCACACTTAATGTCAAGTTTTGACATATGTGGCCTGACACTACCACACTTAATGTCAAGTTTTAAAGTGTGTGGCCAGACACTACCACACTCAATGTCAATTTAGAAGTGTGTGGCCAGACAATATCACTAAAAGTTCAAGTTCAGGAAAAGTGTGTGGCCTGACACTACCACACTAAAGGTCAAGTTTTGACAGATGTGGCCTGACACTACCACACTTAATGGCAAGTTTTAAAGTGTGTGGCCAGACACTACCACACTTAATGTCAATTTAGAAGTGTGTGGCCAGACAATATCACTAAAAGTTCAAGTTCAAGAAAAGTGTGTGGCCTGACACTATCACACTAGTAACAAAATAACTCAAATAACTCGAGTGAAAGTGTGTCAGTATAGCCAAAATTAAGCTAGATCACAAGATGTACAGCTAGGACAATTAGAAAGACTTCAGATGCTGACACTTGAAAAACAGAAGACTTTTCATGTATAATCTGTATTTATCTAGTTTGTTTATACCTCCATGTTAGATTTGTTTCTTTCAGACTTTTAGGGAGTTTATAATCCCCAGAGATCTGATCACAGGGAAATCTAGCTGTCTGAATGTTTCCTTCCATGTTTGCTTGAAAATCCAGCCACAATTTATGTAGGAAAATGATTTACATTATATTGCATTATTGGCTAGTAAAATACTGATTTCATCACACAGAAAAAATACAGCTAGCCGGAAGAAATTTCTAATGAAATAACTCATGTGTAAGAAATGTCAACATATTCTCAAACATTAGGTTTTCACAGGCAAGCAGAGCGAAACACAGTCCGTCGCACCCACATAGTTTACTCATTATTGATCAATCAGTCTGTTATCACAACATTATTAGACAGGATTTGCATCAAATAAATCCCAACAGTTTAATATGTCTAGACAATATTACAAGCAAGCACTTACCCAAGGCAATAGATGCTACATTCTGAGTTTTACTCTGCATAAAGTAATACATCTAAATGCATTCTCTGAATTTTCAAACAGGCATCTGTCTAGTTTTAAACTTTATGAAGAGCACCAAAGACAGAATTATTCTCGTTTTCCTTTGAAAGTTGTATGGAACAAATAACTAAGGCTTTAAAGGCTACAGACATGGGATTTCAAGAAATGTCAAACATGGTCATAACATTATCAGCTGATGAGGCAATTCTTCCATACTGTTAACAATATCAAAAGTTAAGCACAAAAATCGTAAGTTCAAAGCAATGATAACTGATCAGAATGCATTCAACAGTGTCCATACTGAACAGTAAGGTTATGAGTACCACATATGGCAATCAATGACCTTGACTAAGGTGTCTGGAAAGCAATGAATGCATGTTATTCAAATTATACATTTCTGGCATCATAATTAGATGCGCCTTAAGAAAAGGCCATGACCAAAATGCACTGAAGAACAAGCATGTTAGAATCGACACTACAAGGTCATGGTGAAACATGATGCATTTAACAAACATTTTGTATACACAACTGAACAAGAGTGCCAGGTCACAAAATACGCCCGTCAAAATTCATTTTTCAAAGCAACAAGGGGCATAGCTCTAAAGTGCCTGGGCCAAATGGGCTGGTTATCTAACTTGACTGAGATCTCATGACCATAAACATATCTATAAAGTTTGGTGAGGATCCGAATAAAACAGTTTGAATTAGACAGCGGACACCGTTGTATATGCTGCCCACCATGGGTGTTCCTCAGAATAATACGACCCATTTTTCTATAAGCCCCGAGGAACAGAATACCTACTTCCTCTTTGTTTAACCTTTCCACGAAATTCTCACTGTATTATTGTTGTACAGTATTTTGTTGAACAGTCTATAGTTAAGTATCTCATTGTGTTATTGTTGAACAGTCTATAGTTAAGTATCTCATTGTGTTATTGTTGAACAGTCTATAGTTAAGTATCTCATTGTGTTATTGTTGTACAGTCTATAGTTAAGTATCTCATTGTGTTATTGTTGAACAGTCTATAGTTAAGTATCTCATTGTGTTATTGTTGTACAGTCTATAGTTAAGTATCTCATTGTGTTATTGTTGTACAGTCTATAGTTAAGTATCTCATTGTGTTATTGTTGTACAGTCTATAGTTAAGTATCTCATTGTGTTATTGTTGAACAGTCTATAGTTAAGTATCTCATTGTGTTATTGTTGAACAGTCTATAGTTAAGTATCTCATTGTGTTATTGTTGTACAGTCTATAGTTAAGTATCTCATTGTGTTATTGTTGTACAGTCTATAGTTAAGTATCTCATTGTGTTATTGTTGGACAGTCTATAGTTAAGTATCTCATTGTGTTATTGTTGAACAGTCTATAGTTAAGTATCTCATCGTTTTATTGTTGTACAGTCTATAGTTAAGTATCTCATTGTGCTATTGTTGTACAGTCTATAGTTAAGTATCTCATTGTGTTATTGTTGGACAGTCTATAGTTAAGTATCTCATTGTGCTATTGTTGTACAGTCTATAGTTAAGTATCTCATTGTGTCATTGTTGGACAGTCTTGTTAAGTTCCCTGAAGGGGTATTGTAAATGGAACATCATGATAAATCAATCTAAGGTTTATCTGCATTTTGCTGAAAGCCGTCACGAAGGTTATGACTTTGGGTGTTCCCTATTAAAGCTTAGGTAAAAATACTTAGAAAACCTCATGCACAACAAATCAGCGTTTTAAAGCTCTGAAAGAAATCTAACCATTGAATTTATTGCAAGAATGAAGCACAAACATTGCTTTAAGTAAATACAAAATTTACCTTATAGTCATAATAAGATGATACATAAACCAGTCAGATATCTGAACAGTGACAAGCATAATGCATTTGATAAAATGTAAACCTAAAATAGCAGGCATGTAACTTAACACATGCTTTTCAAATGCGTATTTAAATTCATATAGTAGAAGTGGCAGAGTCTACAAATGTGAAGGTATATAGGTGCAAGCATATATAAAACCAGGTAACTGTGGACTTATAAACTACAGTAAAACTATTCACAGCAACTATGTTTTTTTACTATTTTTTGAAATGTAAAGGTACAGAGACAGAACTAACAAAGCATTTGTTTAACTATTTTTAGAAATATATTGTTCAGTATCAAATACAGGATTGAAATTCATAAGCTTATATATCCCTTGTATGCCTATTTCCGCAGTGACCCTATTACCGCCGATGCCCGGATAATATTACTAACTTGCACATGCGCATCGCCTCCACTTCCGTTTCCACCTGGCATTTGTCTGCAGGGAACCAGACTATTGTTTACATTGCCTGCCGCGACTTTAAAACATTTTTCATTGATGATTTATATCATTTCTACAGTCAAGTCAATTAATCGTTCATACTGCCATTTGCATTAAATTCAAATTAACACTGCTATATAAATGAGTCGCATTTTTATGCATTAGATCTACTAAAACACAGTTTTGATATTTCAGCAAATGCTAGATGGTCCGCACATTGGTTGGAGTTTAGTACTGATGCAGGAATGTCCCGCGTAACTACGTATCTCGCATTTGATTGGTCGATAGGCGGTAATAAGGTCATCAAGCAAAAAATCAATATGGCCGTCAGTGTGTCAAGAAATGCGATCAGTTGGTGTTTTATTTTATTGTTATTGCGATTATTTTTATGTTTTTCGACAAGAAGAAGAATTGCTTATGAGGATTAAATGGTTGTATGATTGCAGACTTGTACTGTCGTGCATTGTAACACTAGAAAAGAGTTAGGTAGGCGGTAATAGGGACAGCCTGTATATAAGTTTTTGACCGGGCAGGCTGAGCCATCTTCTAACTAGTCTAAGATATCACAAAGACAAACATTCTGACTGGGTTTGGTGAAGATCAAGTCAAAACTGTGACCTCTAGAGTGTTCACAAGGTTTTCCTTTGATTTGACCTATTGACCTAATTTTCACCTAAAATGACCCATGTTTAAACTTTCAAATAGTAGTAGTACATAACCACCAAAACCAACACCCCATCACTCTATGTTCAAGGTGAGCTAAAATCATATAAACCTACAGAGGACAAGACTGTCTTTAATCATTTACTGATAAAATTTTTACTTTATATACAGCCAAATACAGACGCAACATAGACATTTATAATTATTACATAATCGTATTGAATTACAATTAAATTGTATGCTTTACAGAGTTAGTATTATAATCAATAGACTTAAACATTATTATTCTGCTTGTAGTCATTATTGTTTTCCTAACTAAACATTTGAAGTAAAATGGTTCATTATAAAGATTTACTGACCGAATTACAGCACTGTGAACAAATAGTTAAATAAGATCTTCAATCATACACGCTGATCATCTAACCCCGAGTCACCTTGTGTCTGCTTTGTTTTATCCTATCTGCATGCACAAGATAAAATCATTAAATTGTAGACAAACTTTACAGGTAGAATTTATAGGTAGGCTACACTATAATATTATACATTCATGACTGTGATATTAAAACCAGCCTGATTAATCTTTTCTAGTACCAGATCCTCTTGAAATGCAACAAATGTTTTGGCTGAAAATGCTATATTCAGATATTATCAAATCATTCTTTGTTATAGAGCTCCTTACAAATAGTTTAGTTAAGTTTATCTGTTGTTTATCAACAGCACATTCAATATACAGCTATGGTCATTTCAAGGCAGCCCTGGAAAGTGGGGAGAGGTCAGATTCAGGAGAATGAGGCATTTAAATCCCTACTCTTATTTTGAATCGTTTTTTCTGGGTTCTTTATCATGCCCGGTGTAAAGCACCAATACATGGCTTGCCAGTTTCCTTGCTTTTCTAAACACAATACTTGGGTCAGTACTTGGAATACGGACACTGAAAGAGTCCCTGATACATCAGAAGGCAGAGTCGAAATTTGAACCCACAACCTTTCATTCAGTTGTCAAAATTGCGTTACCACTAGACAACCAATCAACCCTCTTCATACAAAAATTTTCTATTTACTGTATTTTCATTTATTTTCATCGGGCTCAATTTTCGTGGTTTTTACTAAAATGGCTATTTCATGGGGATATGAATTCGTGAATTTTGATTTTTGAAAGGAAATGCCTTATCTTTAAATTCACAGGGATTTGATTTCGTGGATGAGCCGACCTATGAAATCCACGAAATTAAATCCCCAACGAAAATTTAATAATTCAACAGTCAAACTCAAGTTTCAGACAACTTGTTGCCTTAAGTTCACAGCAGTCAGTTTCGATCTTATAGTTTGTACGATATCACAGGAAACACACAACAGACCTATGAACAAAACATCCTTTTTCAGCTGGTCTTAACTAATCTAAGTTATCTGCGACGCCTATGTTCTCCACTCTAACATGGCTGTGGAAATGTTCTCCTGTGAATGGAAGCCTAAAAGACAGACAGTATTTTTTATCGGTACAATGGAATTATTTATTTGGGCAAATCAATAACGCTAGTGTCTGCCTATTTCAAAAAGTATGATAATTAACTCTGATACCATGCATGCAGTTGGCCTGCTGAGATAGACAATAAATCTCGAAGTTAAGACAGTCGGAATACAGTTATAAATAGAAACATAGGAACATTACACAACATCATTACTCAGAGGATTGATCATAACTGTCGACAATATCTATAATTTCTGTGAGAAGGTAATGAAAACATGGGGATAGGATTTTATAATTTCAGGCAATAAAATTCAAAGTTTTAGAAATCAAATGCTACCATATGTTTTCACATATGAATGCTTATGATTCACCCAACTTTAAACAAATAAGTACATATGAAATGACAAAAGAATACATATTGTAAAATAATTACTTAAAATAACCATAGTTACATAACAATTATATGATCACAGACAGTTGCCATGGTAACAGTCAAAATACTCAAAGACAACTTTCACAGTTCATAGATAACGAAAAGCCTTCAGGTATCCAACTCAGATCAGAAATATAGTTGCTTAGTACACAATAGAAGAAACAGTAGTATGATTACAGTACAGTATTAATGTTACCCAGTATAGATTTAATATTGACAGGAAATGCAACATCACATTTGGACAACAAGTCATCGAGAATCAGACATCTTTAAGCTGTAATTTCCTGCCAGACACAATGAGTCTAGTTTTTCCAAGTACGTCTCAACACCACCTTTCTGAGTAATATTGTCACCAACATATCAATAAACATCAATCAGTATACTTCCTTGATGTATCACCTCAAACATGTTAATCGTGAAGCACATTCACTAAGCCAGCAAGAGAAAGACACAAGAAGACACTCTTCAAAAATATTGTGCTGGGTACTTGACATATGACCCTCAGTTACATACATTCTACACAGCCCACATCAGCAAGCTGAATGATTTCTCGACTTGTATCAAACTCCACCAAATTGCAACATTTCTGTAAGTATGCATTCAAAATGAACCATGGTCAGGACTGGTTATACTAAAGTTCACTAAGGTATTAAATTGTATTCATGCAGTCATATAAGATCTATAGTCAACAAACACCATAGCCAACTGCTATTAAATCACTCATTCATAGTATTCAATTAGATAATAGATCATTGCATTGCTCTAGTCCAAACAATAACCACTGGGCAACCGCATTTTACATGTTAAACCATGATAGTCCATATGATTTTAACCAATCACTTAATCATGGTCAACCATTAATTTATTCAACAATAATCATGGTCAACCAAGGTACACAAGAAGTCTAGCCATGGTCACATATTTCTCTAAAGTCAACCAAAGTACACAAGAAGTCAAGCCATGGTCACATCTTTCTCTAAAGACTAAATCATGGCCAACCAAGGTACACAAGAAGTCTAGCCATGGTCACATTTTTCTCTAAAGACTAAATCATGGTCAACCAAGGTACACAAGAAGTCATTAGCCATGGTCACATTTTTCTCTAAAGACTAAATCATGGTCAACCAAGGTACACAAGAAGTCATTAGCCATGGTCACATTTTTCTCTGAAGACTAAATCATGGTCAAGCAAGGTATACAAGAAGTCAAGCCATGATCATCTTTTTTATCAAAGACTGACTATGGTCAAACAATGTATATAAGAAGTCAAGCCATGGTCATCTTTTTTACCAAAGACTGACTATGGTCAACCATGGCACACAAGTCTAGCCATCAGGTCACAATGGTGATTCTATCTAGGAGCTACTACCAACACAGCCAGCAAAGCATTGTCATTAATTAGGGTCTGCAGTGATGACTGTCATATCAATATATTAAAGTCAAAGCAAACCCATCATGAATCAAAGTACTGGAAGTACTTATGGAAACTGAACCTACATAAACATACACAGCATCATGGAACGGGAACTAGTCTAACAATCGCACATTGGATGCAGAAAAACGCAGTAACTAGGTCCACATCATGCACGCCAAGCGAGTGACGGCTATCGAAAGTCGAACTATCATTCAGTTTAAAAAAATACGCTGTGCCCAGTTAAGTTGCATTCATCTTTTTACTAACAACAATGAATTAAAGGCCTTATATCTCGCCATGGATGAACACATTTAAAAATAGTCTGAAACCAGGAGTATAAAACAAGTGTCTTGTGTCCATTTACTATGAAAAATCTGGCCCAACATAACCGATACGAAACTTCTTACTGTGTCTGCATACTGCACCATTTAAAACTCTTACCAATGTCAAGTCGAGACAGACACATTGAAAATTTTCTGCAAGTAATGCAAACCTGGAGACAATTTTTGTAATGAAATAAATCGACTCCAGACGACAGAAAACCTATTGCCAACATAGTTTCCTCAAATCAAACGAAATTAACACAGCAATAAAAACTGCAACATTTATAAATTGTGGAAATTATTACATAAACTTAATATTCTCAGACAAGATATAATGCAATTTGCATTCTACAATCACACCATAATGGAATCTGTTATTTCTCAGTAAATTGTGGCATATTTTAAGAAAATGTTTCCATGCAGACAGGATAATAATATCACCTTTTAACTGTGAAACACGGGGCTAACCACAACAGCAATGGGCTATGACTCAGACATATTCCAGTCCCTGTGAGCGCTGATGCCAAAGAAGAAATCTTACATACAGCACAAGAAGCGTAAATCTTACAAAAAGGACTAATTATAGTGTAAATTCCGCTCTGTCTGAACACTGACGACAATTAATGTATTTTGAGAGGCGATCTTCCTTGATGTAGACACCAGCATTGATTTTCACATTATATCCTGCAGAAGTGAGATTGAACATACAAGCTAACTGTCCTTGAGACATCCTCTGATATAAAAGACCAACTCAATCAAAGACACAGTGTGAAAACCAACTATAAAGTCATTTTCTGACGAAGGAAGTGAGGTCATTTATTTACTGTCCCAATTTTCAGTAAGTCATACTTGATGGTAACATTATGCCCATATTTGGTTAACAACAGAAAACTTACAAAGCATTTATGCACAAAAGCAGCTAATCTTATTTGCAAAATAATTTCTAAGACTTTATAATGATGATAAAATAATCCATTAATTCAAAATGATGTATCTACCAAGCAAGTCACTGAAATACTCCAGAAAGTTCCTCTACATTATCAAATTAAGACATTCATTATGCAATAGGCCAGAAGAATCAGACACTGCAATGGTTATTACAGTATGTATATACATATAATTATGTACATGTATATATAACAACTCAATTTCAGACATAAAGAGCTAAAACTCTGTAGAATTTTGAAACCAACATTCATACAAACAGAAACTTGCCAATTAATATTTTAGTTTTACGAAAAAGAAGACTGACTTAACTCCTTTAAAACAAAAACAAAGCAGATATAAGTACTTTTATATTAAAGGTTAAATCTCATATATATCGAAGATGTCATGACTTACTATGAAACTAGGCCAATGTAGTATTTGTGTTATATTGTAACTGGGTGAAGTAAAGTAAAACATTCCAAAATACAAACAAGAAGTTTTGTGAAACACTGATGCCCCCCCCCCCCCCCCAAAGGTCAACTGGATAGTAAGACCTTCACCTTTGACCTATTATTTAACTTAATATCAACGGACTGACCAACGGACTGACCAATCGACATGTGCAAAGCAATATACCCCTGTTTTCTCCAAAAGGGGGCATAACAAACAGACTTACTAATGTGATCAAAGTTTGAACTCAAATGAACCAGAGGTCATACCAATGTAAACATAAATTGACCCTACATCAAAGGTGCCCACGTGTGTCTGAAGAACATGACTTTTTGTATTGTGCAATTTATTATCTGACAAAGCTGCATGATTTCACCGTCAATGTGATTTGAGAACTTTAGTAAGCTAAGCAATGTTCATGTTATAAGTACCATATATTGAAAGGTGCAAAGCAAGAAGTGCCGTTATTGACAAGAATAAAGTTCAGTAAGTATTGATGGAGCTGTCACCAAAAAAAATGATATGTAGGTAGACATATGACAGAAAATGTTTTCAAAATAACTCAAAAACAAAGCTATATATGAATTAAATTCTCAAAGCAGGAGCCATCTGTTGTTAACAAAAAGCAGATGAGCAGATACAGTTGTCTGGTTAATTCATCATGCATGTGAACATCATTCACTTATATCCATACAAAGTCATTCTCTGACCTGAACACATTGAATCAATAATGTACTATTCAATCTCAGACTGTAGACGTTCTACTTCGTACACTGAAAAAACCTGAACCGTATTGAATCCTGAAATATCTCTACGCTTTAAGATACCATCTTACTTCATCTTTTTGTATAGGGCATGAAATTGTTTTCAGTTTATGAAAGAGGTACAATATAGTGTCCTTAATATGCACATTGAATTATATTTCTTACAAACCATAATTGATTCTATAAATTTCTATCTCGCTAAAATGAATTGAAATTGCCCCATAAAAACATAAATATCCACTGAATGATCAGATAATGCTTGTAAATAGTTAAAACACTAAACAGCTAACTACATTTGCTACGTAATATGCTTCATGTACACCAATATTCATATCTTACACATGACACATGCATATTTCAATACTGTCTGTCTGGCATCTAATACTGGTATGATAAAGAGTTAACTGATACACACAGCGTTCTGGAATACATAATCAACCAGCAAACTGCACTCATAAAATAATGAGAGTAAAAGTGAACATATACAAATATTCACAAAAAGATTTCAGAAAGAAATGAAAGATACAACAGAATACAGTCTAACCATCATTAATACACCTCAAAATAATTACAGAGAAACAAACTTTGTATACATATAACCTTGACACTGTTATAAATGACCTTTAAGCAATAAAATTGTCTACAGACCATAAGCAAGGAATTATAAAGGGTATTTTTCATTTCTCTGTTTCAGGGTTACAGTGTCCATAAAGCCCGGGTACCAGTATCTGTAATCACTGGCCCTCACTGCTGAGTTTCAATCACACCTGACCTGGGACCTGGGACCGTATTTCACATTAGAGTAAGCTGTCCAGCTAATTTTCGGAATGTTGGTGGTTCTACCCTGGCATAGGCAAGAGAGTCTTCCTCCTAAATTAAAGCTGGAAAAGTAACCTGACAACCCACCTTGTCTGTTGGCGTGACATTAGATATCAACTTTAAAAACACAAGAGTTGTACCATAGTTGAAAGTCATTGCTAATGTACTGTCATCTTACATGCCCAGGAGAGAAATACTTATAATTTATAGAAAAAGATACTATGGTTCCTAGTGATCTCTGACACATTTCTCATTCCAATTTAAGCAGGAACAAGTTAAAACAGCTTTCTCACAAAGAGTTGGAGAACTCACAGCCAGGTTCATCTGATGACTTTACATCTCTAACATTGGCATACACCTGGCCACTGGCCTTTCTCACAAAGAGTTCGAGAACTCACAGCTAGGTTCATCTGATGACTTTACATCTCTAACATTGGCATACACCTGGCCATTGGCCTTAGTTGGACAGCTTTCTCACAAAGAGTTGGAGAACTCACAGCTAAAGGCCAAATCCACTCAACTTCTAAAATGAGTCACAGTTTGAATAGACAAAATAGCAGAATATCAAAGCATGGCCATATGATAGATGATCACTGTTGGACTTGAATTTGATTGACCTCTTGTTGTCTTCACCACAGTAGCAACATTGGCAGACATTCAGCAGACCAAATAAAGCAAAGAAGAACAGCACATACAAAACACTGAATAAAGGCCAATGCACGAAGGCCACGATTTTTTCCTTTATGATACCTATGTTCTCAGGTTTGAGTCAATGGACAAATAGCAGACTGAATCCTTCTCTCAAGTTGTAGATAGAACAACATGACTAAATGTTTGTACTTCAGGTATATAGAGTTAGAATTCAAGTGTCTGGTCAATACTGGTGTTCACATATTTTACCAAACATCAGACACGACCTGCCAATGTTTGTTAATCACAATTGTATAGTCTGGGCATACCGTCTGGTTTACCTGTACATAGGGTAATGATCACTCAACTGATTATAAACTGACCATAAATCACTTCCATATTAAACAGAATAATCCATACACTGACCACTGGTCAGTTTATCTTTTTACTGACTATCCCACTAATGACCATAGTGTTTACACAAGGTTGAATATAGCAATTAAGTGGTTTTATATACAGGTGAGCTTGACCTTTCTGTCTGGCTGGGATTATGAATGTGTGTGCTTTGGTCTCAGTGAAATGCTTGTTTTTCATGAGATATTGATTTTCTCTCAAAAATCAAAGATTTTTTTCAGATTTGGAAAGAGAGATAACAGACAGGTCACATGTTTCACAGAAATTCTTACTTTAAGATCAGTCAATTTTTTTATTTGGAACAGGTAAATTGATTCAGTACAGGTACATTTATTCAGTACAGGCATATTGTTTCAGTACAGGTACATTGATTCAGTACAGGAATATTAATATTCAGTAAAGGCACATAGATTCAGTACAGGAATATCAATATTCAGTACAGGTACATTTATTCAGTAAGGGAAAAATAATATTCAGTAAAGGCACATAGATTCAGTACAGGAATATTAATATCAGTGCAGGTACATTGATTCAGTACAGGTACATTAATTCAGTACAGGCACATTAATTCAGTACAGGTACATTTATTCAGTATAGGCACATTAACTCAGTGCAGGTACATTTATTCAGTACAGGTACATTGATTCAGTACAGGTACATTAATTCAGTACGGGAATATTAATATTCAGTAAAGGCACATTGATTCAGTACAGGAATATTAATATTTAGTACAGTTACATTAATTAAGTATAGGCACATTGATTCAGTACATGTACATTAATTCAGTACAGGCACATTGATTCAGTACATGCACACTGATTCAGTACAGGTACATTAATTCAGTACAGGTACATTAACTCAGTACATGCACACTGATTCAGTACAGGTACATTAATTCAGTATGGGAATATTGATTCAGTACAGGTACATTAACTCAGTACAGGCTCATTGATTCAGAGACTGGTACATTAATTCAGTACAGGCACATTGATTCAGTACAGATTTTAAATCCGCGGCGATTCGCAAAAATTGGACAAATCACCCGAACCGTACTGTAGTAGTAAATCAAATCAATATCTGACCAGTGCTGACATTATAGGTGTCAATTCAAATAAATTCCTATAAGAATATTATAAACTTATATATAATGTAGTAAAAAATAAAGTATGTAATAGTTATCAGTTAAATATCTACTACAGTTCTTATTTAATGTAGCATGTTACAAAATTTATTCTGTAAACATATCATTTGTTTTACTAAAAGCCTTTGACAAAGTAGTGTTTTCATTCAATGCCACAATAATTTGGCCTGTAATGATTTTCTCCTAGGAAAATACACAGTGGCAGGCCATCGGTTTTGATAGATTGGTCTTAGGTTATGGCTGGAACATGCAATTTCAAAAGTTTTGTGGCTGTCTCTGAAAGAATCAGACAGCAATCGTATTACATATGACTCATCGGCAACAAGAAGGATAATGCAGAAACTATGCTTTGTGGATGGTGATGTCTCGATGATAAGAAATTTCTGTAGTCAGTGGTGACCATGCTGTCTCCAACCTGGTCTCTAGGCAATGATTACTGAATCTCTGAGGAAAAACATTGCTTTTATTAAACTGTAATAAAGTTCAGTTCAATCAGGTCAGTATTCGCTCCTTAATTGAGTTTTATCATATCATTCCATGTCTGTCTGATATTCTAGAAACTAAAATGTCAAAGCAGCCCAGCTTATTGTAAACAGACACAATGGGTTGTCCTTATTGATGAAGAGATTTTGAATATTGAGGTCATTTACCCTACGATATTTATGACTTACTTTCAACAGGATAAAGTTCAGTATTGTTAACAACAAAATTCTAATGTCTCAGATTAATCGTATTTTGTTTATGCTTTAATAGCCATATGAATGAATTCATCCCGAAATTTAAAATGAGTTCTATTTAGCAAGGCAAAGATAAGTGTGTACTAACCTAAAAAGTGGTAGTTGGTGTATTTGGTATCATAAATTCACTAAGGCAAACGTCCAATTATTGTCTACTTATCTCCTTGATGGTAAATTTTCATATTTATAGCTAAGAAGTCACAGGTTCAGGAAGAGTGGATCACAGTGAATGTGTGTCTACATGTATAATATATCTACTACTCATAGTCTTCATTCCTGTGTTACAAACTTTGCACACAAGGAGACTTGGATGTATAATTAAAGGTCATGCAAAGTTCACCAGACTTGTAACCTTGATTGACCTCAAGGCTGGTGATGGTGTCTTGGTTACTTGGTGTAATAGCCAACAGCAGGGGAAATGAGACAATATTACATGCTGAGCTCCTTACAGCCTGATCTTACTAACCTTAAATTCAACTTTTAACTTTGACCTAAGGCATAATCGGTCATGGAGATCTATTTTTAGGGTAACTTAATGTTTTATTGACAAGAAGTCCAATGGATATTGGTGATGTTGGGAAAGAGATTGTTGTAATTAGTTCTGGGGTAATATAAAGTTCATGATTACATAAAATTATGTCTGGGTTTAGATGGAGTAGTTCCCGGGAATTGTTCTGAGGGTTATCTAAGGTCAGGGGATTGCAAGGAAATAGGTCATGGTTACAGTTGAAACTGAATCTGGTTAATCATAATGAATGATCAATGCTGTAATTTGTTAGTGTTTGTGGAAGATGGTTTTGATCATTTTCACATTTTTTTTTATTTGAACGAACTGCAGCTGCTGACTAAGAGCGGTGATTTACAGAAGCTTTATACAACATATCAGTATCATATCTTTCAATGAAACCAGTTTTGTATATTACAAAACATTGTTTTAGTATTTTGGGAACATGACCCTTACCCTTGGGATTGGAAATTTCAGCGGTGTATTGTAAAAAATTGGGAAAATATGTATGACTGCTATTCTGCAATGTTTAAATGAACACAAACAATCACTGTCCATGACGGGTACTTTCAATCATTAAAATTCTATTACAGTGAAAGATCAGTTTTCCAAGATTCTATTTAATTTTTGTTTAAGTTTCAATTGGGAATTTTTTGTCTGTGAATTGGGGAAAAAAAGATACTTTGAAATGACCTAAAATTAGCCAAAAATTCAAATTCAAGGGCAGATAACTAAAAAAAAACCCGAGAATGTCAGCCCCAATTTTTTGGGGTTTAAAATTGTTCAGTTATCACATGCTATGATCATGCAAAGTTTTAAAAGAATTCATGACTTTTCCTATATGTCTATCTGCAAAAAACTGGAAACTGTAGCAAACGTATGTCTTTAAACATTTCAACCTCCCTTCAATGAGCATCTATGAAATAAAGGATCATGGTACCTTGAATTTGAACTCAATAAAATAAAGACATTCAAATAAAATCAAACATTCCTCATTACGGAAAATAATTTTCAATGTAAATGACAAAAACCAAATCAGACAAATTACTGGCGAAAATAAAAAAAATCCAGACATTCACGTTAAGATTTCATAAAATTTACTTTCTCCCAATATGATAGGACTTCATTAATATTTTATCTTACAGCTTTATTACCTAAAATGGGAGAAGCATGTGTCATTGGCGGCTTTTGAAATATGTATCAAAAATGCTGATATGTCTAGCCATGTTTACTAAGTGCAGATAATGCCTGTTTTAGGCTAAGGATCTAATTATTTGCATACACCATAAAAATAGCCCTATAAAACACTAATGATTAATAGACTTGTAAATCATTTAACATATTGTCATGACTAAAACACAAAAAGCTTACATAAACTTAGAAGAAATAGAAACACATTGAGATTTTGTCACAACAGTACTTTTTCAGTCCATGTTTTATCCAAAGTAAATCTTACATATTTTCAAAATAACAAGGGCTATTTATAATTGCTTATTTAAACAATTTACTTCAATAAAGTAGAGAACAAGTAAATTTAAGCCAAAAAAAAATAAAACCACAAAGAAACTATGGCTTTAATAATAACATTCCATTTAGTGCAGGGCCCTCATTTGACCTTTTTTGGGGCCGAAATTTGGCCCCTTCCCCTAGTTTTCCCCCTATTTTAATTAAAATTCCCCTAAAAAAATATTTTTTGTAAATATATATTTTTGGCTTAAAAAGTTATTATATTAACCTTTGATTAATTGTATATTAATGTACAAAATATATTTAAATACAGCTACAGGGTTCTCAATAACAGCAGGCTGCAGGCCAATTTAGCCGCTTAGAAATGTGTTTGGGCCGGTTAGGAAACTTGAAAGTTTATAAAATATTGCTAGAAAATGCCCTGACCCCCTAGCAGGCCTATTGGTCTAGCTTTTAGGCCTGTTGGCCACAAACTTATTGAGAACCCTGCAGCTATTTTAAGCTTAAAATGTTTATTGCTGGATTATAAAGCAGTTGAAAAAATCCTCTGAAATTCCCCCTTTTTCCTCAAAATGATGCAAAATTCCCCTGAGGGCCCAGGCCCCTTCCCCTAAAGTGCAGCTAAGGCCCTGTAGTGTAAAACATGGTCCACATAAGCTATAGTTTTACTGTTACATAATATGCCTTCCAGTTCAAGGGCAATAACTCCAATATTGAATACTCAACAAAGTACATGTAGTCACTGCAGATCTCTGACACAGAAACCTGTCCCTAACTATCAAACTGTTCATGATTTTACGAGTAATTGGCCTAAATAAGGCTTAAATAAAGTTCCAGATTTTTGCTAATATGTCAATTTTTCTGCTGACTTGACTTTTTTTTCCATCTCGGTCAATTTGTCTTACTTTTATCTTCTAAACTAAAAGAATCGAAATATTTGTCAAAAGTTCTGCCCAGTCCCACTGTGACCCAATTAATTTTTTCATTTTAGCAGCATTTGGCCTTATTGCCATCCTCATTAACACCTCTATAACTCGTAAGACATAGGCAGGTCTGAAATCAAAGAAAAATTATGTAATACTGTAACATGTGCACTATGACCTTGACCTTCCGACAGGGTTCTCACATGCAACACATCTATCCAAGGTGCTCATTTATGCCATACAAATTCGAAATCTGACATACCTGACAAAATTATGGGCTGTAGACAATTATCACCTTCTAATTGATGAAAACCAAACGAACGGACAGGAGCAAAACAATTGATGCCCATCACCATTCTTCGAATGGCAAGGACATAAACAAGAAAAGCTGAATATCATCAATTTTCTCTGTATGAAAACACAGAGAAGTTATAACAGAAGAATGTTGTGGTTGCAAGGGCATTAAATCTGGTGACTATATTTTTAGGAAAATTATCTTTCTTCAATTATGAACACCACATTATGAAACTACTAAAGAAGGCAGAAAGACAGATAAGCAATAATGTCAACAAATCTGAAATCTTTTTTTACATTTGAGATGTATAAAGGCCAAGATTTCATGACATGATATGCTGTCAACAGAAGGCAGGACATTATATAATTATGATACCTTAACATGTTTTAACTTCCCCTGTCAAATTGTTATTCATACTTCATGAACTCTTCATGAACTTTGCTAGAACAGTTCAAGACAAAGTCATGTTTTCATGAATTCCAATTGTGAGGGACAATAGTTTATTACATGTCTCTTGACTTCATAAAAATAACATACCTACAAATCTAATCTGAAATCTTGAAAATATTTGAAGTTCCAAGCATTTTTTCACCAACCAGTGTGCCAAGTTCATATGGGGGAAAAAGACCAGATGCTATTTAAAAATCCTATGTATAATAAATTCCCCAGGTGTGATACAGAAGCATGTCTGGGCTATCTGCAGTAGTCTGAAGTCTCAAGGAAGAAAATTCCACATAATAAAGATCACAATGATCACCCTTTGGGCAGCTATTTTGTTACTCCTTGAAAAAGGTTCAAACATGGTAGTTAATATTCTTGAAAACTCTGTTGACTTGTGACTTACAAAAAGAAACAATCTAAATTATATTCAAAATGATTTAGGGTAACACCTTTTTTAATAATAGTTTGGATCATTGGTTTAACATTGTTGTTCGTTTTTTTCCAACAATATTTCAGTTATACATTGTGACTGGGTCACCTAATTTGTTTTCCACGATCTAAATTCGTGGATTTTTGATTTTTGAAAAGAAACGCCTTATCTCTACATTTAAATTTGTGGGGATTTTATTTTGTGGATGAGCCGACCCACCAAATCCATGAAATTAAATCCCCAACGAAAATAAGTGATTCCACAGTATTTAGAAGAAAATTACCTTTAAATAAAGACCACCACCTGTCAATGTATAGGTCATATTATGTCTGTCCTAAAGGTGGCCTTTGTTCACAGGTTTGATTGTATTCCATTGTCAGACGACATAGATAGTGTTTATTCTTTTATTAGGACTCTATTCTTGGTCAAGGTCTTGGTGTATTTTACCTCCATGACTAGATATATGGTTGACCATGCTTCATTTACTTCAAATTGGATTCATTGTCATCAAACTAATTCTTTCAAGATCGTCATGGCAACAACTTTCAAGTTGAGAGTCGTCAAAGCTAACAATGGTTTCTATATTCCAAATAATTGCCAAGTGATCCTCACTGCCAATGAACAACTTCTAATAAATGATACAATCTTCATCACTGACTATGATTACTGCAGTCTTCTAAATGTTGATGGGAATGATCTTCAACAGCAACTAGTTATCCTAACCAGCCTCCCTGGACTTCATTTAGGCTTTAACCAGTACTAACCACATTCTATCTGCAAGCTTCTGCCAAGCTACTCCACATAATTCAGAGGTGGAGGACAATTTAACATAGGATGTAATATCTTCAGTAAAATTTGTCATGGACAGTGTGAGCCTCGTCTGGGGTTCGAACTCACAACCTCTTGATCAATAGACCACTGAGCCAGGGCCATTTTTCTACAAATTGGGAAGGGGCCTTAGCCTTTAATTTTGGGAAATTCAAGCACGATATTTGGCCAAATTTTGAGAAGGTTAGACGACCGAGTTAGAATAGCATTGTACTTTCTTGCCTCAAATTGGGAAAAAATATCCTTTTTGCAACTGGGAAGTCACCGAATTTCGGACCCTGTTATAGAAGGAAAAAAGGCCCTGAAAGCAAATGGGCGGACTCAATTGATCTGTACTTCTTATTGATACATAGCTGTATTCTAAACTCTTTATGTAGATGATTTATTATAAAATGAAACATCCCTAACAGTGTTGGATAAAGGGAATACATGTGTAAGGTCAGATAACTGTTGTATCCTTTGGTAGGCCTAGCACTAAGGGAAATAACTCTGAAAAGAAGCAGATTGATATATAAATCATAGTAGGAGACACAGACACCTCAAGCTGGTGATTACAACTTTATGTAAACATGGCCAGTCATTGAACAATCAATCGACAATATGTTTTCCATTCAAAATCGTGAGCATAATGATTCAGTCAGTAAAATGGAGAATAGAAAACTATATGGAGAACAGGATATACACACTAGGTTAGAGGATTTTATCTAGACAGCTTCAATAATTCAAGGCTGTCTCAAAAGTTTTTGTCATTGGAGATCTTATTGCATGATATTTGATAAACAAGATTGTGAAACACATCAACGGGCACATATCTTACTCATAATATTTTTTTACGCCAAGTTACCAATAAGGATCAAGGGAATTCAATTTAAACCAAAACTGACTCAAAACTTTCATAGGAATATGGAGTCAAATCCTTGCATCTTATGTAATACTCTATGATATAATTATACATGCATATTAAAAATGCAACATATCATTCCTTTAATGGAATTACACAAACCACTATGTTATATAACATGGAAATCTAAATCATATATCAGGTACGCATGTACTTAATGGACAGTGAGCGCAACGAAAAAATCAATATCAGATGTTCAAATATTATGTCAATATTATTCTTATAAGGAAAAGATGAACAACAAATAAAGAAGTTGAGTCCTAAAACTGGTACAACAGACAAATAACGTCAAACTAACTAAAATTCAATGTATTTTTAATTAAGGCCAAGAAGTTGAAAAGTTACTGGGATTGGCCAACCGGTCTCACTCACACAAACTGAGATAAACAGTAAAACCTTGTTATCTCAAGGAGACATCCTAGCCATTTTTATGCCATTTTTGGGTTTGGTATTCTCCTATGTCCCCACGTAAAAAAGTATATCCCCCCCCCCCAACGAGACAAAAAATCCCAAATTTCGCAACAAAAATTTCCCCCATCAAAGGGACTCGATGATACCTGTTCCCAAAAACAGTAACAAAAGGGCTGTCATCGGACCAGTCTAAATGCTCAAGATAAACATGGTGCTATAGTTTCTACCAGGTTTTTGTTTGTTCATTGAAAAACAACTGTGTATCCTGCCCGTTAATTGGGATATATATATACAGTAATAATGCTAATTGGGATATATATACAGTAATAATGCGATTACTCTTAAGTAAAGTGTACTCTGTGACGTATGTTTGTTGATTGTTTATTTGTGTTCATTGTTTATATAAAGTTAAATTCAGACTGGTAATAATAATGATTTGAAAAATGGGGAGTGTGCTTATCACTTCTAAGAAGTTTCATTGAATTCCTATGTGTAGTTGCTGAAATAGTGTGTATACACTGTATAAAACAAGAGGGCCAAGATGGCCCTATATAGCTCACATGACAATCACTGTTCACTCTCATTAAAACATTGTTTGAACCGGTGACCTAGTTTTTGACCCCAGATGACCCATGTTAGAACTTGTCCTACATATAAATAAGACAAACATTCTGACAAAATTTGGTGAAGATCCAATCAAAACCATGAAAACTACAGCATAGACAAGGTTTTCCTAAGATTTGACCTCGTGACCTAGTTTTTGACCCCAGACGACCTATGTTCGAATTTGTCTTACATATCATTAAGACAAACAGTCTGACTAGATCAAAATTTGGTTTTTGACCCTAGGTGACCCATATTTGAACTTGTCCTTAATATCATTAAGACAAACAATCTGACAAGGTTTGGCCAAGATCCAATTAAAACCATGACATTTAGAGCTTTTACAAGATTTTAACCTAAGATTTGACCTGGTGACCCAGTTTTTTACCCCGGCTGACCCATGTTCAACCTTGACCCACATATCATTGAGGCAAACATTCTGACAAGATTTGGTGAAGATCTAATTAAAACTGTGACATCTACAGTGTTAACAAAGTTTTCCTAAGATTTGACCTGGTGACCTAGTTATTGACCCCAGATGACCCATGTCTATACTTGGCCGTTATATCATTAAAACAAACGATTTGACAAAGTTTGGTGAAGATCCAATAATAACTGTGAAATCTACAGTGTTAACATGGTTTTTCATAAGATTTGACCTAGCGACCTAGTTTTTGACCCAAGATGACCCATGTTCGAACTCGTCCAAGATATTATAAAGACAAACATTCTGACAAGGTTTCATGATCATCCAATCAAAACAGTGACTTCTAGAGTGTTCACAAGGTTTTCCAGCAATTTGCCCTAGTGACCTAGTTTTTCACCGGAAATGACCCATTATCAAACTTGACCTACATATTATTAAAATAAACATTCTGACAAAGTTTCATGAAGATCCAGTCAAAACAGTGATTTCTAAAGTGTTCACAAGGTTTTCCCTTATTTGGCCCTGGTGACCTAGTTTTTTACCGAAAATGGCCCAATATCGAACTCGTCCGAGATTTTGTCGATATTAATGTTCTGACCCAGTTTTGCTAAAATTTAGCTAAAAATGTGGCCCCTAGTGTGGTCACAACATAAAGTTTGACGACGCACGACGCACACCGCATGACGCCGGACGGAGAGTGATCCTAATAGCTAAAAACAAAGGGCTATAACTCAGTGAAAATTAATCCAAATAAAAAATGGTTTAAGTATAATACAACTAGACTTACTACTGATCACTTCTGTGAAGTTTCATTGAAATCCTGCCAGTAGTTGCTGAGAAATTGTCCAGACAAATTGTGTCTACAGACGCACAGACCGACCGACTGATCATCAAGCGTGAATCCAATACAGCCCCATATATTTCATACCTGGGGGTATAATGACCCTCTGAAGTTTCCAATGACCCTCAAATTCTGATGCAGGGGCTCAAGAATGACCCCCTAAATATCAGAGCTAGAAGAATCACTGTGACATCAAATGGTACATGAAGACTAGACAGGAAAACAAAAGGCTACTATCTTTGATTTACTAGTGTCTAAATACCCATAAGGAGGTGTGTATTTGTTTATTCCAACAAAGTGAATAAAATGTCCTACGTTCCATGTTTGTTCAAACAGTGTCTATTGTTAGCAGCATAAACAGTAATTTGGTCCCCAACAATCTGCAGCAATGATCAATCAAAGACCACAGTAATAACATGTGCAGTGTTTACAATACAAACAAACACATATTCCTAGCTTATTATACAGCAATCAATGACAAGGAAATTTGTCTCCGACTGAATTGTACAAGGGAGGTAACTTTGTTATGCTGAAATACATTACATTCCATGTACATGGCCTTATCTAATTTTGAGACAAAAAGAAGAATTAAAACAAAACAAAACAATCCAATAACTATGCATTACAGCTATAAAAAAAATAATCATGCAAGCAACTATGTCTTAATTGACAGGTTTCAGAAAGTTTTGTGCAAAAGACCATAAAATGCACAAGTCTGCCTTCCACCAATGTATTGGTAAAAGACACTGCATGCCTTGATCTGAATGATCAGAAATCAGAGAGATTTATTTCAAACTAAATTTGATTTGCACCTGCATAAACACTTTGGCGGACCAACATAAGAAAATAAATATGTCAGATTTCCAGTTCAAATAAAATTTCTCAGAGCCAAACGAAAACTAGGTGAAGACAAACAGCATCAAAAGAATTGAATCATATTTTATTACCAGTCTGAGACATCACAACAGCCGATAGTGCAATATTATTGATTATTTTGTAAACATAAGTGCTATCTCTAACAAACAAGAAGTATGTAACCTGAAAATTTCTTATTTACTTTCAGTGAAGATCATCATAGAAAATAGAACATGCACAGTCTACATTGGCAAAGGACTTAGGTATAAAAAAGAATATTTATTTCTGTTTACCCGACGTACCCAAATTTTCCCAACAACATTATATTCCTGAGGAACGGTACATCCCTTTTTCTCACTCTATTATATTTCCATGCGCTTTCAAGAGTCAAAATAAACAAGAAAAGGGCCAACCAGATAGTAAGAACTTTGACCTATTGGACTTAAAATCAATAGAGGTCATCTACATGCGATGACCAACCTTCAAACCAAGTCTGAGGACCTTGAGCCAAATCGTTCTCTAGTTATTGGTTGCACTAAGTTTTTGTGTTTAAAGTCACTGTGGCCTTGACCTTTGACATACTGACCATAAAATCAATAAGGGTCAACTAAGGTCATTTCTAAGGACTCAGTGATCTTCATAATGTTTCCCAGTCTTTCAATTAATTTTTGTGACAGAATGCCCGACTATATACTTTATGAAGGAAACTCTCTAAAACTAAGTTGTCCCCCAAAAGACTTAAAGAATGAAAAAAATCCTTTCGGTCAGGGGGCAACCCACTATTTCAAAGACCGGGCTTTCCTCCCAACTCCCTGTCAGAATACATCAAACATTTAAAACATGTAATACTCCAATTGAAATGAAAGGACCATGATTTTTACTCAACTAAATCATTTACCACCTGATTATATATAGAACCAATATCGAAGGATTATTATGTTTCAATAATCAATCATTCCTATCCCCTCATCCAAGAGGTATGTAAAACCTTGAGAAGTTGGCAGCAATCATGAAACAAAATACTACTACTAGAGGCCCTGTTGTAAATGTTTCACATTGTTACAGTATCATTTATAAGTATAGAATGTCAACAAAAAAAGGGTTATAAAAGCTTATTCTTCACAATACCAACCATACTTGTTACTCTCCTGAGGGCAAGGCTTTGCCTAGCTGGACCGAGAGATTTCCACTGATGCAGGCATCGACAAAGCTACACATTAAAGCTTAGAAACATGAACAGTTTGAAACAACCCTAAAGAACTGAAGCGAATTCAAGTAAGATTCAAGGCTAAAATTGTGAAAACATACTACTTAGCTAAAACTAACAACATTAGACAACTGCATACTGAGATATAACATGTAGAAATTTATGGAATGCAGAAATGTTTAAAGTAGCTGATGTTTATTGATTTTGATTCAAGTATTTTGAATGCCACAGATTTTCAGGTAGAACAATAAGCAATTTTCAACACATACACTCACATATTGTCCTCATACAATGAATGATACAAGTGTGACACTTGTGTCGACTTAATACACTTTGGCTTGATTGCAAAGATTGGGTTTGAAGTTTTATAGTCTGAGCTGTGCTAAAATCTTATGTAACCTTATACAAATAAGCATAGTTCCAAGACAACATTGACAATTACACAATAATATCTCAAATTCTATAATGGCATTCTTGGGATGGTAAAATGTGAACAAGAAGGTTGAAGGGTCCTATTTTGCTAACCTTGTCACTAGTTGATTATGTTAAATTACAGCTTTTTGAATTATTAGCTTTGGTGTCCGCGGGCCAACATCCACTTTTGAGAAGATTTTAGTTTTAATTCAATCGAGCGTCACATGTCTGGTTTCAGACCAAAAAAGATTACCAGATTGTGTTTCATCTTGCAGTATAAGGAAACAGTTCAATCGTTTCATTAAAATATCAAAATGTAAATAATGCTATTAGTATTAACCAATTGATAATACTCTCAACAGCTGACCAGTCGCTACAATGCAACAAACCAACCTTGTTGAATATCTGTTTTAAAGACAAGCTAATCTTATGGTCAGCTCAATGATGCAGGAAAACCCATTCTTCAATGAAGAAGCGAATACCCAAAAAATAGCTTACCTCTAAGTCCTAAGGTCCAACAAAACAAAACTAAGAGCTTACCCCAAGTCCTAAACTCCAAAACAGCAAAACATAAAGCTTACCCTCAAGTCCTAAAGTCCAAAACAGCAAAACATGAAGCTTACCCCAAGTCCTGAAGTCCAAAGCAGTAAAACATAAAGCTTACCCCAAGTCCTGAAGTCCAAAACAGCAAAACATAAAGCTTACCCTCAAGTCCTAAAGTCCAAAACAGCAAAACATGAAGCTTACCCCAAGTCCTGAAGTCCAAAGCAGTAAAACAAGAAGCTTACCCTCAAGTCCTAAAGTCCAAAATAGCAAAACATAAAGCTTACCCCAAGTCCTGAAGTCCAAAGCAGTAAAACATAAAGCTTACCCCAAGTCCTGAAGTCCAAAGCAGTAAAACAAGAAGCTTACCCCAAGTCATGATGTCCAAAACAGCAAAACATGAAGCTTACCCCAAGTCCTGAAGTCCAAAGCAGTAAAACAAGAAGATTACCCCTAAGTCCTAAAGTCCAAAGCAGTAAAACATGAAGCTTACCCCTAAGTCCTACAGTCCAAAGCAGTAAAACATGAAGCTTACCCCCAAGTCCTAAAGTCCAAAGCAGTAAAACATGAAGCTTACCCCCCAAGTCCTGAAGTCCAAAGCAGTAAAACATGAAGCTTACCCCAAAGTCCTAAAGTCCAAAGCAGTAAAACATAAAGCTTACCCCCAAGTCCTGAAGTCCAAAGCAGTAAAACATAAAGCTTACCCCCCAAGTCCTAAAGTCCAAAGCAGTAAAACATGAAGCTTACCCCTAAGTCCTACAGTCCAAAGCAGTAAAACATGAAGCTTACCCCTAAGTCCTAAAGTCCAAAGCAGTTAAACATGAAGCTTACCCCCCAAGTCCTGAAGTCCAAAGCAGTAAAACATGAAGCTTACCCCCCTCCCCCAAGTCCTGAAGTCCAAAGCAGTAAAACATGAATCTAGCCCCTAAGTCCTAAAGTCCAAAACAGCAAAACATGAAGCTTATCCCCAAGTCCTAAAGTCCAAAACAGCAAAATTTTAAAGCTTATCGTCCAAATAAGCAAAATATAAAGCTTACTCCCAAATCCAAACGTCCAGGTGAGCTAAAAAGCAGAATTCCAAAAGGCAATAAAATTGAGAGACAATACATTTATTCTGCATTAAAAACTATGAGCAAACATATGAAGTAGGAAGCTAGACTAATCAAGAAATTAATGTTTCTGATTGATAACATTATCAGACAGTCATCAAGACTACAGTTATCATGCATTCATTGGCAATACATGTTCTCCCAAGGCATGCTACCTTGTGTGTTCAATGACTTATCAGTATACTATTGTACGGATCAGTCTAGACACTGATTTATCAACCATGATTGAATAAAAAAAAACACACATGCATATCCTCTCATTGGTTTGTTTTAACCACAGTATTGTAGGCAGCAATAGAAACATTAAGGACCACACATTGACAAGTGGTCACAGACAAATGTGACTGGAATCACAGGCACTGTACTACACACTTGTCAATCGCAAAAATGAAGTTCCCAAAGAAATAGCTCAGAAATAAAAATCTTATACTGTATTTAGTTATGAGGTCAAAAGGGAAAATATGCAGAGCTTAATGGTGGGGGACACGATAAAGGGAAATAACTCTTCACATAATAAATGGATGAAAAGGAAAGGGAACAACTCATGGCAGAAGACTTGATCGAATGATTGAAAAATGTACTTAAAACATTCAAAAGAAAGATCCCTTAATTCCTGCAACATACGATAACATGTAAATACAAAACATGTTCAACCGAACTCGCCATCAGTCAACTGGGACTAAAAAATATTACAGACTGTGACATAATTTTTATATACCAGAATATTTTCTATGATCTAAGTTGACTTATTGTATTAAGTACTCCCGAGGCAGCATAGTTTTAAAGTCATAATCATTAAAAATTGCAACAGTACAATTCCATGATGGAATACACTTGAGTGAATGAGATATATCAGTGTGTAGGAATTGGAATGCCAAGAATCTAGTGACTTTCAAACCAGACTTCACCTGCCAGCACAGAACTTTACAGGCATATTTATAAGAAGGTATGTGTGGTAAATGCAATAATACATTTAGAATTCTGACTATAATACAACTTCTAGTGTAGTACACAGTAAGCTAAAGAACCGAGCTTTGTCATATCTGAAGTATACTTTAAACCTGTAATAAATATGATTAATTAAACGAACAGTGAGTCAGTTCACATTAACGGAACTATTGTATGAAAATTTAAAGAGTGATTAAGTTTCCAGTCAAGCACACAACTTCTATGGTTTTCAGTTTAAGTAAATGGCATTACATCAATAATATTAAGGAGGTCAGCTGATAAAACAGCTACTCTTGAGTAAAATAAAAGGGTCTCAGAGATCATCATAAGTCTCCAAGCTAAAAGTTATAGTTATTATATGAAATCTACATTCTTTCTTCAGCAAGACTGCTCTGAGTGCTAAGTGTGCACTTTTTAAAGCATATTATTAAATATTAATAAAAACATCTTTTCAACAAGAATTTATTGAGATCGAAATTGAGATTGAAACACAGAGAGTAATCTCAAGTTTAAAATCTCAAGTCCAGTAAAGCACTGTGAGATCCTCCTTAACAAGTAGCTTGATCTTCATTAGAAGACCAGGAGTCATGTAGGAGACTAGTGTCCTAGACAGGGAGTCATATAGGGGACTAGTGTCCTAGACAGGGAGTCATATAGGGGACTAATAACCTGTCATAAATTCTTCAGATCAATTTGCACAGAGAAATCCACCACCAACGTAGGGCATGAGCCCGTAATCTTTCATGCGGCAAATTCAAAATTCCACTTCATTTTCAAAATATTTCCTAAGGAAATATAGTTTAATGCTTTAATATATTATATTCAGATCGATTATGCAGACAGAAAATATGCATGATTAATAGCATCATGTTTAAGTAATTATTAACTTAGAAATATAAAAAGACAAAATACGAGATTTGAGCTTTGAGACCAATGTCAAGTTTATAACCTAAGACCCAGGTGTCATAAAAGTGAGTTATTATGAAGAACCAGTCATTCACATGGTTAGAACTAGGCATTATTTATTTCTAAGTACAATAATAGATATTTTCAGAATAATAAAAACAAATGGTTTCAATATTGATACAGTTATTTACTGTACAGTTGAGACCTTAAATAGCTATTTCGTGCAAGACTGAAATTTGTATTGCAATTTTATTCTTTTAACCATCCACATTAACGTGAGTATTAATGTTTTCAGTTTATTTTCAAGCTTTCTATCGAGATATACCGTATCTTAACTCATAAACCAATCCAATTCTAAATGTCTCTTCTTTTTACATAATAGTACATTTTCTTTCATCCCAGTTCCTCAATAAAATGACAATATGTTACGGACAATAATCAATACAAATACAAAGTACATTCTAAATAAGCAATATCTTGAATGACGAAATGTCGTAAAAAATTACAGCTTAAGTCATGAAGGAGAGTATTAACTGACTACTATAAAATCACAAAGTCTTTATCATCATTATAAAAGTACAAGTCCAAATCATAAATAGAATTCTCTACACAGTGTCAACTTAATCAAAACCAATCCTTGTAATTTAAAGTCCCATCATTTAATTAAACAGTGTGCCTATAATTCAGTCTTAATTATAATTAACTAACTCAGTAATGCCAACACACACTTGATTTATAATAACAATTAATTGATAAAGATAAGTACCATATGAGGACGAATGACACAACTTGTGTTCTCAATTAGGACAAGGGACACAACTTGTGTTCTCAATAAGGACAAGGGACACAACTTGTGTTCTCAATTAGGACAAGGGACACAACTTGTGTTCTCAATAAGGACAAGGGACACAACTTGTGTTCTCAATTAGGACAAGGCACACAACTTGTGTTCTCAATAAGGACAAGGGACACAACTTTGTGTTCTCTATGTGGACATGGGAAACAACTAATGTTCTCAATTAGGACAAAGGACACAACTTGGGTTCACAACAAGAACTGGGGACACAACTTATGTTCAGCAGATAAACAGAGCATATACATAACATATTGATCAAACTAATCAAATCTAATTAAAGCCTGAATTGCTGAATTGTTTTGGAGCAAAATACATTGACTCGGTACTTGTTAGAATGGCCTGCAGACTAATATAAGATTTAGTAACTTAAAATATATCATAATAACACAGTTCAATTATTTTTTTTCAAATAATGGTTGAATGAGCAGGTGTTAAGGATGGTGTTTATTAGAATTTCTTCTGGAAAGCAGTTCCTATATTTGCAATGCAGGTTACTTCATAAATAAGTCAGGTTGAGAGATTCAACTGAATCAAAAGGCATAGAACAATAGACTTAAGTACAAGAGACACTGGTCAGCCAGTCCATGACAGGCAATAAAGAATACACAAGCCACAATAAATATACATATATCAGCAATAAAAAACTACGGACAAGAATAATTTTATCATCAGTGTCTGCCTATGTTGACAAAATGATACAAAAATACCCCATAACAATATAAATAAGCATTTTCTAAGAGAATATGTAGCAATTAGAAAGGGCTTAATGTTCAGTATATATCCATTTAACCCTAACATCTAGCAAATATATCTAATTTTCATAGATAATGTCCCCAAAGATAGATATGTAGTCATATTAAGTAAAATTAACAACAATATATTGATATTATCCTGTCTTCATTCCTGCAATATTTTTATCAACAAAGAGCTAAAATCTTAACCATCAGCCTAATAAAAATGTTCATAAATACAATGTATCAAAGGGCAGAAACTCTGTTAATTATGTTTACACATTATTCAATGTATCTAACTTGACTGAATTTGACTTAAATATGATAATGTATTACATACATATTCTCTTAGAATAAATGCCAGAGCATAATGTTTGAATGCATCTTGTGCAAGGTTTAAACTAAATAGATCCCAAACTGAATACACAAGATGTCATTTCTATGATTTACAAGTAAATTCTCACTCCAAATTTGAGGAAAACTGGTGTGAAGTGAAATTTTTGTTTGACATCATGCATTTCAATTTACTCACTAGTCAGAGTGATAGGCAATGGAGTGATGGTATATGTATAATGCAAATAGTATATAATGCAAAAAGGGTCAATAACAATGGAGTGATGGTATATGTATAATGCAAATAGTATATAATGCAAAAAGGGTCAATAACAATGGAGTGATGGTATATGTATAATGCAAATAGTATATAATGCGAAAAGGTCAATAACAATGGAGTGATGGTATATGTATAATGCAAATAGTATATAATGCAAAAAGGGTCAATAACAATGGAGTGATGGTATATGTATAATGCAAATAGTATATAATGCAAAAAGGGTCAATAACAATGGAGCAATGGTATATGTATAATGCAAATAGTATATAATGCAAAAAGGGTCAATAACAATGGAGTGATGGTATATGTATAATGCAAATAGTATATAATGCAAAAAGGGTCAATAACAATGGAGTGATGGTATATGTATAATGCAAATAGTATATAATGCAAAAAGGGTCAATAACAATGGAGCAATGGTATATGTATAATGCAAATAGTATATAATGCAAAAAGGGTCAATAACAATGGAGTGATGGTATATGTATAATGCAAATAGTATATAATGCAAAAAGGGTCAATAACAATGGAGCAATGGTATATGTATAATGCAAATAGTATATAATGCAAAAAGGGTCAATAACAATGGAGTGATGGTATATGTATAATGCAAATAGTATATAATGCAAAAAGGGTCAATAACAATGGAGTGATGGTATATGTATAATGCAAATAGTATATAATGCAAAAAGGGTCAATAACAATGGAGTGATGGTATATGTATAATGCAAATAGTATATAATGCAAAAAGGGTCAATAACAATGGAGTGATGGTATATGTATAATGCAAATAGTATATAATGCAAAAAGGTCAATAACAATGGAGTGATGGTATATGTATAATGCAAATAGTATATAATGCAAAAAGGGTCAATAACAATGGAGTGATGGTATATGTATAATGCAAATAGTATATAATGCAAAAAGGGTCAATAACAATGGAGTGATGGTATATGTATAATGCAAATAGTATATAATGCAAAAAGGGTCAATAACAATGGAGTGATGGTATATGTATAATGCAAATAGTATATAATGCAAAAAGGGTCAATAACAATGGAGTGATGGTATATGTATAATGCAAATAGTATATAATGCAAAAAGGTCAATAACAATGGAGTGATGGTATATGTATAATGCAAATAGTATATAATGCAAAAAGGTCAATAACAATGGAGTGATGGTATATGTATAATGCAAATAGTATATAATGCAAAAAGGTCAATAACAATGGAGTGATGGTATATGTATAATGCAAATAGTATATAATGCAAAAAGGGTCAATAACAATGGAGTGATGGTATATGTATAATGCAAATAGTATATAATGCAAAAAGGGTCAATAACAATGGAGCAATGGTATATATGTATAATGCAAATAGTATATAATGCAAAAAGGTCAATAACAATGGAGTGATGGTATATGTATAATGCAAATAGTATATAATGCAAAAAGGGTCAATAACAATGGAGTGATGGTATATGTATAATGCAAATAGTATATAATGCAAAAAGGGTCAATAACAATGGAGTGATGGTATATGTATAATGCAAATAGTATATAATGCAAAAAGGTCAATAACAATGGAGTGATGGTATATGTATAATGCAAATAGTATATAATGCAAAAAGGGTCAATAACAATGGAGTGATGGTATATGTATAATGCAAATAGTATATAATGCAAAAAGGGTCAATAACAATGGAGTGATGGTATATGTATAATGCAAATAGTATATAATGCAAAAAGGGTCAATAACAATGGAGCAATGGTATATATGTATAATGCAAATAGTATATAATGCAAAAAGGGTCAATAACAATGGAGTGATGGTATATGTATAATGCAAATAGTATATAATGCAAAAAGGGTCAATAACAATGGAGTGATGGTATATGTATAATGCAAATAGTATATAATGCAAAAAGGGTCAATAACAATGGAGTGATGGTATAATGCAGATAGTAGGGGTGACTAATGGGCATTGCAATGCTATTGCCGAAAGTACTATTGCAATACTATTGCTATTGCTGGAAACTATAGCGATACCATTGCAATAGTTATTGCCAAGATTTGACAACCACAGAGATTAACTTGTAAATGCAAATTTGCACAGTGTAAGATATAACTTTCTTGTAAATATATATTAAAAAGCTTGTGGAAATGATTTAAGATGAATTGGACAGATATAGATTAATAAAATTCAGTTTAAATACTGCATTGTGTGCTTTTTTGATGCGTGTGGCTATTTTTATAACGACATGCAACGGAAGTTGTTTTAAATTAATAATAAACTTTATAAGAACGAAATTATTGTAACTATAGATATTTGAGTTATCGGCGATAATTATTGGATCGAGACTTTTACTATCGATCCATACCATCTGGACACTCGGGATCACAATGCATCGATATTTCGATTTTTTTTTCGTTTTTGCTACCCCTAGTAGATGTAGATAGCACCATACATCTCACTGTGGAAGATGCAAATACATTAAATCACATATAAAAACAGGCCTTACCTACTTTGTTCTTTGGGAGTAGCATATTTTTACAATAGAAAACACAACAATCACATACCAGCCGCAGCTTTCAAAATAAGTCCAGAATTTACAATTCAAAGTCCAGTTCTAATATATAAGCTGTAAAAATATATGTAACCTGAGAAAATAAGTGATACAAAAACGAACCATTCTACTGGCTTTTCCTATCGAGCTAATCAAAAAGGGGTTTTCATTTCAAATTTAAACTATAGCATGAAATAGACACATGGGAAATAATAGAATAGAAATGGACATTATACATAGTGTATTGCCTTAATTAGATTTGATTGTAAGACTATCTAAACACTAAATCTTCTCTTTACCAAAATCTAACATCATATTCAAGTAATTACACTGCCAGACATGTCTGACTCAATCAATCATGCAATGGGCACTAAAAATTGAAATTCACCATCTCCACAAACCAATTTTCATGGAGATCGGGCGGTATATATAGCAGGATAATGTTTTAAGTATTATACTATTCAATGATTTCTTTTGATCTCGGCTAACATTTGAGTATGACTAAGACCAACATATCCAGTAATGTTGATACATCTATAGATCTTTAATAGAATTGCACTACTTTGACTAAATGGTAATATCATAAAACAGTATAGATCAAATATATTAATATGATTGGTTGGCTAATATGGAAACCAGTGAGTTGTCATATCCCAGAAGCAATACATAATGCTGCAGCTAACTTAATTTGCAGACAAAATACAAATCTAATGATTAAGCGTCAGACATGCACAATATTTCAAAGTAATTATTTACATTAATTTACCACTATCTCCAATATTTGCATTTACCAAGTGCTTGGTGTAAAATACTTGCCTAGTGTATGACATGATAACCCCCTAATAAATCCCCTTTCCAAAATGAATGCGCTATCCATTTTCAAACATCAAATTGTGATTCACCATTATTGATCTATTAATAACTTACATCAGAACTGTACAAAAATCTTTCAAACAATTTAGGGGAGGGGGGGGCGTTTATTAGGATATAATTGGTATAATATTTGTCTCATCAAAACTTCAAGTTTTAAGTCTTTGATCAATTTTTACATCAGTTATTAGAGACAAACAAGAATCAAGGATGAATCATTTGAATAAAAAATGAAAACATGTGAATTATGGATGACAAGATTCATGAAAATAAAGCACATATTGACAAGTAGTTGTACATGCAGTTTGTACACAAAGCCTGGCTCTAACAGATTCAATCATTGATAGCAATTGCTGTCATTTTGTGTTAATTTAAACTCAATTTCATATTTTTTCTCTGGGGTTGTATGTCACACCAACAGTTCCCCCTTCGAACAGAATTCATAAAAACATGAATTTTTCTTGAAGTGTTCTTGCATATTTCAAGAACAGTTCATGAATAGTTCATGATAATAATTTCTTGGTCAACATAATCATGTCCCAAGTACATTAACCAGACATAATCCATTGGTCATAGTTGAATATTAAACTGAAAAGTCTAGCTTGACATTCAAAAAAAAAGGAATTATAATAGTGAAAACCTAAGGACTAGCATTATATTTAGGAGACATTAAGAATTTTAGAACCTTGGTAAATATAACAGAACTGCCTTTAACTACCTAATATCCTCTAATAAATGTCCCTAAGGTATTACATTCTCCAATTTTCATAATTAGCATAATTCGATGGATTAATTATGCATTTGTGAGTCAACTCTTTTGATTTCCTCAAAAAGGGGGAGGGGCATTAAATAAAGGAGGGGCATTTAGAATTTGGTAAAGCAGACTTAAGTGGTTAACAATTAGTATGTGCCAATAGGTAATTGATGCAATGATAAACCAATCATATGTACACCTGTTGACTAGGTGGATGTCTGTCAAAGCAAAATAAGTACAGACGGATTATTTATCAACTCAAATTAGAAAATTAATCAAAGGACTCGAGTACTGACAATCTAGCAAATTACAGTGCAATCTCTCCAAAGCAACACCATTAGGGAGTAGCAACATCATGTTGTTGTTGAAAGGATGTTTCTCTAGAGAGGTTAAGTTAGTAAATTAAATAGTGCTGTGGGAAATAATCATGCAGTTGTTGAAGGGAGGTGGTTGCTCAACAGAGGCCGACTCTTGAGAGATTGTGCTGAACGTATCCGATTTCATTTAAACTACATTGAAAAATATTCACTATTCTTCATGGAAATGCTGTATTAGTGCAAAAAGTTCCCCCCCAAGGTATTAAAACTTTTAAATGACACCTTAATCTAACATTACCGGATTAAGATGTGTATCACTCTTCATCCATACCATAAATAGAGCTAGCACTTAAAAAAAGCTTAAATTGTAATGTACATAGTCCAGCAAACACTATAATCTGACCTTCATTGAAAACCAGGTTAAATACAAGTATACATTGTACTTCACATATCAAAATGACATGTTCAAATTGTTAAGAAAACTGGTATCATAACTAGAGCAATCCTGACCATTAGCATTCAAAGTGACCATTCATTTAAAAGGCAAACAGTGGGCAGGGCTTAACAGAATGGCTCGAGTGAAGTGGAATGTACATGTGTATATAATCTTGGTTACACAGAATTGGGAAACAATTGTCTACTAACAGTAAAATATTCTAAATGATCCAACAAGTACAAAATTATGTATATTACTCAACAGTTGAGCTAAAACATCACTTCAGAACATTAAGAAAAACATCTGTCCTGGCCTGTGAGCCCTTGCTCAGATTGTAAACAAGAATTTCTTAATCTTAAATTTCACATATCCCAGTGGTCGGGAAAATGGCTACTATGACTTTGCATTCATTAGGAAGATAATTATTACGTCATTCTTGACTCTATTTTCACTTTCCAGTAACATGTTCTTGTGCGCATATAAGGCCTAAATTAAAAATATGTTGGTTTGCCCTTTACCGACCCTGAATTTTAGAAGAGGGTCGGTAGGTAGGAAAAATATTTTATTTTATTTCTGAAATTACACTTCTATCTTGATGCATTCTATGTTCATTTTATGTATTCTGCTACCATACAACCATTTATTGTGTGCTTTAATCAACCATACCAGTCATATACTCAGTGCCTTAACACACATTATTGTTTCCCTTCATTACTTCAATTTTCAAATGATACCTACTTTAAATGTTTATCGAAAGCACTGAGTACATGTATATTTTCCCAAGTATAAAAATAAAGTTCTCCCAGATTTTGCAATAAATTTTTTGAGTCGGCATGATTTTTTTGGGTCGGTCGGTAAAGGGCAAACAAACTTAATTTTAATTAATTTAAGCCTAAATAACAAACTTTCAACCACAGAAAGACTTTAAGCTGGAGAATAAGCAACATAACTGACAACAACATTAAAGTCTCCAAAGTGTCCGAACAGGAACATCATGATAAGAATGACCCGGGGCATATTACAGACACCTCATTTTTCAGACTCAGACTACAGAATTACCAATTAATATATTCCAACACAAAATCTATGCATTAATAGGACCACTTTCTAGAAGCACCAGCAACTAACTGTGCAACATTGACAAGATGTAAACAAACCATGACTCATAGCATTACTCCAGTCCACATAATGAGTAACATAACCGAACATGTTGTTTTATACAATATCGGCATTGCATGCACCTTGCATACATTATTCCTAAATTACAGACAAGATATTGACAACAAACAAACATGCCAAATAAAAAGAACCAACAATCACAAAAATAAGTTTTTTTTCATAAACATCAAAATCAACCAATGTAATAGATAACAATGACAGACAATGTTCTTGTATGTAAATTGAGTCAACTGACAAGAGAAGATAAATTGAATATTTAAAAAAAAAGAATTATTTTACAGCTAGGCCAAACATCAGGCAAACATGAGTAATTGAGCTTAAAACGTATTCAGTCATCATAAGAAACGATAACCCAGAAGTTGGTAAAAGTACAATTTTAGAAGAACCATGGAACCTTAAGTATTAGACAGTCAGTCAGTCAGAAATAGAAATTTAAAAAAAGAAGCTAAAATGCTGGATTGTAGACACAATTTCTGAAAGTATAGGGACCATCATTATCTTGTCTATAAAACCAATAAAACATAGCAGCATGAAATACCATATTATATGAGTGGATGACATTTTATTTTTTTTAGTATCAGCGCTTGATCATGTCCACCATGATTCTGTAGAGCTTGACAAGGATTTGCCGCAAAGATTTCTCATCATTTTGAGGTTTGGAGACCAAACGAGGGCGTGCAACAAACAGGCACCAGCAACAACTGATAACCTACCCTTGTAAAGTGTAATGCAGGCTCTAAGGACAAATAGTCTAACTAGAAATCCCCCGCTGAGAGTTAAGTAAAAACAAGGGCCGTAACTCCTGTGAAAATGTTTGATTTTACTGGAAATCAAACTTGACCATTTTTTTATCATCTTATACCTTCATGTAAAATATGAAACCAATCCATGAAATATTTCTTGATTATCGCTCGGAAACCTAAAATTGAACAGACAAACGAGCGGACGGACAGGGGTAACGCATTACTATTTTGCGTATTAAAATATACATTAGTACTTCACATTAGACAACTGAGTTAGAATGGCATTGTATTTTTGGGAATTTCTTTCCCCAAATTGGGGAAAAAAAGCTTTTTTAAATAAAGAAGTCACAGAACTTCGGCCTATGTTATAGAAGGAAAAAAGGCCCTGGTACTTGTTTAGCCCTTTAAACGGACTTTAATTAGCAAAATGAAGAATCTGACTCATAAGAATTTGCGAAGAAGGGTAAAATCTAATACTATATTTAAACTATGGAATATCGGCCACACACATCAAAGCATTTAAAAGTTCGATTCAAAGCAAAATGCAGCACCATTCATGTACTGTCAAAGTAATATTTTAACATAAAGATTCATATTTACTATGATACAGGCTGCGTATACAACATACATAAATATACGGTAAATTTCTAGAAGTTGTTCATGTATATTTATACATTCAGACCAAAAATTGTGTCAGTACAGATGCCAAAATTGATTCAGTCAGACATAATAACAGGAACAAAATCATAAATGTTTTCAAGAACATTGCCGCTCTCAAGTCCAGCAATGAGATCTGTGCCTATATTTTAAACAATAAACATTATATAAATATCATATCAAAGCCTGCATGTCAACACACTAGATGAAATGCCAAGTTACCACATCTTTTCTGCTTTAAATGGGCTTGAAAAGGCAAATCACCTGACATATCAACAAATCACACAACAGACGAAATTTTAACATTTCTGCACTGATATCAAATACAGAAAACTTTCACCCACTTTTTGACCAAAGATAACTACCTGACTGCAATATAAACACTGTAAAAACATTCTTTCAAAGCTTAACTATTATAACCAGCAACTTTCATGACATCCAGATATGCAAGCATTCAGATTTGCATAATATTGTAATACAGCTGTGTTATATAGTACAACCTTGAAGATAAGGTAACCTTGATTACTGAAGAAACTTGGTTTCCGCAAACATCCCCAAATAAAATAGGGTCCGAATCCCCTTTGAATGGAATTCATGAAAACATGAATTTTTCCTGAACAATTCATGCATACTTCATGAATACTTCAAGAAGAATGAATAACTATTTGATGGGGGGGACGTAGATAGGCAAAACTCTAATTGCCTCTTTTTAGCTTACGTGACTGTAGAGATATAGTTCAGTTAAAATTGACCGGGACCGAAAGAAATCTAGAGTCAGCGGGAAAAAATAGGGTTCACATATCGAGGGCACAGCGCAACACTGTCATAACTTGTTCTTATTTCAATATGAGTTACGACACAGTTGCGTTGAACCATCGATTTATGTCAGGTTACGAGAAACCAGGAACTTCTTTACGCCAAAATGAAAACTTCACATATCAGGATTTCACTTAGCACCAACAAACAGGGTCATCTGTCGACTGTTCCGACTTAAATGGTTGATGGTCACAGGCATCCACCTGGGTAGATTAGTACCTCTGACCTTTTGTCAGCTAGAAGGACAGCTTCCTCATATTCAAAATCTGGTCTGTTGTGGGTTTCCAAATTGCAGCAAAGAGGCCGGGGCTAGGGATCACTAGTCAGAGAGTGTAACCACTCAACTACAGAAGCATCTAAACTTCAAATATAGGCCGTTTTTAGTCTACGCCTAGATGACAGGTTATAAAAAGTCGTAGATTAATTAAATCTGTTGATCTACCAATGAATCATAAAGAATAAAACAGGATAAAATAACTATCAGGAGTTCCTATTTTTACAACGGACAAAGAGATGAAAGAGAACCATATCATAAATTATTTCATATCAAAATGTCAGATGAATAATCAAAACACTTCAAATGATCCACAATGATTGGTATTGGTGAAGTTTTATGCCATCAAATTACAGTACAATTCCATTAAACAGCCACCTGTGAATTACAGTCACCATGGGAACAATTAAAAGCCAACTTTTAAGCACACATTCATTTTATATGTTACAATTCAATCCTGCATACAGGCCATATTTCTTCATACAGTACAACCTCTCCAGAGTGGCCCTCTCTTGACCAACAACCTCCCTTCAACAACAGCATGATTCTTTCCCACTGTACAATTATCAATAATCAATTTACTGGTAACCTCTTTAGAGCAACAACCTCTCAACAACAACATAATTTTGCGCCTCCCAAAGTGTGTTGCTTTGGAGAGGTTGCACTGTACCTTATAACATGAGGCATAAAAAGTTCTAAGTTTTCACAAACCCAACAGACCCTATTTCTTTCTGCCAACCGTGGACTATTTTCAGTCTAAGTCAGTTATTTCTAGCTGATATTTTCATACAAAAAAATAGCTTCAAACATTACAGATATATATTTATGTTCCAAAAAAGTGCCGCCAATCTACCTTCCCAATATTTTTGAGGGGTGTCAGTGGAATCACAGCATCTTTTTTTGGCCTTATATTACTAAACAGACATGGCATTTAAAAGAAGAAAATTCCAGGTCTAAAATAATAGTTAGCCAAACAGTCAGCCAATATTATACGAACTTTGTTTAACAAAAGAAAATCTCATTTTTAACTAGAACAAATACTTTCTAACCAGACAAAATATTGCTTTATCAAAACATATCAGACAGTCGGTCAGAACTTGCAGCCTTTTTAAACCTTTCTGGGTATTATTAATAGAGAAACAGTATAATATTTATTTTGGTTAAAAAAATGCAACATCACAACATAAATTAGATCATAAACCCATTCTTCAGTTTATATCAGAAATTTTTCAAAATGTGTGAAAAAAGGGAAGGCAAAATGTATGCAAGAAGAAATTATTTCTGTAGACATAGGAATCTTAAGTGACTAAATCATTTTATCTGGCTTACGAATCCCAATGACAACATTTAAGAGCAAGTTAAAGCAGACAGCATTATTGTCTAGACTGCTTCATAATAAATAAGGCTAGCCGACAGTATCTGAGCAGTGTTGCACAAAGTATTTATTTCAAACGCATAAACCTTCAGTTAAAATTATTTTTAACAATTCATTGAAAAGCCAGGGTTACCCATGCATGATAACAAATACACATCATAAAATGAATTCACTGGCATATCATTACCTTACCAGTATAAAATGTAAAACTGGCAATTTTTTTTCTTTAAATACCGTATTCAGATTATATCAATTGCTGCAATAATACTTTGGTGAAATATGAAAGACATATTTTACATGTAGACACACACACAGACAAACAAACCAGAAATGTATCATTATATTATATATATACTGCATTTAAAGCTGAAATCTACTCCTAAATAAATCAAACTTATGTTTTGCATAATAAACCAAAGTGTACACATATTTCATTTCCTCCAAATTTCGCCCATATGACATACAGAAAGAGGATATTTACCTGTACGTCTAGCCAAAGATACAGTTTGCTCATGCAAGATTACGTTGATAATAAGAATGTAATCTACCACATCACAGCAGGTTATAAAATCTTATGCAGACATAGGTAGTAGAATAGAGCATGTTTCCATGCGGGTGTAATTCAAACACTTATGATACACACAAAGTATAGCTTCAGCGCTGATATATGTCTTAAAATAAATGCTGTGCATTTTTTGTTGTTCTTTTTTTACTTCGAATACATACGGTAAGCATGTCAGAGAGGAACTTTTGCCAACAATATTTATGCATAATACAGGAACTGACAATATGTTTAAACAAACGTCGCCATAGACACCTACTGTAGCTCCTTAATCATCAAAGACACAAAAATACGAAATATACGTCACTGAGCCTTAGTTTATCTCAGTATTCTTTTTGATATTAATATAACAAATATATTAACAGTCTGTGAAATTAAGGTTTGAAATGTGGTTGCCCGAAATGGAAATTTTAGCTGCTTTTGCTTTGATTTGTTAATGAAAATTTGGTTGTCCGAACCAAAATTTTGGTTGTCCGAAAGAAAAATTTGTTGTCCCGGACAATAGGATAACTGCTAATTTCGCAGACTGTATTAAGACTACGAAAAAGATGGTACTTCAACAGTAAGTGTCATATGAGGCAGATAGTTCACCTAATTATCGTTCCTGGTAAGAACCTGAGTACTAGACTCCCATCCTCCGTAAGTAACAGCCTACTTTCTTACATAAAGAGACATGGTCACTCAGTAGCGACTATTTTGAACATTGATGATGTTTATTTATATCTAAGACCGATTGGTTGATTAGTCCACAAACTGGTGTTCTAAAAAGTCAAGACTTATCTTACTAATAGCTGTGTCATCATGGTGCTTACTGCTACTTGCGACTTCAGAACACCATTCATGCACACAGCTGTTGCATCATGACATAAAAACAGGACAGAAAAACAAACAGGATGATTGATTTTCCTGTCTTCAATTTAACTGTGGTACAAAAGTGTGAAGATGGAGAAAACACTGGAACAACCAAGGAAGAAATGTGTGGGATATAACTAATCTAATGTCAAGAACCTGTCTGTTCTGGAACATTTTTATTCCGGTAACCTACATGACAATCTGGAGGCTCAGTATATAGTTAGGTACATGTATCATCACCATAGAATCTGTATGTCATACATACAGAATAGCACTTGTATACACTCAGGGGGTAAGGACATACCTGGTTCCAAAGCAGTAAAAGTAAAACTAATTTTCAAAGTTTCAAAATGTAAGAATCACAGCGACTGAAGATTCAACCATGCAGAAAAATCCACATTTACCAAGGTCATATAAATATCCAGCAGCAAAAGAGTAGACAAACCTGGAAATTAGCCTTCATACATTCATAAATTCAAAATTCAATTTTTTTCTTTCAATATTTTGTATACCCAAAAAGGAACGTCTACTACATAAAGTTTACAGAGACATGCAAGTGGTAATATATTACTCAAATCTGTCACATACATTTATAATGTGCTTTTTTCCAACATACGCTTCGAGCAAGCTGCATCAGTCATTCAGTGGATGGCGTAACAGGTTTCGGTCAGATTAATTTTTAAAAATCCTAGTAGTAATCACATACAAAAAAATCCATTGCACAAATCCGGCAAGAAATGTTTATCTTCATGTAATGTTAAGATCAACATGTGATTGTTGTAAGTCTAACAAGTTAATCGCACAACAGCACTGTGATTGTCGTATGGCGCATTCCGGGAATATGAGGATGCATTGTCTAACATAGAAATAACCATATGATGCTAAAATAATTTCAAGCATGTTAAAAAGTTTAAACGCTACAATGATCCTCGATGACAGCATATTCTGCCAGACAATGTCTTGAAAATTGTACGACTATCGTGCGACAACCTTGGGTATGGGTATTGCGTGAAATTTCGTATTGCGATAAATTGTGATACCCAACACTGTATTGCAATACGTATTGCTATATATTGGGAGTTTAAAACTCTTGATATATTAAGTATTCAAGCTTGGATTTTAATGAAAATATGTAGTTTCATTAATCATTTGCATGATGTTATCCTTATTTAAGCTGTCACAAAGAAACTAATGAAAATATCAGTGACTAGAATGAAACATCATGCTGTGTAGTATACAATGATTATACATATATAAAATTCTCCTTGAGCAAGGCAACACATACAGTCCTAATACAGTTACACAAATAAACTATTTCTATTTCCGGTCAAATTAGGTTGAAGTACCAGTATTCAATATCAATATACTTAATAAATATCGCGATACTATCTGGAACCGTACGGGTACGCTTTTGTGTTTGGAACGCATTGCAATATACCGGTATATCGTTATTATCGCGCATCACTAGTGAATGTGCCTATTTTGTATTACCCACCGGTCATATATAGTATCTGACAGGTTCATATCAGACCAGTGTCTGCTGACCAACTGCATGACAATAAAACACTACTCAAGACAAGATGGATGTACCTATCTTTTACCTAACTTTAATTGAACATTCAGCACCCATATTCTGCTGTGATTTGTGTTCAGTAGAAAACAGATCTAAACAAATACAGTACAAAGTCAAAGTAATACTTCAGTTTCCAATCAAGAAAGAACTCAAACATAAAATACGTTGTGGTACTTCAAATAAACAAGTCATGGCTTTGACATTTTTTGTACTACATTACCCACCCTTTCAGACTGAAACCAGAATAATCGCAAGTGTCAAACAGAGACAGAAAAAAACTACAGTTTGCTTTCAATATAAAAACACTTCAAAGACAAAAAATAAAGCCAAAGTACTGTACATAGCTTTGAAAAACAAACAAGCAAGTGCAAATGTCTAAAGACAAGAGCATGTAAGAGCGTGATTATCAAAATCAATGTGCACTGAATTCTTAAAAACAGTTAATACTAGACTTAGGTACAAATGTTTTGGTTAAAAACAGACAAATAAGATTCTTTTTCACCTTAACATTTCTAGCGATTTTGAACTTGCAAAATTTTATATTATGATTACACTTATTGAAGTTATATAAGAGATGCGCACATACCAACTAAAGCAATATAAACCATCAAAACAAATGAGGGGCTTTCATGCATGAACCTGATACAAATTCAAAACATTGAAGTATCAAGCAAAAAAGAAATATATACACAGTTAACTCCATCAGTAGCTTTTGATCACTAAAATAGATAGCGGTACCTCTATGCCTATTAGGATGGCATCGCGCCATACCTCTTAAACAGCATGCCAGGTTGCCCATTTCAACTGTACTACCAAATTGCGCAATGTGTCATGATAATATACCCTGTTTGACGGCCTGTCGCTGATCCCTTATCAAGAATTGACGGAAGACACATATGACTGCTCTTTAATCAAATTTTCAAATTTTGTGTATCAGGAAAACCACACCTATACCGTACTTTAAAAGACCTTTTCTATAATCTGTGGTTGATGGTAAGCCAATGCTTTTTTCCTTCTATAGCAGGGGCCATTAACGTCTTAGCCGTCTTCCCTTCAGGAAAATTCTTAAAAAATCATGCAGTTTTCCCCTAAAATTCAATGTACATCAAGTTTTTTCTTCCCCTTTTGCAAAAATTGTTGTGATTTTTTCGCCCAAATTTAAGGAAAAGACCCCTTCCCCAACATGTGAAAAAATGCCCTGTAAGCAAAATTTGATAAACCATACTGCAAATAAACAAAACACAAGTGCCTGTAAAGCGGGCGTACTAAGCCTAGTGGATATATAGGCTGTGACTTGTAATCACTAGTTCTGTATCAATATCATATGAGTTCAAATCCCACCAATGCCTGGGTTCCAACTTTCTCCACAGATGATTGAAGCTGAAAAAATTGCCAAATAACCCTTACTGTTGCGATGTTAAACCACATTTAAAATAATCACCTCTGATGTTAGTGCTGAAAGTTGGCTTAATACATTTCTTCATTCAGGAAGCATAAGTAGCATTAAAAATTGTGATTTTTTCATTCTAATGGCCAAATGCAATTTATTTGACTGTCATGTTAAAATTTGTACTATCTAATTAAAAGTATAATTTTGAAATACTTTGTTTTATTCATAAATTGTCAATTAGTCATACCTGTTTTACACATGTATGGGGTAGAAGGACATGTAGTGAATGATTCAACATAAAAGTTAAAATGTTATTGTATGTAATATTTTTCATATAAATGACATAATCTTTTTCATTTCTCAGAAACGTTTTGATAAAGAATTCATTTATTCATACACTGTGTACAGAATGTTGTGATAGCTTTTTATATAATATAGTAACATCACTCAGTAACTACAACATCATAAACGAGGCAACCTGGCCTGCACAATCTTGAATTACTCCTTTAGTATGCAAAAACACCATTGCACACTAACAATCAGGATGAGACACTAAGTGTAAAAGCATTAATAATTAATATTTGACCTCATGTAATCAAAACCTTCACATTGGTAGTTTCTTTGAGTCTGACCACAGCCATCTTGATCATGACTAGGCTAATCTGATGAAACAGGCTCAGAAAGTAGACAATTAAGAGAAAAGAATGGTAAACTGCATCATTGAAATTGATCAATAGTACAACATGAGCTTTAACAACAATTTGCACATAAGTAGCTCAAAGTACATCCATTCAGAACCATAAAGTACATCCATTAGAAGAAATAATGGAATACACAGTGACTTAATGCATCACCCAGAAAACTTTTAGTACTTCTGACAGAAAGGTTTGTTGTTTAGAGTACATCATTCATATAGTTGAAACAAAGCAAAAATATTCAATTATTCCTTTTAAAGCTTTTATAACAAGCTGCTACCAATTTTAGTCCAACTAATTAGACTGTGACGACGAGATACTTTTTCGACTTGGCCCGGTCCCGCACAGTCTAACAAAGATCTGCATATTTGTATGCGGAAAATCCCCAGTTAAAACCTGTTGGGCACGATAACTACGATATATATGTGACCAAAGTGAACCATTTGGTAGGTAGAAAACACGTTTCTATACTCGTATGAGTATAAATTATTCCAACATACCTTTTCTGAAAGATGCATTAATGATTTGTTTCTCCCCACTATTTCCCAACCAAAACGAAACCGGTGTAATGGCGGTTAAATGCCGGTGCCATGGTAAACATTGCCTATTCTCAAAAATTTGATTCGAAAATTATTTAAGCACAAGTTTAAATAAGCTGGCAAGTTAACATTATGTTGGCAAGTTACTCTTCAATCAACTTTCATTAATTCTAGGCACTCATTATAAAGATCGATTTAGAATTAAACTGTCCGACGGTCGTTGTATACAGAGTGGAACTGGATGTGACTAAAGTATGTTCGTTCTGTTTTTTTTTCATGCAACGTAAAATTTTAATTTTTATAAAACACTCTCGCAAATTATTGTTATTTTTGTCAATTTAAGTAAGTTATACCCGTTATTGAAGAATTTTAACGTAATTCGAATTTCCGCACATAAATATGCAGATGTTTGTAAGGCTGAGAGGATGGCCCTTCCGAATTCGTTCACGAAAATTGGCCAACCCGAAAGCCTAATTAAGCGGGCTACTACCAATTTGAGATAAAAGGTGTAAAATTGTAACTATGATTTATTTGCTTTCTGTAGTAGTTTTGAAATAGGAGGAGGAAAATAATATATCTGATGCGGGGTTCGAACCTGCCACCTCCTGCTTGCAAGTCAGATGCTCTACCAACTGAGCTAATCGGGTTGGTGAATATCCCAGCCAATTTATAAATATATAATATAATAATTATCACACTGCTAGTGCTACAGTTTGCACAACATTCTGGAACCTTATATGTTTACCAACTTCAATCGTAGGCAGCTGTATTCTCTATGACATAGGATATAAACGACCACTTAATACACTTAAATAGTACATGTCTAATCTCACTCTTGTGCAACAGTTGCTTTGCCCTGAGATTCTTCTAAGAAACAAACAACTTATGTATACAGCTGACACAACATTAAATGAGAGATTCATGAGCAATGCATTGTGAAAACGAAAATGAGGATATTAATCCATCTGATAATATTAGCATGACATGGATTTTATCGATCTGAAGAAACGTAAACATCACTCCAAGTGACTGTATAAAATAAACAGGTCACATTAATTCCATGCCCGTGTCCCCGTGACCCAGTTATGACAGTCTGCTATAACCGGCATATGTATTTGCATGTAATAACGCAGTGACAACTATAACAAACAATACAAATGGTAACTTACCGTTGGCTACCACTGTGTTGTACAGCAATAATCCTGCAAATACAGATAAATAGCACTTAAATGCACAAAACACCATCTGCATAACAAAAAGGAAGTTATTTTTTTGTAACCGGAAGTGGTAAAAAAGAACGAAATGATTTGTAATAACTATGTGTTTTAACCGAAATTACCAAAAAGTCCAAAACAAACAAGCATGTCGACGTAAAACCAATTGATCCAAGTCCAGTTTCGTTTCGCATTTGAAACTCAAATCGCTTGTTTTCTGTCATGAAATTCATTGACATTGACAATATCCCACAGTCGGTGCATTATCGTCTTTTCACAGTGCACTATGCGCAGACGTTTCACTGCGCATCTCTGTCTGCGAGTGTAAGCACTACTATTGCGGTTTGGAGCAAATTCGTATTAGAACGGATTATCACTCTCGAATTGTGAAATATATAATGCCCGTGTAGCAAAATATAACCAGCAAAGAACCTTTGTATGAAAAGACAGACTTTACAAAATTTCAAATGGCGTAATCCAAAATAAAGTCTAATTGATGTCAGTCTTAAAGATGAAGATCTATATAAATATATGAGCTTTCTAGGATCGTGTACTGTAATATATATTCTTATAATAAAGTAGGTTCCCCCGCAGCGAAAATTTGTACTTTAGTGTGTGGAGTTTAAATGACGTCTGAAGTCATCGAATGATGTATCCTCATTTGTTTATAGAGGACAAAACTAGCAGTTGTAAATATGTTAAAACGGGAACAGTTTTCCGGAACATTGAAATGTATTTTCTCAATAATGAGTAACGTTACAGTAGTGAAGCTAAACTAAAAAAGTGTCAATCGAATGACAATAATGTGCAAACAGAATTCAATAATGAAAAGCACTAATGGATACATTTTTGATATAGCTTTGTCGCAAATCCTTCGAGCATTGCTTACAGAGATATTATCGCTGTCGGATGCACTGTATGACCCGCTCAGAGCAAATTTACCATGGGAGACAACCAAATATTTAACAGAAAAAAATAAATCTTGTGGTTACTTCCCCTATGTTTCATGTAATTACGGATATGGTACATGTAGTTATATATATATATTTTTATTATGTGACTACAATAAAGCGAATATTCCGTCTGAAAGATTACAGATCTGTGTCTGTTTTCCGTAATATAAGAGTAATGCTTTACTGTAATGATACTATTGCAAGTAAATAACCGATTCACCAGGCTTGCTTTCTGTTTTTTAGTTCATAGTGGTGATGTCAAATGTTACACACTGTATCTCTTTTCTAGCTCGGACATAGCTTTACCGCAGGGGTTGAATAAAGCACATTTGTTATTTTGTTAGACAAGGCACCTTTCCGAACTCCTTTTCGAAAAAGTCATAATAATGTATTCTCCTTATAAGATGTCGTTTTACAAAACGCTGAAACACATTCTAATTGCAAAAACATACACGTACATGGTTGCCTTAATATCACCTCACGACAATCATTGAATAATCTAGTGAGCGTCATAATTTCTAATAAGATTCTATAAGTCCTACACTGACATTCATTTCCATCATTCATTCTTTCTTTCTTTCTTTTTTTCTTGTTAGTATAGGAATGTTACACCAACAGTCGTAGACCATTTTGCGACTTCCGCAGACTTGAGAAGAACCCGATTGGTCATCAATAAGCTACTTGGACAGCTTCCTCACATGATCTCATGTTTTGTCTATAGTCCTTAGGTTAGATTCGAGCTCATATCGGAGAGAGGGTAGTGAGTAATTACTGGTCAGAAAGCAAAGCCCTCGCATAAGTCCTACGGAGTCAGTCAGTAGCATTTAAACATGTATTATCACGGTACGAAACTCGTTGTGTGTCTGTTTCATCGTAATCATATCAATGTTATAATTTCAATTACTTGTCACGGAAATGAGTGTAGATAAGCATTATCGTCTACTTGTTATATAAAGTTTGTTAAGCTAAATATGACCGACACATTCAAATCACGTAATTCCATAGAAATAAAAACGACAACTTCTTGGAAATGCGCATATATTTTTTTTTGTAAATTGTATTTAAAGGCATTGAACTTAGACGATAACTGGGAAATGTAAAAACTTTCACCGACTTCGAAAATACATTGACTAAATGCACGAAGACGCCGTGCAATTCGTAATAACACAAAGATAAACCTGTGGTGGCTGTCTTATGCGCGATTGAAGTGCATCTTACTAATTATGTAGAGTTCGTTAGAAACTACATTGGCTGAATATAAAGTTTTATTTATCACGCAGGAAAGAAAAGAAAAGTTATATTCGTTTAAGCGGTCGACATCGAAAGTCATCCAACAAAAGTAATGTTATGTAATATGTTAATGCAATGGTCAGAGTTCGCTCCTTATAGGACTAAAATAGTCTGTCATGACACTTTTTTCGTGAAGATGTTTTATTTTTAATGCGTTTTTTTTTGGCACCGTGTTACCCCGCCTTGTTTTGTGACCATAGGAGTTGAGAGGGAGACGTTGACAATCTTGAAGACTTGAGAGGCGTCACTCTGTCAATACATAGTTCCCACAACTACAATATTTACCTCCCTTGTTTTGAATTGGCGGCCATCTTGAAAGTCAAATTTCTTATGTGTTTAATAGAAAAAAATAAAAAAGTGGTTATTAACAACTCAATTTACAAAATATAACTTAATCATGAAGTTGGAAAAACCATAAGCATATCAGGTGTAAGAAAATGTAGTTGTCACATATGAAAATTCTATATTTAGAATTATCAGATCAAAAATATAAATATCCTCTATCAATGCTAGTCAAATTAGACTTTCAAGATGGCCGCCAAGGGAGGTAAATATTGTAGATGTGGGAACTATGTATTGTATCATCCTTTGAACGGGAGTGGTTCGTTAGTACATTCAGGGACTGAGTTGAAAGTGCGTCCAGGCAAGGGAGAATACTTTGAAAAGTTATGAGAGACGTTAAACCACTATGTCCGTCTGGTGTCAATTTCGGAACAATGTGACGCCTAACATAGCGACTACGTGACGTCCTGTTTGACGTCATGACATTAACTCTGTCGGTCACTTCTGTGTAGAAATTATCGCCATATTTTTTTACAGAAATCTCATGATGTATTAAGTTAGGAAACACAAAATTGATATTGTTTGGTATAATATCATTGTGGTTGATTGACACATACTGTCTAGAAACTTCTGAACCAGCCCTCGTACTTGCGTAAATGGAATTCATTGTGTTTGTAAAGTATGAGCCCTACACCAAATGGACTTCCATCAACATTTTTCTTTGTTTCTGCATGTTGATCTTGGAAGCTCCTGTTGTCATGAGCTCTTGTTGCCATGCCTTTTGAAACGCATGTTTCTCTGCACAATACCATGAAATAATCTTACCAAGTTTTCGAAGCAGCTTTGCAACACTATCAGAGCCTTTAGTGCTGTTTCTTGCATCACTTTTTATTTCGGCGACTTACATTTTTAATTACGTTTTGTACTTGATCGCGTATCTTTTCATTTTTCTGCTTGTCTTGAAATGTACATGTAATAGTTGTAGTATTTTGATAGCCTTATATTGAAATTATTAAAAGTTTCATTTTATTCCTGTACCAAAAATACTGATCTTTTCTTTGTGAAAAATACATATTCAATGTCTGGTTTGCGTCATAGCTTGTTCTCCTTGATAATAGTGTCTGATAATCTTTTTAAAAAATGTCCTGGATTTGTTCTCCCGAAAAAGTTGAATCTCAGTTTCATGCATTGTACCTATGTTTTGCTTAACATGTCTGCTGTCTTTTTACTTTGCACGTAAATGGTAAAGGTGTCGACACATTTAGTTCAGCAGCCATACTATTTTGTCTTTGTTTTCTGTTAAAATCCAGTTGTACGTGTATCACTGTCATGCTTGTTTAAGTCTAGTTTCAATTATTTTTGTCTCCTGATTTTTGTTCGAAAATTATTATCGACGCCAATGTGATGTTGATATCCATAGAAACAATAGGCATATATTAAGAGAAAACATGAGAACGAGTTGTTTTTTGTTGTTGTACGTTATTTCTATCTTTGGAATATTTCTTGAATCCTTGATCTGGTGCATGTCTCGTAATGCATGCATGGTATAAATGTCACGTCTATCTTCGCAAACTTGGCAAAGGAATTTCATAAGAAGATTGACAGTTTCAAGAAGGATTTCGCTGGATAAGGCGTATAAATTACATGAAATCACGTGTCACACCGGTGATTTTCTCATTGTAAAGAAAGATAATTCTGTGACTCTGTGTTTACTTGTTCGGCGAGGTAATAATACACAGTTGTGTCCCTTAAAATAGGTATTTATTAAATATATTACAGGTTTGGTTCGATAAAAATGATACCAAAAAATAAAAGTATTAAAGTCTCATAAGTTTTTTGGATATTATAATAGGTCATATTTTACATATAGAAAGATGTCTTATCTTTGAAACTGACTAATACTTGTTATAAAAACATTCCAAAATGTTCTCAGTTTTTAATCACGAAGTACCGTATGATAGTAAACATGCAGCCATGACAGTATTTTTTCATTGATATTTCAAAAAAATAAGAAAAAGCATCAGGTAACATTTTACGAGATATATTACGTAAATATTGTCTTAGAGCAAATAAAATATATTTCTTATATTTTACTATCATTTTATCTATTGTTCTGTATTACTAAATTCAAAAAGCTAATGTGCCTTTAAAAGTATAGGCTTGTAAACGAACTGCAAAGGGATCGAACCAGTAAACCTCGATCATTTGACAACCTTCGGGTCCCAAATACTTACTTTAATATACTAGTATTGAGAGGGTCTTGTTATCATGTTGGATGATTAGGTAGTGTTGGAGACCATGAATTGTCCTTACTATAAAGATGGTACCGATTAAAACTAACTCACGAATCTACACTATCTCTAAATGGATAATTTTTGTGTCATGATTATCAGGAACGTATGTTTTATTTCTCCAAATCAAATCTGGAAAGCTATTGAAGTGTACATGTGTAGCATACATGCACATTAAACACACAAACTGACACACTATGTACAATTGTATTCTCTTAAATCCCTTTTTGAATCAGATTGCTAAGATTACGGTTAATGTCTGCATTGAGACAAATATCTCAAGTGTCATCATTTGCTATGTCACTTAAACAATTGAAGTTGCCCGTTTTATAGATATATATTAGGTATAAGATAGCAGTTTTTAAATTTGACAATCTTACCGGTAAGAACTGACAATAGACTAGACCCCCCCCTCCAAAAAAAAGCAACCCACAGTTAACAAGGCTTTGCATTTTTTGAAGTTTAAAAACTTTGATCTTAGCTAAGATTTGTCAATGAAATAGGTACCAAGTTAGTACAACTAAATATCTAGGTATTACAACAACTAGGGGTGGGATCCCTACCAAAGTGGCTGCATTATATCCAACATGAGGAATAATGTTGTCCTGGATACGATATTATCTCATATCTTGTCTTCGGATGACTCTTAGTCCGATAATAGACAATAATGGTATTATTGATACAATAATTAGACAGCATAATTGATAGGAATATGTATTTAAACATTAATCAGCTCTGTCTTTTCAACCATAATACTTTGAATATGGCTTTGAGATTTGAGATTTGAGCTTTGAGATTTGAGCTTGGAGATTTGAGCTCAAAGACTATTCTCAAGCTTTATAACATCGGGCCTGGTATTCGCATACTGTAAAATTTAACCTACATCAGAGGGCAACTTGTTCATCGTAGACCCTGGTTCATTCTCTCCTTCAAGCGGAGTTATGTCTCAAATATGTACATATATTGTATAACATAAATTGTATAACAAATAAAACTCCACACTAAGCAATAACTAATCAATAAGATAACAAGACACACAAAGGTTTAACACGAACACAATTGTATAAAACTACAAATATATTAATATTTGGCAATTATTAAGGTTTTAAACCTCTATTTGGCAAATTTTCATGAATCTGATACATTAATGTTTTTTTATTAATTCGATCAATTAAAATTTGTCTCTATCTCTATTGTATTGGTTAAGTTTGTGTTTGACGACTTTTGACGATAAAAAGATTTCTTTTATGAAGTGCACAAAACAAAAATTGGATTTTCTTAACAATACGTTTATAGGTTATTATCGATCTGTCTGATCGAGCGAGGCAATTAGATTTCCAACCAACCAGTGTATGTTTACGATACTCTTAAACCGCTGGGTTATAAAATACTGAAAGCTTATTTAAGTATACAGACTTAATTGGAAATGGAAAGTGTCAGTCAGATCGGTTCGCTTGTAAAGTATATTTATTTGCTGTTGTAAAGAGCCGGTTGCTAGGTGCGAGGCTATACTTTGTACGTAACTTCCACGTAGGGATTTAAGCGTGAAAATAATAAACAGAATAAAAAGTTGATTGATTGTAAGTGGATTGTTTGGATTTTAAAACGGAAGTTCTGTGAAAGATATAAATTGTGTGTAAAATTTAAACTAAAGACAATTTTTTTTAAAATGGCTGCTCCAGCGAAAGGGGCGACTTCCGGCGGAGCGTCTGCTGCTTCAAAATGTAATTTCGTGGCTCAAGATCAAATATGGTACGTAAAGAAACTTTTCTTTTACTTGATTGTGAAAGTAGAAATTAAAAGGCGAAATAATCAGTGGTAAATGTTTCAAGATATGCCGAGTTTAAACGTTTTTAAGAACGGAATGTTTGATTAATAAATACATAGACGTTACTTAAACACAAATGAATAAATTGATAAGGTTTATAACTATCACAAGTCGTAATTACTTCGCCAGACTCGAAATAATGAAATCCTACAGTTTAACCACACTAATCAGGAACCTTTCTTATCCGGAATCCTCTCTAAACCGAACCACGTCAGCTGGTTCCGATTTTTAAGTATTTATTTAATACTAAACAAACTATGAAACCCGGAACCTTTCTTATCCGAAAACTTCTCTAATCTGAATTTTTTTTCAGTCCGAACAAGTTCGGATGAGAAAGATTCAACTGTATCACAAACTATTTTTAAAAAAATTGATTCTGTCATGAAGTACTTAATATATTAATACGAACATGCTCTAAGATAAGATGCGTGAGATGTATGCTATAAACAGCTAAACTTGTACGAGAGTTCACGTGCATTTAGGTACCGTTTGTTCAATTCCAATTTACGAGCTTAAAGAACAAATTGCATTTATGCTGTAACAAGAAATCAGTTGTACTTTGTTCTTATCACCGGTGATTTCTTAATAGATGTAACACTGTATCGTTATTTTGTCGGTTTAGTCAATGGTCGTTCAAGTATACATTTGCCCGTCTGTATCAGATATGCCCCAGTACACGAAAATTAAGATTTCAAAGATAGTGGCCAATGTTCGTTTTAACTTTATCTCTGACCATGAATGTATAATGAGAATATTGGTTACCTTAATAACACTAATCAGGCGACGATAAATTGAAAACCTGATTAAGAAAAATGACCGAAGCGTTGCTTTGACAACGTCATGAAATATTCACGAATAAGCCCGTCTTTTGTTGATTTTGTGGACAACGAAAAATCAATGGCACGATTAAATGAATGTTTGTCTATGAAACATGAAGCTTTCACGTAAGAAAATCAATGTTGGTGACAAAATAATATCGACGTCTGCTTGTTGAAAAATTGTCTAAAAAAAAAATACCACATGTCAATATATTAGCTTCCTGTGTTTTTGTTATAACAGTATGTCGGGTATTATGTCTAACATGTACATTATCATGTAAGACCAATTTTTATAATGAAATAGTTGGGTGTGTAAGCCGTTGACAAGAAGAAAAGAATTTTTCCCATTCAAATGACACATACGTGGAGTCGCGACTTATAATAGCTCATTTTCTCTTTTGTACATACCTGTGTAGTGTATCTTTTTGCATACTTGTGTAGTGTATCTTTTGTACATATCTGTGTAGTGTATCTTTTGTACATACCTGTGTAGTGTATCTTTTTACATACCTGTGTAGTGTATCTTTTTACATACTTGTGTAGTGTATCTTTTGTACATATCTGTGTAGTGTATCTTTTGTACGTACCTGTGTTGTGTTTCTTTTTACATACCTGTGTAGTGTATCTTTTTACATACTTGTGTAGTGTATCTTTTTCCATTCTTGTGTAGTATTTCTTTTGACATACCTGTGTAGTGTATCTTTTTACATACTTGTCTAGTGTTTCGTTTTACATACTTGTGTAGTGTATCTTTTTACATATTTGTGTAGTGTTTCTTTTTACATACCTGTGTAGTGGATCTTTTTACATACTTTTGTAGTGTATCTTTTTGCATACTTGTGTAGTGTATCTTTTTACATACTTGTGTAGTGTATCTTTTTACATACCCGTTTAGTGTATCTATTTTACATACCCGTGTTGTGTATCTTTTTTGCATACATGTGTAGTGTATCTATTTTACATACCAGTGTGGTGTATCTATTTTACATACCCGTTTTGTGTATCTTTTTTTTCATACCTGTGTAGTGTATCTATTTTACATACTTGTGTAGTATATCGTTTTTACATAGCTGTTTTGTGTATCGTTTTTACATACATGTGTAGTGCATCTATTTTAAATAGCTGTGTAGTGTATCTATAACATGCCTGTATCTTTTTTGCATACTTATGTAGTGTATCTTTTTACATACCTGTGTAGTGTATTTTTTTACTCACACCTGTTTTGTGTATCTATTTACATACTTGTGTAGTTTATCTATTTTACATAGCTGTTGTGTGTATTGTTTTACGTAACTATGTAGTGTATATTTATACATAGCGGCAGGCCTGTTGTGAATATTTTTACATACCTGTGTTGTGTATCTTTTTTACCTACCTGTGTTGTATATCGAATTGTTATACATGTAATACAATATCAAAGGTGGAATTTTCTGACGCCAAGTGATTAAAATCTAGCCGAAGATGTGATTGATCTTGGCCCTCAAAGTTTTGATTTATTTGGTTCGTAGTCGTAAATTTCGATTTTATTACAAACTTCAGAGAAACTGCGTTCCTTACGTGTCTTATTATTTGCCTGGTTTAACGAGAGAAGACTAAAACTCCGCGAGGCCGTACAATTTTGACCCGTGTAAATACATGACCGTTATTTAAAGAACACTTAACGAACTTTTAAGATGTATTTGCCGATCCATTTATACACGATTTACAATATGGATTAGATTTAACCACTAATCTGATAAGACTATACATTTACTTATAGATGGTATTGAACCTATAAAACTATATTGTACACCTTATAATGTAAGTACATTTTGATAATAAAAGCAGACGACACTTACTTTGGAGCATTTTGTTTGCCAAGACCTTTAAATTTTGGTTTTAAATTAACTGATCGAACAAGGAATTTAGATTCGAAAGAGATTACATATACGATTCAAATCAGACTTTCGCTGTTCGTGGTTATTTATCAATCGAAATATTGAAAACCTCTTTACGTGAATGCAACTGAAACTGCATTAGAGTACATTCTTTATCAGAAACACAAACTTCACAGTTTTAATTTCTGTATTGTCTTTTTATTCACACCTCCTTGAAAATGGTCCAAAAAACCAAATTCCCTTTTCGGCGGCTTTTGTATGCAAAATATGTATATAAATAAACAATATACTCATGTAGATGAAATATTCATCGTATTTGATTTAACCTAGCAGGTAATTACAGGACCACGTGACTGAATGGATACCATTATGAATGTAAAATCACTACATGAATATAAAATGTGACAAAATAATTTCTGAAATAAAAACACTGATTTCCGTTGCCGTCACTAGATAGTTGCGCACACATTTTGACGCGGAACAAAGTCCTACGTTTTCTACATCCGCCATACAATTGTTAAACTAGTTCCCGTTCCATGTTGCAGTGCAAGTCTATGTCAGTTCGGTTTCCATGAGTACTTTCAGTACTTCGATTTACCTGTCTACGCACTTTCAAACATATTTTAGAAAACACATTATTTATTCATAAAAAATACATAGTCTGATAACAATTCTACAAAGACCTTATATTTCAATTGCACTGAATTTATAGATCAAAACAAATAAATATATATTTACTTAACTTGTTAAAATTTACATAGACCTCGAAGACATTCTCCCACCCACTCATACTTCCCTCTTTAAGTTAAAATCACACCCTCTAGAACAACTAACCTGCACATTGTTCTTTATTTTAAATGACGTTAAAACCTTGTTGCTTTGTATGAAGGACATAGCTCTTCAACATAAATTATACTATGTACGCTACATGTATATGTATGTACATGCACTGGTGGCTGCATCAGTGATTGGGTCACAAAAAAATCCCGTCACTGAGTTTATTGTACGGCGACGGAATATTACCTTGATCGTATATATAAGATCAGTTACGGGATTTTTGTTGATCATTTGTGGACCAAACACTGATACTGTCACTTGTTTGTACATGCATATGTTAAATAAAAGCATCACGGTGATTAAACTGGGTATGTTTCGCCCTTGAAAGGGTGTGAAAAGGTAAGTAAAATCGTCGCGGGGAAATATAGGGTAGGTCGGGTAGTAGGTCCGAGAACTGTACATCCACTTTATCACATTTTTACGTGTCCACGCCCACTCAGGAGCCAAACAAGTCCCGCTTTGAATGAGCATGTAACTAGAAACAAACGATTTCTTGGGACTATCTCATAAAAACAGCTTTCATATAATTCTACGACCTATAACGAGTCAAAACGTTGCTTAAAGTGTTACATTAAATGCCTTCAGCTTAGACTGTACGTCTTGATATAAGGTAAAAGTAACTTGATTGGAATTTAATAGGTAGGCTTAAATAGATTATACTATAGTTATATCTTATTTGCGTTTATGTATAATCCGTTCATGACACACACTTGCCCAATCGGTGGTTAAAATAAACTGTGACAGCTTAAGTAAAGGTCTCAATCGAATCAACTCGTGGACAAAGGGCGTTGATTAGAGTCATTAACCTTATCAGTTATTCGTGGTGCTTAATACAAAGTAGTCAAGTTTATCATTAATTTTGGGTGACATTGGATTAAAAATATATAATCCGAGGGTTCAACGCAATAGTGTCGTAACTCATATTGAAATAAGAACAAGTTACGACAGTGTTGCGCTGAACCCTCGAATCAGAGTATGAGTTCACAAGGTTAGCTTTTAAAAAGCAAGAAAGCGGCTCGGTTCGTTCTTTTTATCAGGAGAGGCGTGGACATGGACAGAAAATTGTTGTGCTGAAATGGGTACACAATCGAGTTCAAGCGCAGTATGCACTCCCCGTGACTCCCGATTAGAACCACAGTACATTCAGTGCTTTGATTTTATGACGTCTCTTTTCGTTTCAAAGTCATATTTGCGTTACTATACTAATGGCGGGTTTTTAATAGTCTAGTTCCCGTCTCCAATCGGATTGACGTCTTTTTATTGTTCAATTTTTAGACTTACCTCAGAACCAATCGATCGAATGCTGATTTTCTTGTTCGGTTGTTTACAGATTTGCTCTTCTATCATGTTTTCTCGTAGTTTTGTGCTCTAACAATTATTTTAATCTATTTTCAGGAAGGACCATGTAAAACTAGAAGAAACAGCCGCAAAATATTGGCCTGACAATTGGAACTTTCTTACAACAAAATATGAAGATGTAAGTGACAAGGATAAACTTCTGGTTCAACACAATATTTTGTCCTAAAAAAAACCTCTATATATACGTGTTGATAATATGATAATAAGCATATTTAACTGTAATTGTTGACTTCCGAGATGAACCAGGTTCTATTTTTTAAGTAATAACATAAACGCCAATCTTCTCATAATAGATAATCGTCGTTGACTTTCGAGACGACCCTGATTCGAACAGATCAGAACACAAATAGATCTACTATATTATTGACTTTCGAGACAACCCTGATTCGAACATATCAGTACACAAATGCTATCATTGACTTTCGAGACAACCCTGATTCGATCATATCAGTACACAAATACTATCATTGACTTTCAAGACAACCCTGATTCGAACATATCAGTACACAAATACTATTCTTGACTTTCGAGACAACCCTGATTCGAACATATCAGTACACAAATACTATCATTGACTTTCGAGACAACCCTGATTCGAAATGATCAGTACACAAATACTATCATTGACTTTCGAGATAACCCCGATTCGAACATATCAGTACACAAATACTATTCTTGACTTTCGAGACAACCCTGATTCGAACATATCAGTACACAAATACTATCATTGACTTTCGAGACAACCCTGACTCGAAATAATCAGTACACAAATACTATTCTTGACTTTCGAGATAACCCCGATTCGAACATATCAGTACACAAATACTATTCTTGACTTTCGAGATAACCCCGATTCGAACATATCAGTACACAAGTACTATATCATTGACTTTCGAGACAACCCTGATTCGAACATATTAGTATACAAAATAAAGTTAATACTATCACCAATGTTCACATTCAGTTAATCGTTGTTTGAGACAATCATGATTAAACTAGAAGATGAATGATTTAGAATTCATGTTTTCAGTCGACTAGTCCTCATAAAATACTGTGGAATCATTAATTTTCGTTGTGTTCAATTTTCGTGTTTTTTACTAAAAAGGCTATTTCGTGGGGACATAAATTCGTAGATTTTGATTTTTGAAAAGAAATGCCTCATCTCCGCATTTGAATTCGTGGGGATTTGATTTCGTGGATGAGTCGAACCACGAAATCCACGAAATTAAATCCCCAACGAAAATTAATGATTCTACAGTACTTCAAAGGGCATGAAAAAATCTATTCGATTTACATATTCTAATCACTCCTTACTTGAAATTGATATTTTATGATTAGAAATAAAACCGGTTCAATTACCAGTACATATACATGTACAGACAAAGGATGATGTCGAACTAGTTGCCAGGCCATATTAGGAAGCAATGTCTGATTATTTCGGACTAATCATATGTTTTTCATGCGACAGCGGGGGATCAGTTAAATCCCCCTTTAGTTAAATTACAGCCAGTTATTGGAGGTGTATCCCCTAGCCCGGGGTTCCTACAACCCTGGTAGTAAAATACATTGCGCATTCAATCAATACGCCAACAATTGATTTTAGGCATTATAATATAATTATACCGTAGGCGTGTACGTATTACGCAAGAGTCATACAAGTTCTTCTCTCTTTTCTTGGAGGCGGGTGGGGTGAGGTGTCAGTGAAAAATGAAAATCTTTATTTAGTGTCTGTGTAAGACTGAGGCACCAAATCAGATCATTGTGCCAATATGTAATTATTTATATATTGTGCATTTCAAACGCACTTGCAAAACCTGTCCGTTACAATAATGTATTTGTATATTTGGTAAAAGAATTCGCCAAACGTGCTATACGTGTTTATACAACGATTTAAAGAACTGATCTATCAATCTATTCATACTGTCAAATTTAAGACTTCAGAGAAGCGCGTTTGATTAATTTTGTCGCTCGTATGTTGAAACCATGTACATGTATATTCATGTTTGGTTGAATACATACTTGTATATCTATACTTTATCTATCACCTATTGTACTGCATACCTAAACAATTATATGTAATGTTTGCCTTGTCTAATCTATTGTTATTTGCAATCCTCTTATCTAAGTCAACTGCATGGTTGTAAAAACTATCTTACTTTTCTTCAACAGCTTGTCAAAGACGATATTCCTAAAAAAGAAAAACGACATAAAGACGTCGAACCGATAGAGATTCACCCAGTTACGCCCATTGAGAAATACATCAAAGTTGATCCCTCCCCAAAACCTTACCCTAAAACTACTGCGCAGAACATTGGATGGCGATCATCACACAAAGATTTAGCTCTGGACAAATATGGAAAATATGCAAACCCGAAGGGCGGTCTTGTGCGTCAGCTGAACTGGCCAAACGAAGCAATATCCTAGGACTATTATATTTTAGATTATTTTACATGTGATTTCTGATTGTTTTTATATTCACCGGAAGTATTACTGTCCCCCTTTTCTTCTTTTTTGAACGTTGTGTGGATTTAGCAATCGTTGTTAGAGAGAGATTGGTGTCGAACGTTAAATGTTGTATTGTACTAAATTGCAAAGCTAAAACAGTACCAAAAATACGATTTTTTTTCTCTTGTTAGAAAGAACTTTTTTTTTTAGAAACACGAACTAAGAAGTCCGCTTGGAATAGAAATCCTGGATTCGTAAATCAAACATATCTATTGCAGTAATATTAATTAGGAGGTGAGAGATCTGAAGGGAACAATGCTATCTATCTATACACCAGTTATAGCCCTTGATATTCTATTTGACCAAACTCATGCATGTCAATTATACAATTGTTTGTAGTCTTTCGCATAACTCTGTATAAATTCCGTCCAGTATTTAGTGTAAATGAGTATATAATTATAGTAGAGCACGGTTGTAGTTAATTCCTGTATTACAGTTTTATGATATACCTGGTTTTACTACAATCATGTTTTCGACTTTTATGATCGTTCTAGAATTATTGATTGAGTGATTTATCTTCGTCTTTTATTTATTGCACTTTATATAGCGGGTTATTGGAATAAAATATTGTTAAACAATTATATTCCATTTTTCATTTGTATTTGAAGGCCAATTTACCAAGAAAACCATAGCCAATTCATTATAATGGCGATGGTAGTTCGTTTGTTGTTGCTTTGGGGGGTCTGTAATGTACCCCACCCACCTCTTTAATGTATTCATATGTGCAATGTTCGAACGGTATAACATGAACGAGTTGTGGCCATGGTCCAATCAATAGTGGCGCGCTAAACTTGTAACTCGGCGACCCGGGCTCGAATCACGGTCGAGGCAGTTCATACCCTTTAATGAAAATTTGAAAAAAAGTATATTTTCCTCCAAACGTGAAGAAGTTGCTGGCTCCATATGTATGGGTAAGTTAGTGCTGGTTAGATGATACATTCCGGACAAACTGGCAAGATGAATCGGCCGCCGTACTAACTAGTGTATAAATCGGCCGCCGTACTAGTGTATAAATCGGCCGCCCTACTATTGTATAAATCGGCCGCCGTACTAGTGTATAAATGAAACATTGTTGGACAACGACGATAAACCGAGAAACTGATTATAATTATATATCAAAGCACTGAGAGTACTGTCAGAAGCGAAAGTTAAAATGTTATTGATAATATTTGGTATACTATGCATTAGAGAACTCCAAAAAGCTCACCCAACTCTAGGCCACAATGTTACAAACCCAAATGTATATATTGTTTGGACTAATATTTTCCTGAAAAGGAAGAGTCAGTTTTGGCCCATTGTAATGAAGACGTTTTGATAGAGGTCCACTTGTTATGCTCCCAATTCTGTTGAAGTTGATAGTAAACTCATACCTCCACTTCCTGTTCACGGTAAAACACACCAGTCCTGACTCTTAAAACTTCATAATTGTATGTAATAATATAGTTAGTATCTCCTGCATTAGAGTTAACTCTTTATCGGTGTGGTTGAGTGTGCTTAGAGATCCTGGGTTGGAAGAATTCTTAAAACGCACCTAATTCAGTCAAACGGACTGTTTATAATTCTGTTTTAATAATAATTCATTTTTGTTGAAGTTTTTTTTAAATAAAGATGTATTATGCAAACCCATCTCGCAAATAAGAATTGCATTTCGCGAGATCGAGTCTATTCCTTAATTTATATCTATCCAGAAGGCAGAGATACGATTAACTAGTGTCCTCGCTCTGCTATTGTCTTTTGGCGATTCCCATGCGTATAGTAGCGATGCGTACTATTTATGAATGAAACTTTTATTCGGATGAATACTGAATTATTAAACTCAATAGTTTTACAGTTTGAAATGCCAAAACAATGTAATAATTAAAAATGAACATAATCCTGCAATATATCCAACGCGTATCATAACTGCAACCGGTAGAGTTATACAACCAGTGGTACCATTTTCAACGCGAATGTGTGGATAAGAGGCGTCACGTTTTTGTTAATACAAAACTGATTTTATCACTATAGAAGCCCTTGCTTCGCTTTCGCTTCTAAAAACGAATACAAGCAAAGTTTCAAAAATATTTACTGAAAAAACGCCCGTATGGACAGGACACAATTATCAACCTAACGTACATGTAGTAGGTGCGCTTACATAATGTTTTAATCTTATTTTAGACAATAGCTTACTATTTTCATGAATGTAATTAAAAATAAAGCTGTGCAAGCGTTCAGATTTTTATCACTGAAGGCCCTCTACTCTTTTACTTTTCTTGACAGTGTTGTGAAAATGAGCGTTATTTTTATAAGAACGTTTTAGGAATTGACTTAACTACTTATTTAACCCATTCAAACCACGCATACAAGCAAACTGGCATACACTTCGAATATCCGCATGTTTTGATATGTGTAAACCATTTGGAACAGCAGATTAAATCACGTTATGCATCAAAATGTTATTTCATCAAGTATAAATAATTAACATTTACATACAATATAAATCATGTTTTATAGTAACCATACTAAAATGTTTGAATATTATAAGATCCGTATTAGGTACTTTAACGTACTCATTATTAAACTACAATGTATAACAAAGGTGATCCACATAGCTGCTTTTCATTTACTAGTTTAGTTTCAATTTTACGTTGCTTATAAATGTTGGTGCAGACATGTGTATTGAATTTGATATTGTGTAATTGCATCCTTTTCCTGTGAATTTTCATTGAAATGAATGTTCCTAGCAAGTCTTTTCGACCCAGACACTTTTCGACCCCAAGCCAAATATCAAATACCAGGATGTAAAACACTACGTATTCGTGTTCATTCGAATGAATGATGTTTGAATAATATTCCAGTGACTAGTGGCAATGTTTACGTTGAATCGCGAATTCATATGATAAATACTTCCTATCTAGGTAACATTCAATTATGTTGGTCAAAACATGCTTACATAACCCTAAATCTAACGATCTTTTGCACTTTTACAGCATCATGATATTAATTAAAGAAATACGATGTATTCAAACGAAATACGTCATTAATAACTTATAAATTTCCTATAGCCGCCATCTTGGAACGAGATAAACTAGCGTATTATCGTTGGTTGAACGAGAGTAGCTAGACTAACCAGACTAGTTGGTTCGATCTATGTGCAGTTGAACTATTGTAACTATAGTTATCAATTGAACTTGCTCAATATCATTGTCGTAAAAATAGAACCTTGTATTTACGAACGGTGTCGTAAGAATAGAACGTCGTCTTATTCACAAACGGTGTCGTAAGAATAGAACGTCGTCTTATTTACAAACGGAGTCGTGAGAATAACACGTCGTTTTATTTATTACCGGTGTCGAGAGAATAACACGTCGTTTTATTTACTACCGGTGTCATAAGAATAACACGCCGTTTTATTTACTACCGGTGTCGTGAGAATAACACGTCGTTTTATTTACTACTGGTGTCGTGAGAATAACACGTCGTTTAATTTACTACTGGTGTCATAAGAATAACACGCCGTTTTATTTACTACCGGTGTCGTGAGAATAACACGTCGTTTTATTTACTACTGGTGTCGTGAGAATAACACGTCGTTTAATTTACAAACGGTGTCGTAATATTAACACGTCGTTTTATTTACTACCGATGTCGTGAGAATAACACGTCGTTTAATTTACAAACGGTGTCGTAAGAAAAACACGTCGTTTTATTTACTACTGGTATCGTGAGAATAACACGTCGTTTAATTTACAAACGGTGTCGTAAGAATAACACGTCGTTTTATTTACTACCGGTGTCGTGAGAATAACACGTCGTTTTATTTACTACTGGTGTCGTGAGAATAACACGTCGTTTAATTTACAAACGGTGTCGTAAGAATAACACGTCGTTTTATTTACTACCGGTGTCGTAGGAATAACACGTCGTTTTATTTACTACCGGTGTCGTGAGAATAACACGTCGTTTTATTTACTTCCGGTGTCGTGAGAGTAACACGTCGTTTAATTTACAAACGGTGTCGTAAGAATAACACGTCGTTGTATTTACTACCGGTGTCGTAGGAATAACACGTCGTTTTATTTACTACCGGTGTCGTGAGAATAACACGTCGTTTTATTTACTACCGGTGTCGTGAGAATAACACGTCGTTTAATTTACAAACGGTGTCGTAAGAATAACACGTCGTTTTATTTACTACCGGTGTCGTGAGAATAACACGTCGTTTTATTTACTACCGGTGTCGTAGGAATAACACGTCGTTTTATTTACTACCGGTGTCGTGAGAATAACACGTCGTTTTATTTACTACCGGTGTCGTGAGAATAACACGTCGTTTAATTTACAAACGGTGTCGTAAGAATAACACGTCGTTTTATTTACTACCGGTGTCGTGAGAATAACACGTCGTTTTATTTACTACCGGTGTCGTGAGAATAACACGTCGTTTAATTTACAAACGGTGTCGTAAGAATAACACGTCGTTTTATTTACGAGCGGTGTCGTAAGAGTAGCATATCGTTTGATTTACAAACGGTGTCGTGAGAATAGCACGACACAAACTAAAAAACAAGGGCGTATGTGCGACTCTACAAAAAGATTCGCTATACACCTGATCATGAAATGATAAGAATAAAGTAATTTTAACACCTTTTATACCAATGTGCTAATGCTTGTAAACAACTTTTGAATATGTATATTTTATACTAAAGGTATGTCTAATAAATCTATTTTAGTATTTTACTGTAATGTTTTTTCATGGGCTTGTTGATGTTTAATATTACTCAGTGCCTTTTTATTTGAGTAACAACATACGGAACAATTTAATAGTTATATACTAAAAAGTCAAAACGTGTTTAAATTAACGTCCATATTGTAATATTTGTGCCCCGGGGATTAACACAAACTATACAAAACCTTATAAGGTATAACTGTGTCACACCTTCGTATAACTAACATAACAAAATCGCTTTTGAACTTAAAAACCTTTATTTTGTATGAATAAACAATGGACATAATATCATAATTATGTATCTAAATGTTTCATGTTGCACAAATTTTCTACGTTTTAAAACATTATTGTGCATACTTTAAACAACAAGTTTATTGAAGCGCTTGCAGTCAAGAGAATTCCGATTTTTACTTACATGTGAACAAATCAGTTAGGTTTATTCTATATATTTATTGTAAACATCAACAAAAATACATTCAGTGTACAGATATAGCCATTTTATACACGTTATTTCAAAGGATATTCAAGGCATTAGAATACACTGCTATGTGGATGGAAGGATACTTTCACACATGCAGTCAGTAACACAAAACACAATGATTTGATGTAATTAGAATATGCTTAAAATCTAAGCTTTTGTAATGAATTTGCTGCACAAAATGAAATCATCGAGATACTAAACATCATGCTTGTCTCGTATTACACAACTAACCCTGAAGTTTTTCAATGTCTTATTTACAAACGGTGTCGTAAGAATAACACGACATTTTATTTACTACCGGTGTCGTAAGAAAAACACGTCGTTTTATTTACTACCGGTGTCGTAAGATTAACACGTCGTTTTATTTACTACCGGTGTCGTAAGAATAACATGTTGTTTTATTTACCAACGGTGTCGTAAGAATAACACGTCGTTTTGTTTATAAACGGTGCCGTGAGAATAACACGTCGTTTTATTTACCAACGGTGTCGTAAGAATAACACGTCGTTTAATTTACAAACGGTGTCGTAAGAATAACACGTCGTTTTATTTGCTGCACAAAATGAAATCATCGAGATACTAAACATCATGCTTGTCTCGTATTACACAACTAAACCTGAAGTTTTTCAATGTCTTATTTAATTATTCAATTCGCTAAAACGAATGATCGTGCATTTGAATTCTAATATAAAAACATGCACTTCATATTGATGTTTACACACAACCACAGTATTTAAGTCGTTCAATTAAATCAGAAATCATTTCAATGCAGCACTTTTTTTTATATCATATTAACGCACGTAATTGCGTATTGCAATTGATATACACGTCATTCACCTTAATTGCATACAAGATCATATTTTGATTTATTGACATCAGCATTGTAGATAGATTTATTTCATTTATTAAATAGGCCCATATCCAACGTGACAAAGGTCTGATACATTCCTTGCGAATAATAAAAATGTCTGTCTAGCGACACGTTCATTGCTTAAAAAGAAAGAAAAAACATCCAAGCCTGAAATACTTTACAAACCAAACAAAATTACTGTTGTTTAGTTAACACGTAATAAAAACACTAATTTTTATTTGTTTTTTAAAGGCGTATACAAGTAAGGTACTAGGTTTCTTTGCGTCCTTTACACGAATCTGTAGAACTTTCAGATTCGGACCTGTACCTGGTGTCCTCGTCTTTAGCACATCCTGAACCTTTGAGTTCCGTTAGCTCTAGTCTACACCTCTGCAAGTCATCTTTCAAAATGAGAAGTTCTTCACGCAAACGTTCGACTTCTGTTAGCTCATGGGTATTAGGTTTAATTCTATCACCTGAGCCGTTTTTCACCTTAACTTTATCCTTGGAGCCATCTGCCATCTTTCCTTCAATATCAGTTACAGCTTGTTTTAATTCCCCAATGTCATAACTTAATGACATCAGCGAGTCGAATTCCATGCTGATCTGTTCTAATGATCTCATGGTGTCCATCATACCATTGACTCGATCCACAATAACTTTCTGAGTTACTCTAATGTCTGCTATTTCATTGAACACTTCTGATAAATCGTCACTGTCACCGTGAGTTGGTTTCGTGAAACTCACCAATATGAATATCAAACACAACGAGAACTTCATCAGCAGCTTCACACCTTTCATGATCATTATCGCCTTAACTCTTCGACACCAGTTTAATCAATGTAATATAATGTTATTAATCTAAGAAATTGTCATTGTTCCCACAGAACTGTCTTCTAAGATAAACACACATGTATAATTATAATTGTCTTGTGTGTTTGAATACGACACACAAGTTCCTTATACTGTGTGTGATTGAAAGATAAGGAAAGCTAGTACGTGGTATGTTTATCTGCTTGTACACCTTTCTGAATTTAAGTATTTCTGCAGTTCTACGCGACGGACCTGTTTTATCGAAGGGTCACAAACGGTTCAAGTTACTAGTCTCATACTAAAGATATCAAAAAGAAGGTCATTGGTAATGAAATTTGATAGGAAAACCACAGCTTTACTCAACCTTTTCTCCACAAAAACTATCAGATGACGAACTAGAGTAGGGGTGGTGCCGGGCATATGTCAGTTGCATGCGACACCATTAGGTTTGAATCCTCTTGCAATACTAAGTCTGATATATAAAAGTAGATGACACAAAAGCCGTAAAAGGGACATCTATGTCGTTGACCATTTATCTGAAGATTCACATCAAGCACCATGTGACTCCCTTATAAATACAGGTATGATATACACATAGTACACACAGTACAATCAAACCTGTGTTAGCGACCACCACCGAATCAATGTCACATTGTAAATAAAAGCCTTTTTTATTCAAAACCGTCATTAATTATTTATAACAAAATGACCTCTGAATAAAGCCCTTCTGTCAATAAAGGTCATATTTTGTCCTTCACTAGGGTGGCCTTTGTTTTCAGGGTTGTGTACATTTGCATTTAGTCGCTAGTTGAATACTGGGTATAACACCAGGACTCGGAGTTGATATTTAAAAAGGATCACAATTTAAATAGACATTTGGAAATGACATGAATAAAAGAACTGACTTACATAATTGATATACGTTAATGATATAATTTAAGTACAGTACACGCAGCATTTCACGGTTTCAGTTTTCAATGCTTGGTAATTCAACGTGAACTGTACATGATTTAAAACATCAATATTTATTTACCTTTCTATGTCCTAGATGAATGGTATGGACTGATACACAATGTATTGGTAATGTCGAGTTCGAATACCACACAGGACCTAATAAACTTCACACGTGAGAAAGGTGTCGAGCTAGCTTACTGAATATCAGTGATTCTGCACTGAGGTGGGCTCAATGTGCTCTTGCTAAAAACAATTGCTAAATAGCCCATAGCTGTTGGTGCGATGGTCAACCACGGACAGAAACTTTGAAGAAATTTGTCATTGAAGCAGTGGTCTCACTTTACAAGAAGAAGTAACAGTCTGGATAGAAAAGTCATGTTGGTCTCGAATGATGTTTTCTCGTTTGATCCGGCTTTACAAAACTTAAAGATTGTTCCCACAGCTCACATTTCAACTTTGACCTCAACTTAGTTCATGCAGTATCGTTGTTTGTCATATAAATGTACCAGTACGCAAGAATAAATTTCATTTAATTATTTTATAACGAAATATTACAAAACATTATCTTTATTTTAGTAATGGATACTTCAGAGAACGAAAATTGAGATCAGAGAACGTAGTCCAGTCTCAAGTCTTATGACCTCATTTTTCAGTACGAACATTAATTTTTATTTACACTTATTAAAGCCACCACCCGTTATCAATGTGTGATATCATTGACCGACATATTATCTGGATACAATAACAGATAATGATACCAAAATATCTTACAACATTGTGCGAATATTAAACTATCATTTGAACTGAAAAATGGATAAAACAAGGATAATATTTACTGCATTTTCTTTCTTTCTTTTAATCCTCAAAGGTGATTATCCTTTCTATTTGTAATCATGGAAGTATTAGCACATTTAACGTTAAAGAAAACAGATTAATTCATTAATTACAGTAAAGCTCGAATATAGCGAACTCAGATATAGTGAATTATTTGTTATTCTCCGGGGAGCCATGATGTATGTATATTAAATTGTCATAGTGAAATATGAATATTGTGAACAATTTACTCGGGTCCTGCGGACTTTGCTATAAATATGTTCTGTGGTATTATCTAAAGCTACCGTTGAGAGTTTATCTAACCATTTTTCATGGACTGTATTTTAGAAATTGCCGATGGTTGTTGGAGGGTAAGTATGTACATAAATCACGCCTACTACAAAATACTCTTCTGCATGTCATGAGATGTTTTGACGTCACGTGGTGACCTAATATATCCTGTATTACGTCACCAGAATATATTGGGTCTGTAATGGAGAAATTAATTTAAATATTGGGTCTGTAATGGAGACTTGTATTGTAAATGATGAGGAGGAAGGTAGCCTGGGTGATATAATCGTTACAGGGATAGTAACTGATCCGATACGGGATATACGGTTCTGTGGAAAACCATATCGGGGCTCAACCTTCGGTCTCGCCACATATGACTTTCCACAGAACCGTATATCCCGTATCTGGTCAGTTACTAACCCTGTAACTATTTGTACCCATCCATAAAAAGCCGGCAATTTCTCCGTACAAGGAAATAAATCAGCATTTGTGTTAATTTTTCTTTGAAGGATATAATCTGCCGCTACCGATATTCGAATTCGGATCGTCACTGGAGCATGTCCGCAGTCGCTTATATTTGTTCACCATAAGAAATATTGTCGTGGTTATAGAGAAGCCTCTTTATTAAGATTAGCTTTGTGAACTGAAAACTCTCATAGTATTGAGTAAGTCTCATTGTCGTTCTCAAATATAGAGAAAATGTTGAAAATCGGTTCGAAATTAAATGGTCGTTATAATGTGTTGATTGTCGTTATATTGAGCTGGTCGCTCAGTGAGGTTGTATTGTATATTATAGGTCAGTGTGTGTTTGTGGATACAGGCGTGCCATACAATGATGGACCATTAATGACTGGAGAACAAACCGTTACTGTGACAACAGATGGAAGCCCAAAACATGTCAAAGGTTAAATTAAATAATATTTTGGTTTATTATTATGAACGTATTTGAGATATGTGTTGGTTTTAAGCTATAAGATATTTTATCAGATTTAAATTGCATGGAGACAAGAGTTCGGCTGAGGATTTAATTATGCGCAGTAAAACGACTTTCCACACTTTATAAATATACGACTACAAACTTAATATTTCGATTTTAATACAAAAACAAATACATTACACATTTCCGCTTGAAATGGACAAAAACTATACTCACCAGCTACTTGAATGATATTTTATGCATCCGTTAGTATTGTATGACCTCATTAGCCATAATTTATTAGTTACCAGTTTAAAAGCGGGTGGGGAAAATGGAACAGCTAACCGTATTTCATCGTAGAATAATGTATGGGTCGACTTCGTGGTTGATTCGTATTGGCAAATATGCTAATCGTGTTAAAATTGAACATGCGAAACGAAAGACATGTTTAATGTAACAATTTGTGAATGCGTTATAACTCGATTAAATCATATTTCAAATAAATTTTCTTTCATCGACTCAAATTAACTTTCAAATGATCAATAGAATCCATTTCGCAACATGTTTTATATCACGTGAAATTACAATACTATGACTTTTGTGTAAGTCAGATTTCTTTAGTCGACTTTTTGTTTCGTTTGTACAGCTTTGTTTGTTTAATATATTGTTGTATTTTCTGTATCCTTTTTAGGGGTGTTTATCACAATTATTTTTATTGTTTCACACATTTCATAACATTTTATTATATCATTTTTTTGGTTACAATTTCAATACATCTTTATCATTTTCCGTTACTTAAGTATACTTTCTGTTACTTTTCAGTGTACTTTTGCGTTACCTCTGTGAACTTTTCCTTACCTCAGTGTATTTTCCTTTTTCTCAGTGTACTTTCCGTTACTTTATGGTATCTTCCGTTACTTCAGTATACTTTCCCGTTACTTTAGTGTACTTTTCCGTTACCTCAGTATACTTTCCTTTACTTCAGTGTATTTCCCGTTACTTCATTGTATATTGCGTTACTTCCGTGTACTTTCTGTTACTTCAGAGTACTTTCTGTTACTTCATTGTACTTTCTGCTACTTCGGCTAGCTCAGTGCTTAGAGCGTTTGTCTACTGATCGAGAGGTTGTGAGTTCGAACCCTGGACGAGGCTCACGTACACTGTCCGCGACTTGACTGAAGATATTACATCCTATGTTAAATTGTCCCCCACCTCTAAATTATGTGGGGTAGCTTTGCAGAAGCTTACGGATAGAATGTGGTTAGTACTGGTTAAGGCCTAAATGAAGTCCAGGAATGCTGGTTAGGATAACTGCCCACCATGATATGACTGAAATAATGTTGAAAATGGCGATAAACCCGATGAAACAAACATCAGTGTACTTTCCTATATCTCTGTGTACTTATCGTTTCTTCAGTATACTTTCCGTTACTTCAGTGTACTTACCTTTACCTCTGTGTACTTTTCGTTTCTTCAGTATACTTTCCGTTGCTTCAGTGTACTTACCTTTACCTCTGTGTACTTTTCGTTTCTTCAGTATACTTTCCGTTACTTCAGTGTACTTACCTTTACCTCTGTGTACTTTTCGTTTCTTCAGTATTCTTTCCGTTACTTCAGTGTACTTACCTTTACCTCTGTGTACTTTTCGTTTCTTCAGTATACTTTCCGTTAGAAGAAGGGGATTATGGGGTCGTGTACTTTCTTGGTGGTTTCTCTACCGTAGTACCAGCTGAGTTTTACAGCATAGTTTTAACCAAAGTGGCGTCACATGGATTCTTCGTATTCGGCGTAGACTACCGCTGGCCCCTAGACAGAACCCTGCAAGATGATAAGGAACAGAATTATGGACAAGATGTCAACACGTATTTCAAGGAGTTAGATTATGTACATAAAATAATAAATTATATGATGGTTTGCATAATATCATAGAAGTTAATGTTTTAAATATTGATGCATAATTCGTCCGTCCACAAGCATGATTGCGCAATCATCCCCCCCAAATAAACTTGTTAGAATATCATAAAAAATATATTTTTAACGACACTGTGTGTGGTGTACATACTTTTTATAGTAAATAAAAAATTCTTCAAACCCCAATCTTACATGTGCATCGAAGGGAGAAAACTCACGATCACTGTATACTATATTTTCGTTGTTACCTCCCTTGCAACTTTTCACAGTACGAGGTATTCTTAGTTTTTGCTTTTACTTGAAATCAGTGTATATCAAGCGCTCATATACCTTAATATTGCAATGTCATAGTACATGTTTCGGAGAAAATTATTGTTAATCAATAAGGTCAACATTTTTTTCAGTTACAAAAATTCATGAGAAACCGTACATTGGGAACTCCAGATTGGACGGACATTGGTCTGATGTGTCACTCTGCAGGTTGTGATATTACTCTCAAAATGATTGAAACGAACAGAATGCCGTTTAAGGTAACTTGTACAAAAAGTATTTTACAGTATTTAAAAATCCTTCGCGTTCGCCTGATTCGCGAATATTAGTGAAAATAAAACTAACGCGAAAAAACCAGTTCTACAGTATATAATTTTGTTACAGTACCGTTTATTCAGTAATCAAGGAAGATAGAATTTGGGCCATTCATGTTAATATAGAACAGCAGGCCCCAGTCACCCCCAACAAAATAAGTTTTTGCTCATACTTAAATTTTTAAATAAATTTTGTTTTTGTTTTATTGTATGCAATTCAGAATTAAAAGAAGGTACAAAGATGGTCTAATAACATTTTCCCGAAATTTCAACCGTATAGTAAATAAAGAAACAAATGGTAACATTTACGGTCAAAGACGCAAGTCCATTATTTCAAGTTTCTACTCACTTTTGTTCGTGAAACTGGGGCCACCTGGTCTTTGTGTAATTCACGTCCTTGTTAGATGATGTACGATTATATCCACAGCATCTTTCCATGTTGTTCTTTCAAATTATGAACCAACTGATGACTGATTAAACTAATAATTTCCCATGCGGAACATTGACGCTATTTCCCTATGAAAAGACAACTCCTGTCGTTATTGATTTTTTTACCTGTGTGATAAACTAATTGTTTCCCTTTACGCCAAAAAAACAGTAAATGGTCAGTATTGATTTTAGCAAGTTAATCTTATCGAATATGAATTATTTAGCGTAAATTCGCAAATTTCTTGTATTTTGTAAATGTCCAGAAAAAAGTTACTAAAATTTAATATAAGTATTGTATTTCTCTTTCGCCAGTCGAGTGTTTTTCTGGAGCCGTACAGTCAGTTGGTACGGAAACCTCTCAATTATACCATACCAGCTCTCATGTATGGAGCACAGCTATCATTTGAAGCAATGGCTTGTAATGTTCACGGTTACGGATTTCAACAGTATTATAAAGAATGGAAATGTCCAAGAATAGCGTTAGAAGTTGCCGTAAGTTTAGCTATGATAAAATTAAACAGTATTTAAATATCGATATCATGATTCGACAAAATGCCATGCAGGACAGATTCATCTGACACAATCAGCTGCAGGTATAGCGCTAAGTTGATCGAAAGTGAAAGTAATAGTTCTTGATAACCTCTTACAGTGATAAACAGTAATACAAATAAATCATCATTTGCTACTTATTGACACCACTTACTTTTTTATATTTACAAAAATCAGTTGAGAATTGTTTTAGGGTATATCAAAACATTTCCGAAAATAGTTCCAAGATATGACTTTACAACGATTGTGGATTCATTGTTTAGACATTGTGCATTCGGTTTTCTTCGGTTTTCTTCGTGTTTTTTTCGTGTAGTTGGGGTGTGTCTGTACGTACGTCCGTCCGAATGTATGTGGATGTTGACGCTGTAGGGATTCAAAAATCAATCCCCACAAAAATAGTTTGGAGTTAAGCCATCCTTATAAACATGATGGTCGACTCATGTAAATATCCGTCAGCAATTTTAGCGATTTGAACAAATTTTATCTGTTTGCTCCTTATACCAGCTTTTCGCTATCAGCATAAGCAAAATACTACCAAAAAGGTGCCTGCATACCCACTGACATTTAACGTTTGGGTTAGGTTTCTCAATCAAACATTTTTTGGATGGTTTTATTATGCAGAACATAAACAGCTAATTTTGGGGACGATTCTTCTTCATTTCAGGACTTTGGACATTGTGATTTGCTTGACCCAGTTGGCTGGGAAGGTACTATCTTATATCATCTCAGATACCACATCAGTAAAATAAAATAAAATAGAAATACAGTAATACACGGTTATAGTGGACGCGAATATAGCGAAGAGTCAGACACGATGACAAGTGTTTTCTCCCAAATACGTCCCTTATTTTTCTTGCAATGAATATATAATTGATGATGTAACGGCATATTGATACAATGATGTTCTCGTAATTATTCGGGTCCCATTGACGGGGACAATATAGGTAAAAAACTAGCTTAATGAAAAAAAATTCGGGTTCACAGGGATTCACAATGACCAGGTTTACTGTATGGAGTTTTACGATTCAGTAAAACCTCACATAGGGATTGTCTCACCATAAACGTAATTTGTTTCCAGACCGGATACCTATTTTTCTGTCACTCTTAATTTGATAATGATACCACCTCTATAATAAGACCAATTTTCTTTGGTCACACAGGTGCTCTTAGCATCGTGGTTTTACTTCTGTCTATTTGGTAAGGTGATGTTATGTTTTAGCGCATTGCGCAGTTGTCAGTGTGCACGAACTATTCAAGTGTAGTTCGAAAACGGAATGTTAAAAAAACTGATTAATTGCGCGTTAATATTCCTAGAAGGCGCTATTTATTTTGCTTGGCAATTTATAAATGTAATACTATTTTACATTTGTTATCAACTTTGTTATGTCATCTGACGTTAAGCAAATAGGCTCGAAAGAAAACTTACGTTGATATCAAATACGTATCATGCGCTAGAACATCTTTAAACGCTTTCATACAACGAACTTCTAAATGTGCAGTTCATGTAATTGCAAAAAAAGTTTATTTTTCAGTTTGTCACGTGTCACACTTCTGTAAGACTACAAACAACACGAGACTGGTTCAGTACAGGCAATTTGTACAGGGTGTGGCCACAAGCTTCTTCATGGCCACTCTTCAAGGACGAAAAGACGCCACAAATTATATCACGGACCAATCCAAGCTGACTTTAAAATGTCTTATCGATGTATCCGATTTGAATTGTTGATAGTATCGTCTGTTGAAAGATGTTGTGCAAAAACTGTTTGCAATTACATGTACTTGTCAAGTTTGACAATTAAGTACATTTTTGGCTTGCTACAATATGAATATTTAATAGTCATGCATGCTTGAGAACAGGAAATACTCACCCAAGGATATTTATCAAAGCTAGCACTCACGTATTTTTTGTATTAAGTAATAAGTACCATAATTATTATAAAACGTGTATTTTTCGTTTATTGACTGTATTATATACAAGTATGTCAATTATATATGTTTTACTTTATTATTATATAGCCCTGTCGATAGATAGCCAGACTTAGCTAATTTTCTAGACGAATTATACTTATGAGTATTAGTTTATTATAGCTGTTTGCGAGTATATAGTGTAGTGTCTATTACTAGTTTGGCTAATCCTGGCCATTTGATTGGCTAATGGTGATGACTGAATCTATTAATAGTTGACAGGTAAGTAAATCATGAAGGCATTGTTGTGTGGCTATTTGAAGTTCAATGTGATTGTACGATAGTGCTCAGATTTATGGTGAATTCGTTAACATTTAGGGTTGATTCTATTTGATTGATGTAGGGTATGATACTACCATGTGCTTGTGAACTATATACATGTACATGAATTTATTCATTTGTCACATGCGGAACATTTCTGTAACTTGGCCGGTCTTATCGACAAAGTTGTCTCCCTTGAAAACGTCTTATCGATCACTCCGATAACGTTTATCGATAAACTGATTTACTATAGATTTATATAGGAGCTGTATGGTTTAACACTAATAACTTGTTTATAACATTAAATGAGAAAATTTTATAACCTCGTGAAGTAATCTTCATTCTCTGCACTTTATTTCAATATGGTATGTGGTATGTAAACTTATTGCTTCCATTTTCGTTTGAAGTTGGTGATATTCGCGTTCAAGCGCGCGTTTCCGTATCAATATTGTAGTAAATACATTGTACATGTACAGTAGTCGATGTAGCAACTACCGAATTAGTTGTTGTTATTATGACCTTTCATACATTTAACACGTGACTAATTGTAAAATTGCTTTAGCAGGTGTATAATTTAAGTCGGTATATGTTTACCATGTTACAAAAAACTGCTAATTTTTAGCAAACTACATGAGTGTTCAATAAATCGACACATATTTATTTTCTTAATCAGGTTTATATAAGCGGGTCTAAAAACTCGAAGTATAACCATGGCTACTTTACGGTCACCCTGTGAATATAAATCTATTACAAACTAATAAGTGAAGGCGGACAGTTTTATTGAGAAAACACCTGATGAAGGTGAAATTAAATGATTTTCTCGTGCATGTTTACCGGAAACATATTCTGTAGAAAGGATTATCTTCAGAAAATATGTATGTATATAAGTCCTTGTTATTTATCACGCTTTATAAAACTACGATTTGTTTAAACTTTTCCAGTCGTGAGCTTGCTTGGTCAGAAAAAAATACATTAAGTGATTTTATAAACTCATAAGTATATTCCAATTATTCTTTAAAGCCTAATTGATTTTGAATGTAGTAAATCAAAACAATAGATAAATATAAGAAATATATTTTATTCGAACCAATTTCAATGTACAACAATATTTTACACAATGCCGTTTTTAGTCTCATCTAGTAAAAATGTTGTCAAATGCTTTTTCTTATTTCTTTGCAATATCATTGAAAAAAATACCGTGCTATATTTCTATATGTACTTCTTGATTGAAAAGAATATTAAGAAAATGCATTCGTCTGGATACGTATTATTATCTGATACAGATATGGCTAAAGCCTCTGACCACTTTAATTTATGACTGATGATATACAATTAACAGGATGTTACGTAATATTTATTGAATACTCATGTGTGTCATTATAATGTGTATTACTCATATCATATAACTATTTTATACTCTCCTTAATGGAGGATTGAATAAAATATACAGTCAATATCCCTTATGAAAAAAGCAACTTCATACAAAAACATAAACCGATATGCTTCTTGTAATTCGTCTAACTATAACGTTTTGTTTTAGCTGTTCTTACATCTTAAGTCGACCAGAAAAAATATCTTCCATTTGGTGGCAACCCTCATCTATGCAAAATATTCAGTGTTTTTTAAAACAAGTAAGTATGGGCTGCAGTTAATACATCTTGATTAAAACAAAATTATTTAGTAAAATAAGAACCGAACACCTCGCACTTCTTTTGACATTCTTGTTGTGCATTAAAATGAATAACCCACGACATACATATATCTAATTACCATTTCGGCTTCGGAAAGGGAACAAATGAGATTCCCACATATGGGGACATCCTTGTACCGGTAATTACTGTTACACTGACCCCAGGTACATCTTTTTGTTGGCGTTTTTTAACACAAAAGTAATTTAAACCAAGCGCGCCAACACTATAGTCTGGTTCCCTATCCACTATTCTTCGATTAAGCGTAGTGTCAAGGACAGGTAATCCAGACTAGCCAACACTACTGTTATTTTGACGTAACCATTATTTGTACATGTACCTACATCACGTGACTTGCAGTGGGAAACCCCCACTCAGACGTAGTTTCGGATAACGACTACTAATCTTCTATTCATTCATATACCAGTACGTATAATGAATAAGGGAGAACAACTCTGTGTGGAGATTGGGATAGGAAGCAATCACCAGTATATCACGTGTCCGTTAAGTATATACAGAAAGCGACCTCTGCGGTAATGGTCTGTGGCTAGAAACCATCAGTCCCTTACCGCTGAGAGTTCGAATACCCCCGATACCAAATTTAAATCTGTCTAGCTATAGCTGGATAAAGGTCAACTATTCTACCCTGGGTATATTGTGCTATAGGGTTTAGCTGGGATTCACCTGGCTTATCAGCCAATCAGACTACAGATCAGATTATAGCTCCACCCCAGGCAATTGAATGGAGTTGTAGAACTCAGGGAAGGAGAGATTAATTTTATACTTATACCAGTGAACATCCATAATTATAAGATACTAGATTTAAGGTATCGGGAGTGGATGTCTGGTCACATCCAGTGTCATCAATTTATACATTTAAGGTATCGGGAGTGGATGTCTGGTCACATCCAGTGTCATCAATTTATAGATTTAAGGTATCGGGAGTGGATGTCTGGTCATATCCAGTGTCATCAATTTATAGATTTAAGGTATCGGGAGTGGATGTCTGGTCATATCCAGTTTCATCAATTTATAGATTTAAAAACTAAACCACAATTACATGCTGAAATAAACACAGCATATAAAGTCCATAGCAAGTGTTTTAGAACAAATATTAAATATGGTTGGTCTTCTGTAAACCAATATCGCACGTAATCAAAGTTCTGAAGCACGGTTCCCTAGATTAACATTTCCACTAAAAAATACCGAAACCCGCTCTGATATCCATCATCAAATAAGACGACAATGTTAATTCGAAAATGACACATACTGTGTTTTTTGTGAGCGAGTTATTAACAATAAGTGTCAAATCATTATCGTCTCATGAAATCAACGAATTTCGGTTAAATTGATGCATCCCATTGTTCGGTTAGGATTTTTTGTTGCTTGGTTTTAAAGTATTATATTAAATCTTTGTAAATAATTTAAAACATTATTTTACGTTTTTTTTAACATATAAATAAAAGCCAGAACCGTTACTTTAATAGAATCAATAGTTGATTTCACATTTGATCACAAGCCAAGGTGGTAATTATATGATGTATGTTACAATTAATGCCTGTCGTTTTCTTCCACCAATAGAGAAGAGTAAAGTATAACCCTGACAGTGTTGGTGCGACTTTAACCCCCAAAATTAAAGTTTGTAATCTGCTTGTACCGAACGACATCGTAAACGAACTCATCAAGCATGCACGAAGTACAGGGCAATTAATGTTATCTTCTATAAGTACTGTGTTCCGAAAACCGGACAAGTATTTTGGAAAAATCGCAGGTAAAGTTATATAAGCACTCTTGACATACGTCTTATCGACGCTGAATGGTTCACTTTTGTTCAGACAAATTTAACTTGGATATTTAAATAGATCGTAGACAGGTAAAATTATTAATTACAATAAAATTTTACAACGACACAAAAGTTATGTACGAGTTGTTTATTTTTGATAAAAGATAAATTAATTGCAAATCGGAATTGTTCCTAGTATATTTACGAATGGCTTATTGTATCCATTCAAGCGATAGGCAAAACTGTACGTTAAATATAGGGCGAACAAATTCACTATAGAATAACAATTAAAATACGGTAACATACATTTCATGGTAGGTCACGCGAATTATTGTACTTGTTGCGTAAAACGCTAGACTGGAATATCTATTAACAAATGAATGCTTTTTCGTTCAGCTAGGTTTATTGTTTCGATTGTTTATATACTTACTCAAATTACAGTTTACTGTTATAAATCTATTGTACTGCAAGGAAGAAACTAAACATGTTTTATATTTATAGAATTTCGGATAAAAAATGAAGGTTATAGATGTATAATATGAAGTGTTCAGGATTGCATTCTAAATATTGTCATTCTTTTGTACATCCACTAGTACACTCACAGGTGAATTTTTAAAAACTTTCACCATCAGTTAAGAGAGTTACGACCATTTTTGTTCCTCTACCCCCAACGTAAAATAGTACCTTAAAATCTAATGAAGACACCTTTATGAAAATTGATCTACCTCTATATCAGATGACACAATAAATGCAAAAATGTGTATAAGTCCAAGGGAAACCAATATTTAGTCAGTCCAAAGTATAAATATGATGTTTGGAACTACTATAATGCAGAAAAGGTGAAAAATATAACCCCGCCCCTTTAAGATTTACTGAAGATTTTTGTTTATTACCAAAAAGTAACAAATTGATAAGAACAGAAAAGAACAGAACAGAATATTTATTTCGTCTTATACATAGTACATCGACAAATATACATATAGATATATATACAAACATAGTACATCGACAAATATACATATATATATATATACCAACATAGTACATCGACAAATATACATATATATATATATACCAACATAGTACATCGACAAATATACATATATATATATATATATATACCAACATAGTACATCGACAAATATACATATAGATATATATACAAACATAGTATATCGACATATATACATATAGATATATATACAAACATAGTACATCGACAAATATACATATATATATATATACAAACATAGTACATCGACAAATATACATATAGATATATATACAAACATAGTACATCGACAAATATACATGTAGATATATATACAAACATATATACAAACAAACAACCAACACGTGACAAACAAGGTGTGCAAATTTCAAATACAAATACATATATGATTGGAGGATGAACATAATTATCTTTCTTCAGTTATAATTGCATTTCTAATACACAAAGCTTCTTTAACAAATTTGGACAAATTAATAATTTCATTTGTATTGCAAGAATTTAACAATTGTGTATATTTGTAAACTGAAGGGTTATTGTAGTAATACTTTTTAATATAATTTCTTCTTATAACTTTATAACACGGGCAAATACAAATAAAATGAAATTCGTGTTCTATATCTAATGCATTACAATATAGACAATATCTTAGCTCTCTTGGTGCATTATTTCTGGCATATCTACCAGTTTTTATTCTAAGTGGAAGGCAACTTAATCTGAATCCACAGAAATAAAATCTTAGGACTCTAGGTAAAATGTCTAAGTATTGTTCATAATCTAAATTTGTTTTAATATGTCTATAAATATACAATACCGTACTATTATTAAGATTGGAATAAACATCCTGCTTAAATACATCAATAATACGGACTTTAAATTCACTTAGGAACACATTGCTGTCAATATAATCTACATTATCAAATACATACATAAAGCCATAGTCACATAACAACTTTTTGATTTTAGATGTCCAATTAGATTTACCATTGATACAATCCTTCAAAATTTCATTATACACCGTTTTTAAAATTATATTATCTGTTTTAACAATACTAAGCCAATACTTAATTACTCTTACATAACGATTAATATACAATGGATATCTCCCTAATTCAGCATATATAATTGCATTACATGTATTAATATTTGCTTTTAACAATCTTTTGCAAAATTTAAGTTGAACCCTTTCTATTTCTTTAGATTTCGAAATACCCCACGCTTCACAAGCATAGTTTAATATTGAAACTACAAAGGAATCAAATAATTGACATAATATTTTAGGTTTCAGATCAAGTTCATTACATTTACATAATAGTACATTCATGGCTTTTAAGCCTTTACCTATTAAATGTTCTTGGTTTAGAGCAAAATTTCCAGTGCAATTAAAAATAGTACCAAGATAATTAAAATCATTGACAACTTCAATAACATGGCCATTATAGGTCCAACTTTCATTTTGCAATAATCTCCCCCTCTTTCTGAAAACGACTATTTTAGTTTTATCAGTATTTACCTTATTAAGTCCCCATGTGTTACAGTAAACAAACAAATTATCTAAATGTTTCTGGACTTCAGACTTTTACCTATTATAGCCATGTCATCAGCAAACAGTAATGATAAAATAACTATATCATCTATATGTAAGCCACTATTAACATCATTTTGCAAAAATAATTCTAAATCTTCGACAAATAAAGAAAACATTAAAGGGGACATAACCTCCCCTTGTCGAAGGCCTACAGCAAACTCAAAATAATCGGGAAAACTCGAACGTAGTTTAACGCATGATTTAACTTTACCATACATGTCCCGCACGATTCTAAGTAACTTCCCCTGTATTCCACAATTATACATGTTTAGCCAGAGACCGTTTCTATCAATAGAATCGAAAAAAACAAAAATAACATAGCTACAATCTTTTATTATCATTTAAATATTTCTCAACAAGCGACATTAGAATATATATTGCATCAACTGTAGATCTGCCTTTTCTAAACCCGAATTGCGCATCCGAAATAGTGTTATGTTGACAACAGTAGTAAATAACTTAGATAAACAGCTAAGTAAAGTAATTTATCCCGCTATCACGCTCATTAGGTGCAGGAGATAGCCCTGCAGGATAAACTTATCTATCTCCCGTCAGTGCGTCACGTGATTAAAATACAAATCATTTTAAGATTCCCACGCTCTGTTAAAGCTAAAATATAGATTTTTATACTTGTTGTCATATGTGAACTGCATTAATGCTATTTTGAGTATTAAATATTAAACCTTTAAATGCGTTGTTTCCATTTTAAAGGATGTAAAGCTCCGTGTGACGTCATAAGTGACGTCACAAACGAAAATACATTAGTGCACGTTACGTCACATATAATTTAGCGAAAAAGAACGGATTTCAGTAAAAAATGTAGTGTTGTAGTAAACTTAATGAGAATAGCAGGATAAATCCAATACATGGTTGGTGTCGGAGATGGAGAAGGTTTATCCGGTTCGCTACGAAGATACACTTTCTCACTCGCCGGATAAACCTTCTCCATCTCCGGCACCAATCATGTATTCTCTATACCTCTGTAATTGTTGACGTTATTTTTATCACCTTTTTAAACAGTGGGATAATTATCCCTTCTGTCCATAAATCAGGGAAAACACCTGAATTAAGTATACTGTTAAATAAATCTCATAAGTGCCCTGATATAATATCAATAGATTCAATCAAATATTCGTTTAAAATACAATCAGTCCCGTAAGCTTTGTTACGCTTCAAGGACTTTACAGCAATTAAAATCTCATTCACAGTGATAGGTTCGTCTAACTCGGGAAAACTCATATTTGGAGCATTAAAATCATTATTATTACAAAAATCTTCAGCAGCATCATTGTGACATTGAAACTGACCTTGACATAGATTATAAAAATAACGTTTAAAACCATCCAAACTAATGCTATTTCTAGTAGTATCAGGCCTTTTCTTAAAATGTTTCCAAAAATCCCTTGGTTTACATGGTCTTAGTTTCTCTGTCTCATAGCTAGTGAATATAAGTATATATTTCTAGCATTAACACAATCCTTATCAAACCATACAGAATGCTTTAAATGTGATACACTCTCATAATTATATTCATTTCTTACTGTACAGTGCTTAGCAAATAATGGGTCTGCAACATATCTCAACACACTGGTAAAATCATTCATTGCAGTATTTATATCATTATTATTATTACAATTACTAACAATGGTGTATAACTCGGGTAACTTAGCAATTAAACCAGAGCGAAATTTATTAACAAAATTTAATTCTTTGTTCCATATAAATTTGAGGTCATTATAACCATCCTCTGGTTGTACAACATTATTACACAACAATGACAAATGAAGTGGAGCATGATCGCTCCATTCATTGAACGAACCAATACTAAAATTACTGATAGTAGAAAATTGACGCTCATTACAGAGTACCAATCTCTACCCAGAGTTATCGTTCCTTTCCAATCCACACATACGGTTAGTGTGAGCGTAGCAGGAACGACAACTCTGGGTAGAGATTGACAGAGTACATTGTCAATCACTGAGGCTCCGTTATGTGACAAATAAGTATACTGATCCGTATTATCAATACGACTATTAACAATTCTAACATTAGCTGATTTACAAAGATCAAGCAATCTCACACCAAAACTATTGCTGTGTTTATCAACTGAAGCTCTTACAGGGGAAAAATCTGCCTCATAATCTACGTCATCAATAATTGTATTTATTCTATCATGTGTAATAAAATCATTTTTGTTCCCTATCACTGCACTCCGCTTCGCGTCGCTTGTGATATATCGCATAAAATTCAAAATATGAACGATAACTAATACATATCAGCTTCTAATAATTCATACAAATCCGTGTGAACAATATTATATGCTGGAGAATTTTCACTCCAAATATATGATCCACATAAATATACATCATTATCCATATTAAAAAACGTTTTATCTAGCTTAAGCCATAATAAAGTATCATAATGGTTCTTAACAAAGGATATGCCATCAGATATAGTATCTTTGTAGTATAACACAAAACCACCACAATTTCTACGGGCTTTACGATTTTGAAATTTTCGATAAAAATGATGTGATTTAAAACCACTTATATTGTATTAATATCACTAAGATAAAAACTAAAGTGGGGCAACGCCTGAAATTTTCTCAAAATTAACTACTATGTGTGTATAACGTCTATAGCAAATTTTAAAAAGTTTCACCATTTGGTTTTGAAAAGATGAGTGTCAGAAATCCATGCTTACTTGATTTTCGTTAATTAACGATGTATAAATTCCTATAATCTAAACAAAATATTTTGGAATACATACTTTCCTTCATATTACTGTGTTAATTCATGTCCTAAGTACCAAATATTACCTAAAAACTAAAAAAAAATAAAAAAAAATATGGAAATATGGTCCCAGTGGGATTTGAACCCATGACCATCAAGGAATATGTTCTTCTGCTCGGGGCATTATGGGTATTTGCCGGAACTACTTACAAAATGGAATTTATAAACAATAACATAACGTGACGTCATCGTATGCTACACATTGGAGTCAAGCGTTCTTCAACATTGCGTTTCATTGAATAATTAGTGTTATTGACAAATGCACAAGAATAGAACTGGTATAGCGTATTATTTTGCATAACTCAACACATTTTGTTAATAACATACAACCGATATGATTGTTTAGACATTTTTTATCCTTCCGCGTAACTATATTTTAGCATATGTACAACTATCTAAATGTGGATAGTAATCAGTTCTATGTATAGAGGTTAGACAAACGTAGTGACGTCACGCTATGTATAGAACGGATAATGGACCCGTTTCATCAAACATCTTACGCCACTTTTTAAGTAAAGTGTCTTAGACAAGAAAACGCGGCTTCTGCCTTTATTATTATGAGACAGCCTTTTATTTTAAGTCTGCTGAGTGCGATGTAAGATATATTTCTGCTTTTCATATCATTACTCACAGTTAGGAGATTTTATAACAACAGAGGCTCAGTATAGCTGTGGAATATTTCATCCATAACTGAACATTAATGGTTAAGAACATCTTTCAGTTGTGCATCATTTATTTCAAATACATGTACATACAAATGCATTTTATAAAGTTTACTGATATCATTTGCTTCACTGAATTCATGTGTTCAAGGATACAATTGCATGCTTACTGGTAGTTTTAAATGACTTATACCTGTATCATACTCTATTCAACAAACTGAATAAAATAATAAATAAATTATAATTGACGATATACTTAAGTCACAATGAAGTACTTGCATGCATGGGCTCTCAGCTGGATTTTTTTTATCACAAAATGTGCGTTAACAACAAGATGTAAACAAGGTAATAAAGATTTAAGATTATACAGTTGTCCTTGGATTTCATGTTCATATCAAACATTAATACAGCCAAACAGTTGCTAAATATATTTGCACCCAAATTCATGCAAAGCAATGTTTATCTATCTAAATGTTTATCACATCAAAATCACATTAGGCACTGGTATCTGTATTTACTAATGTCACCATAAATTGTTTTATGGAGTCCTCAAAAGAATCTGTGAATACAAAGTACAACATTTCAATTCATAGCAAGTCATCATAGATAAACTCAGAAACTGATGCAGAATTATTTATGAAGAAGCAAAAACGACATAAATAACGAAATATTTTAAATATTTTAGGTCATTTTATTCAAGAAATGTTACAAGAATTGGTTTCAGATTTTACATGAAGGACTATAATAACAAAATACAGGTCAAGTTCGACTTCACTTAAAATCCAAATATTTTCTCTCGGGGAGGCGTTCGTGTCCTCCGGACACATTTCTAGTTTAAATTAGAACTAAAAATGGTGAACTTTCAGTTGTATTTGCAGGGATTAGAAGCATTGTCAAATATTATTTTTTTGAATAATGCATTTTATTTCAAACACCGTGATAGACGATAATTAGACATGATATTAGCTTTCGACGTAGATGGCATTTTTATATTGTTCACTTTTCAAATTAACGTTACGCACGTGCGTATGTGCGTATCGCTGATGTAATAACTTGTTGGCAATCTGATATTTTTAAAACTTATTTTAAGACCGTAAACATATGTTTATCTTCAAAAGAAACCTTTTGGTATTTCTCTTAAATAGAGGTTAGACAAACGTAGTGACGTCACGCTATGTATAGAACGGATAATGTTGGAGACTAATATTTTCTCTATCGATTCATTAGATTTTTTTTATCAAAACTGAGCTTTTTCTAAGCGAGTATTTTGAGTGCGGGGAAATTCGGAGGACGTTAAACAGCCGTCAATATTATACACGAGTAACATGCACCTATAGGTATATATAGATAAAAATAGATGTAGCAGTGTGCTATATGTATGTATAGATAGTATATTATATCAATATAACTTAGGATCGAATGTGAACTGATCTACTCTGGGGAAGATATAGGACTAGTGCATATAAGAGAAATATGCGGATTTACAAATTAAATCCCGTGTGACCTCTTCAAGGTTGAATTACGTTTGTGATGCAGTAACGTTATTCTCTGTACATTTGCGTGTAAAGTGCATGCTTGATGTTTGATATTTTAGCACAATGAAGTATGATATTGTTGTACTGGGTGCTGGTGTTGTTGGACTTTCCACAGCGGTTAACATACAGACTCTTTTACCGGACAGACAGGTGGTTGTTGTAGCGGACAAATTTAACACAGAAACAACAAGCGATGGTGCTGCTGGAATATTTAGACCAACTGTTGAGAAAACACCAGTGAAATCAAAAGAACAATTCCGGTAAGTACCGTAAGAACTAATAGATTAATCAGGTCAGATGTAAGTTTCAAATCTCGTTGTGTACGGTTTAGTTAAATTACCTAACTCCACAATCAACAACGTCGCTTGTATATATAACAGTATGAGGCCAATAACATAAATTTTGTTGAGAGATCTTTTGTAATCGATACTCAATATTCATAATCATGGAGATCAATATGATATTACAGAGATATTGACTACATTTAATTTAGTATCCTAAAGACCAGTTATAATTCTTTTAATACCGAGGTAATTAAAAAACACCTAGTTAAACATGCATAATACACAAGTTCTTTCCTTTGAGAACGTGCAGCGGCATAATACTAAAAAGAAAAAAAATGTTTTTTCGTAATTAACTGTAAAATACCATGTGTTATGTAAATTTTGTTTTTGTTTTACTACTTTGTGGTTAGCATATAACTTTTATAAGAACATCTGGTTGAGATTACATTTCTTAAATATTTTACTGTATTTTCATTTATTTTCGTTGGGCTCAATTTTCGTGGTTTTTACTAAAATGGCTATTTCGTGGGGACATAAATTCGTGGATTTTGAATTTTAAAAAGAAATGCATTATCTCTGCTTTTAAATTCGAGTGGATTAGATTTCGTGGATGAGCCGACCCACGAAATTAAATCCCCAACGAAAATCAATGATTCCACAGTATTTACATTACTATTATTTAAAACGCTAAAGGAACTAACTAGCTTTTACTTCGTCTGTTGAATCGATTTCTTTTGTATAAACAGTAAGTGGTGCTCCGATTCTTTTGACTGGTTCCATCGTCTTAACACAGAAAGTGATCCATCAAAGACTGGGGTGCTTCGATTGTCCGGATACCAGTTTACCGATGCGAACATTGAAGTAAGTATTTATGATTCCATAGAGATAATTGGTGTATGGCTATTGGGGATTCTAATAACATTTTGATTGGTTGCCTTCACGAAGTATAACTATATTTACACGCATGATTGCAACTGGAAATCATTGCATATCAAATTTAAATGGTTTTCGTCAAATAAACTGCTGCAGATGTTTTGTGACTTGATTAAATTCATTATGTATGTAATATATCCCATTAGAAGTGTGCATCCATCAAAAAGACACATTTAAAATGTATTATAGATGTTGATATGTTATCACAAGTATGGAGCGTTTACGCGATAGTTTGTATCATACATAGGTGGAATATATTCATAACAAAGTGAGATTTTATCGAATCGCCGGCTTATTTTTACAATCCCATTAAATTCAATTTTTAACGATATTGTAATTTTGGTATCATTTTTTCGTCTCGATGTGATCTTTACATTTAACATACTTACATGTTTCTAGATTTCTCCAAAATAGGGTTAATATAAATTCCACAAGCACGTAACTCGCTTAATTACGCCTAAATTCTAACATTAAATGCGATTTTCTCAAAACGGGAAAAAAACTTACGAATTTGTAGAAATAAGCCGATGATATCTCCACTACTTTTGTTACGGCCCCGTAAAGTTAGATTTTAATAACACCTTAATTACTTTTGTTACAGTCCCCGTAAAGTTAGGTTTTAATCACATCTTAATAACTATTGTTACAGCCCCGTAAAGTTAGGTTTTAGTCACATCTTAATTACTTTTGTTACAGCCCCCGTTTCATCACGATCTTACATACAGCTTCAGAGATCTGACAGAAAGAGAACTGATGAGTTTTCCCACTGAGAAAAAGTACGGTGTTAAGTTCTTTGTTGGTACCATTGTGTACATGTATTAATTATGCTTAGTTCGAATTAAACATTGTAATTTAAACCTGAACTTATTCCCGTGAATATCTATAGTTCTCATGCAATATTTTGGTTCAGTTTGTTTCAATGTGGATTTGAATTCAGTAAAAAAAAATTCTTAATTAAATCACGTCATCAAAACACCATCAACAACATTGCCAAAAATAAACTTGCAGGGGTTGATTAATTCTTATTTGTTTATCATTCGACAAAACACGGTTGGCGTTTAATCAAATTATTTTTCCAATCCGATTGTTTTATACACGACACATACAACTTAATTATATATATAGGAGGAAACTAACAGCCAAACAGAAGGCATTCTTCAATGAAACATTTTGTTATATTTTAGATACGGCTGGATGTATACAACATTGATGATTGAATGCAATAGATACTTACCTTGGCTTACACAACTGTAAGTTACCTTTAATTACCAGAACCACGGTCGCTTTGTGGTTATATTTTTCTTCCCCATTTCTTACAAAGGTATACATGAACCATGGTTGGTTAGAATTTTAAATGCCATCTATTCCTTTCCACTCCATAAAATTCAAACTGGGCATACAGTCAAACCAATGCACAAATGCCACCCGTTGGATATATGATTTAATAATGATAAATAATTTCGTATTTCCAATGGGTGGCATTTGTGCATTGGTGGTCTTTATTGACAGATGGCCTTTATTCTGAGGTCATTTTGTTCTAAATAGTCAATAACAGTGGCCTTTATTCGGAGGTGGCTGCTAACACAGGCTTAACTGTATAACTCTTGTTGTAGGATTGTTTCGACTTGCGAATATCATGCTGTTGATATAAAGACAAATCCTGGTATGTACATGTATGTAATCATGTTTTGATAAATGATATTGGTTTCAGATATTTATCAAGGGGAGGAAGATTTGAGAATCGGACAGTGTCTACGATTGAAGAGGTCTGAATTATAAAATCATAAACTGTAACATTCGAGCGGTTTAGTTAAATATCATATCTTATACAGAATTAAAACCTTTATCTGTTCTTTAACTGTTCAAGTAATTCTAGATCTGACCATTCCAAATGAGTACAACTCAGGAAGGCTTTGTACACATGAATTTAAAAAAATATCACTTTCATTCATCTGAACCCCCCCCCCCCCCTCCCCTCTCTCTGTCAGTCAATTGTGTTCCTTCCTGATATCTCTTTCAAGTTCACCTTCTCTTCTCCGCCCTCTGTCATCCTTTTAAGTCCACCATCTTATCCCTCAGTCCATTTATTCACGACCCGCCTCCGTGGTCGAGTGGTTAAGGTCGCTGACTTCAAATCACTGTAACCTCTCACTGATAGAGGTCATGGGTTTTATGTAAGAAAGTAGGCAGTTTCTAACGGAGGATGGGGGTCTAGTACTGTTTTTTTCCAGGAACGATGCTTGAAAGAGGCGTAAAACTAGATATAAACAAATATATAAACAATTAAACGATCTATTCACCTTGCATTGCCTCTTTCTGTCTCTTTGGTCAATCTTATCCCCTCTCTGTCTTTTTTTCAATCCATCTGATCGCTTCTCTGTTTCTCTTTTAGTCCATCTATTCCTTTTCTTTCTACTGTTCAGTCCATCTTATCTCCACTCCACAATCATCTTCTCAACATACTACATGTATGTAGCTATGGAAATACTTTGTCTTTATTTTAATTTTTGCAAACAGTGTTTGGTGTATAACACATATACTTACCTTTATTACAGTTTGCAGGCAACTGTAATGTGTTGGTAACATGCTGTGGTTTAAATGCTGTCAAACTTTTGAATGACAAAGAAATGTTTCCCGTTCGAGGACATCTACTGAGGGTATGCCGGCTGTAAATTATTCCCCTTTGTGTTAAAGCGTATTCATTGAAGTCACATTGTGTAACCGTATAAAGCATGAGACTTGTCATTTTTCTAGACTTTTAAATTGCTGTTGTGTGTACTTATATTTAGTCACAAAGGCCTCGTTTCATCAATATATTCTTATCTTACGTAAGATTCTTTTCTACGAAGACACTTACGACAAAAGTTACGAAATTCTTAAACCGTTTTGTCAACTGTTCTTATCTAAATGTGTAAAGACCGCGACGCAGTCTACACGGGTAAGTCTATTCACCGGCCCTAGCTATGTAAATAAGAAAAATACAATTGATTCTATACATATATCATATAGTTTTATTTTACTTTCCAGCTGAATTTTGTAAATTATATACCAAATTAAAGATGAAGCTCTCATCTTTCAGAAAATGTAAACTATTTGATATATATTATCTGAAAATAAGTTTTTTAAACAATGTGAACATTGGCTCATGATATTATGTGTTTTTGAGTCGCTCAAACTTGCACATAAAATTCCTTTATTCGCACATCTATGTATGTTGGACAACCTAACCGTACCTTATATGATTAATGCTGATCAGATCAAATTAGTATCGTTTGAGCAATAAGATTTCACAGTGAGAATCGGAGAAGAACAGTTAATAAATACGAAAACTTCAGATGCATTTTAATACCTATTAGCTTTATTTTTCAATTTTTATCATGAAAATTTGTTTTATGGCTATTAAACGCACATACGATCGGTTAAAGAGAAATACCAAAAGGTTTCTTTTGAAGATAAAAATATGTTTACGGTCTTAAAATAAGTTTTAAAAATATCAGATTGTCAACAAGTTATTACATCAGCGATACGCACATACGCACGTGCGTAACGTTAATTTGAAAAGTGAACAATATAAAAATGCCATCTACGTCGAAAGCTAATATCATGTCTAATTATCGTCAATCACGGTGTTTGAAATAAAATGCATTATTCAAAAAAATAATATTTGACAGTGCTTCTAATCCCTGCAAATACAACTGGAAGTTCTCCATTTTTAGTTCTAATTTAAACTAGAAATGTGTCCGGAGGACACGAACGCCTCCCCGAGAGAAAATATTTGGATTTTAAGTGAAATCGAACTTGACCTGTATTTTGTTATTATATTCCTTCATGTAAAATATGAAACCAATTCTTAAAATATTTCTTGAATAAAATATCCTTAACATATTTAATATATTTCGTTATTTATGTCGTTTTTGCTTCTTTATAAATAATTCTGCATCAGTGTCTGAGTTTATCTATGAAGACTTGCTATGAATTGAAATGTTGTACTATGTGTACACAGATTCTTTTGAGGACTCCATAAAACAATTTATGGTGACATTAGTAAATAAATTAATGTTTGATATGAACATGAAATCCAAGGACAACTGTATAATCTTAAATCTGTATTACCTTGTTTACATCTTGTTGTTAATGCACATATTGTGATAAAAAAAATTCCAGCTGAACTTCAGTACTTCATTGTGACTTTAGAAGATCATCAATTATAATTTATTTATTATTTTATTCAGTTTGTTGAATAGAGTATGATACAGGTATAAGTTATTTAAAACTACCAGTAAACATGCAATTGTATCCTTGACAACATGAATTCATTGAAGCAAATGATATCAGTAAACTTCATAAAATGCAATTGTATGAATTTGAAATAAATGATGCACAACTGAAAGATGTTCTTAACCATTAATGTTCAGTTATGGATGAAATATTCTACAGCTATACTGAGCCTCTGTTGTTATAAAATCTCCTAACTGTGAGTAATGATATGACAAGCAGAAATATATCACATCGCACTCAACAGTCTTAAAATAAAAGGCTGTCTCGTAATAATAAAGGCAGAAGCCGCGTTTTCTTATCTTTAAGAAAGCCCATGAGCTATCGAAAAGTTAAGTAAGAATCTTTCACAAACTTAAGAATTCGTAGCTAAGAAAATATTGATGAAACGTATTTTAACGCTAAGAAGGGAGATAAGACACTTCTTACTTAAAAAGTGTCGTAAGATGTTTGATGAAACGGGGCCAAAGAGTGTAGAACCGAGAACAAGAGCCGTACATATATATTATATATATGACCAAAGCAACAACTTCATATACTGTCCGTATGTGCGTTTCTAGTGACGCTCACTTTCAATGTGTTAAGTTCGCAAATGTACCACATGTATGTGCATTTTCAATGCGGCGCCTGGTCGCCCTTATTCCATCTGGAATTGTTCTGCGATTAGTTGGTTCTGATATTCTCGTATTTGGCAAGGTTTTCGTTGCGTTAATTCTATACTGTGTACTGTAGTAGCAATACATGCATAGATCAACGGTTTTATTTTTAGAATGATTTTTTTTTCAATTTCAGATTAAAGCACCTTGGATAAAACATTTATACGTATGGAATAATGGAAATAGTTACGTGTACCCCGGGTAGGCTCGCTGTTAAATAAATTATATCTGGCAAATTTAATGACAAATATAGAAATCTGATCATTAATATGCCTGGTTTTACCTTGAAAATTACGACTCCAGTTGACTGCCAAATAAAGAACTAAAATAATTTGACTCTAAACTTGTTAGATCCCGTTTATCACAATAATTATAAAATCACCAAACTTAGTACTGATGAATTTTCATCTGATGCATGTATGCCAACAGTATTTGTTCACTTATTTGCCATGTTTCATTAATTTTAACCGCAAGGTAGTCATTTACATCAATTACATGTACGTTTTACAAAGCATGATATATTTTCAAAGAAAATGCCTGAAAACGACGTGACAAACTTGTTTGTGTACAATTTTCAAGTTTATTCAGAATTAAGCAATAATGATCTTTGAATAAACTTGACTGAATTGATTCAGCATTGACATATTTCAGACAAGATAATGTTGTTCTCGGTGGTACTAGACATAAAGGGGTATATGATACAACAGAAAGTAAACAATGGTTTGAAGATATTCTTACCAAATGTGAGAAGATGTTACCTGGAGTAAAAGTAAGGACTTACCTATCTGATCGCACAACAGCATTGCTGTCTAATATCTAATAGCTGATATATATGGTGGCTGATTTATGCCATGTCGTATTTTCGCTTTTTCGCCACAACAAAGCGAAAATGCGAAAATACGACAAAGTCAACTTTGTCGTATCTTTGCATTGTTGCATTTTCGCATTGTCGTGGCGAAAAAGCAAAAATACGACAGATGAAGGGCGACAATACGACACCAAAAATGTGTCGTGTTTTCGCCTTACATCTGTCGTATCTTTGCTTTTTCGTGGCGAAAATGTAACAATGCAAAAACACGACAAAGTCGACTTTTTCGGATTTTCGCATTGTTGCATTGTTGCATTTTCGCGTTCCGGTTGTACAAGCGCATGCGCACCAACTTAATAAGGTTTATGTAAACTACCTGCGCATGCGTAACCGGAACGCAAAGATGCGAAAATGCAACAATGCGAAAAAGTCGACTTTGTCGTGTTTTCGCATTGTTGCATTTTCGCCACGAAAAAGCAAAGATACGACAGATGTTAGGCGAAAACACGACACATCTTTGGTGTCGTATTGTCGCCCTTCATCTTTTTTTTCGCTTTTTCGTCACGACAATGCGAAAATGCAACAATGCAAAGATACGACAAAGTTGACTTTGTCGTATTTTCGCTTTTTCGCATTTTCGCTTTGTTGTGGCGAAAAAGCGAAAATACGACATGGCATAAATCAGCCACCAGATATATCTAATTTACATTGAATTCAGCAACACTTCGGGACAAACTAAATTCTTTTTGATTTATGAGAGAATAGCCATACCCCATATCGTACGAATTTGCGAATAAACGTACGAATACGTGTTCATAACGTAAACAATCGTGAACCAATCGTGTGTTCTAGAGTCCATTAACGTAAATTCAACGAACGAGTCCAGCGTAGACCTATCGTTAATACTGGCAAAAAGGAAAAGAATGAAAAACGTAAATAAATTTGAGAAATTAACGTGACATTTTGTTTTTCACTTTTCTATTATGAGGGACATCATGGTGAAATGGGTGACACGTATATAACGTGAAATAAATGAGCTTGATAACACTGATGATGCATTTATAAGTACCATTAGTGACATTAACCCCCACCCCCAAACATTCTTTACATTTTAGAACGCAGAAATTGAGAGGAAGTGGGTGGGGTTACGTCCTCATCGAACATACATCCGACTGGAACCTGAGACTCTTACGTTTGGAGAGAAGCGTCTACAGGTAAAGTATTCGCTCCTTTCACTGTTTACATTATGAACATAGCATTTTTATGGGAGCCTCCTATAAAGATGCTATGTATATTAATGCATGTATTTTATGTTTTGGCCACGCCCATGATTCTTGTTCGTCATGCTTATATTTGATGGTCTATGCTGTTTCCGGTATAACAGATATAGTTTGGCCATATCCATCATTCTTGTACTGCATGATAATATCTGATGGTGGTATTATCATGTACGTATAACGTCACGCCCAAGATTCTTGTATTACGTGCTATTATTTGATGGTCTTGTGATGTTTGGGTATTGCAGCGTTTTTTGGCCACGCCCATGATTGTTGTACTACGTCCATATTTATATTTGATTTTCTATGATACATGTATATGCTTAATGCTTGTCGTATTTTGGCTAACTTTTTTATCAAGTTTGGTTGTGAACCTGATAGAGTACATCCACTAAGGAGACCGTTATTGTACTACATGTAGTTTGCATAATTTCTGTGCCATCTAATTTCTGTTTTTTTTATGCAACCTTCGTCTAATCAATCCGGGGGCATATAGTGATTGCCTTGCCCGTTCGTCCGTGCGAGGTTAAAAAGAGTTTACTATTGTTTCATCGAACATGACTTGACACCGTAGGGATGTGCGTTTATTGAACGTAGCGTGGTCTTGTGAATAGATGAATTAGAGTAGTTTTTACCGCAAATATACTAAGTCTTACTAAACTAGCAGACATGCTGCAGAAAGAACGATTTAACATAAACAAACAACATAGCAAACGAACCAACTTAAATAACATTATTTGTATATTACATGTACTTTTTCAGTAATAAAATTTCAATGTATTTTTAGGTCGTTCACCACTACGGTCATGGCGCTAATGGCGTATGTCTAAGTTGGGGAACTAGTCTGGAAGCTGCACAGATAGTTAGAGATGTCATATTAAAACATGCCACTTCATCCAAACTTTGATATTGCTGTAAATAAATTTGAATAAATCATACACACGTATTACTTTTCTGGCATCTTCTATTATTAAACATATTTGGTGTGCATGACTGTATGAATCTAAGTCACTTACAATTCAGTAAGTTGTTTGAGTGTTGTCCGTTAAAAGGGATACTAGCATTGGTCGTATATCAAGTTCCCGCTTGGACCATTGGATTTTCTCTCTTGTTTAGCACACAGGCACTTGTTTAGAAAAACAATACCCCACCCACCACTATTTATAAGTATTGATAATGGTAAGAGCGACCGTGGTGGGTGGGGTAATTTTTTCTAAACAAGTGTCTGTGGTTTAGCTTACTTGTACGAATGAAGACACTGTTACATATATATGGTGATTGTATGTAATTATATTCATATATGTGTTATCTAACTATGATAAAGATAAGTCTTTATTTGCTATGATGTTACATGTATTTGATAAAAAAGTAAAATGAATTTGGATTGTTTGTCTTTTAAATCAATATGTTCAAGATTTTGTCTTGAAAAGCGTTTGTTTTCAAAACTATTTTTACGTATGAGATATGCAACATATTTGGAAATGTTTAATAGTTCATATTTATAAAAAAGATGGAGTTCTTCTGTCACACACGATATGCAGTCGACGCAACATATGACCGGAGGTAGACTAATGCCTGTTTTCTTTTATTCATGACAACTAGACACATAGCCAGTGCTCCGAGATCACAATGTTCCAGAGGTACAACACTGAGATATGAAATATTGATTGCTTTTATGTAATATTTGAGTAAAGATCTTTTTCAATTCGTCGTCTCTGCCGAACTGTTGCTGTTGAAGCATTGCCGAGTACGGACAGTACGACCAATGATTAATCTCACAGGTGGCAGTATCAGTGTTTGGTCCATAAATTATGAAAACAAATTCCCGTCACTGATCTTATATAATACTATCAAGGTGAAAAGCCTACTACATGTCTATATGCCAAACAATGTGGAACATCGCATCTCGTTGTTTCAGCAAAAAAGATATGCGCTGAAAGAAAATTGCTACACATGTCATTCAGATAAACTATAAGATAGTCAACGTACCGAGAATTGATTGGTCGGCTTAAAATGAACAGTCTATTGTTCACACATATCCGACCAATCAGATCGCTTGATACATCACTCGCGCTTGACTCAAAATGGCTTGCAGCGAAGTTAAATAACGAGAAGAACACAATTTTACCGTTTCACATTTATTAGATGGAACTACATGTATATGAGATAGGAGTGAATATCTTATAGTTTATTTGAATGTCATATGTAGTTACTTTCCTTCAGCGCACATCTTTTATGCTGAAACAACGAGATGCAACGTTCCACATTGTTTGGCATATACAAATGTAGACATATACTCGTAGTAGGCTTTTTACCTTGATAGTATATATAAGATCAGTGACGGGAATTTTTATCATTTGTGGACCAAACACTGTAGTCTGGAGTTCCTTCCCCTTACAGTATGTTATCGGGTCAGGCAAAGCGCAATAATGGCGGCGTCCTCTGTGCATTCTAAAGTATGGGTATTTTCTTATATCAAGTGATCAAGTGCTTGTGAGGGTTGGTAACGAATCCTATTTGTATAATGTATATCATAGATGTTAGGGCTGTGGATCGTTGAGTAGATGGCGATCCGATCCAATCCACGATTCAACACTTACGATCCACAAATCGAATCACGAATCTTTTTATACCAAAAAACCCATTAGAACTTCATAATTACAGTCCTGAAAACAGCTAATTTCTTTTTAGTAATGATGAAGTAAATCAATATAAATTGTTCTATGGCTTAAATTTATACGTACTCCCTTCCAGTTAATTGATTTGCCAGCATTATTATTTAAAGAAATGGACATCTTGGCAAACAAAGAAGTCCATGATAAGACAATATTTATTCAGAGAAAACGGATTTTTAAGAACAGAGAATACACTTTTAATTTGATCGCGAACCACGAATCTTAGTTATGACGATTATTCATACTCGATTTTTCAATTTGATTCATGAATACCCGAGTACTCGGATACTCGCCACAGCCCTAATAGATGTCCATCTTTTAGATGATCACACAATATTTTTTGGAAACTATAAAGACTCACGTCAGAAATTATAGCTACTTCATGAAAGTATATATATCAACAAATAAGAATGATCATTAAAATATCTCACCGTTGTTACAATATTAGTACAAAAACAATTAAAATTAGGCATAACATCACAAATGGTCAGTCAAAACAAAAATATTCCTTTGCCTGTGCATTACCACTGAAGGCCGCCATTATTGAGCTTAATTTGTCCGACGTAATTGTAGAGCACGTCCGGGAACCAGACTACAAACACTGGCACTGCCACCTGTGATTAATCTAGCCATGTAACAATTAACTTCTGTAGAATTTAGTGTCGTTTAACCTCGGTGCTAAAATGAAGACATTGACTGCATCGTTGGATACCACGGTGACAGACTCCACTCCGCTACCGACCGGCATTACGCCATCAACCGTGGGTATCCGACGATTATTTACAGCGGTGTTACGAATACCTTACGAAACAGTAGACATAAAGCAATGTTCCGAATATCAAACTCTTCGCATTTGCTTTCAAGTTGTTTATATTTTTCTAGACGAATTATACTTATGAGTATTAGTTAATTATAGCTGTTTGCAAGTATATAGTGTAGTGTCCATTACTAGTTTGGCTAATCCTGGCCATTTGATTGACCAATGGTGATGAATGAATCTATTAATAGTTGACATGTAAGTAAATCATGAAGGCATTGCCTAGATAAGTTGTTGTGTGGCAATTTGAAGTTCAATGTGGTTGTATGAAAGGGCTCAGGGTTATGGTGAATTCGTTAACATTTAGGGTTGATTCTATTTGATTGATGTATGATATGATATTACCAAGTGCTTGTGAACTGTACACATAAATTTATTCATTTGTCAATTACTCATGATTGTCATTATAATGTGTATTTCTCATATGATATAAATATTTTATACTCTCCTTAATGGAGGATTGAATAAAATTCACAGTCAATATCCTTTATGAAAAAAGCAACTTCATACAAAAAACATAATCCAATATGCTTGTAGTTATTCGTCGACCTATAACGTTTTGTTATAGTTTTTCTTATTATAACATCCATACTATATCCTTGTATTAATCTATTTTTATAACGTCCTTACTTTATTTGTACCTCTAAATTAAAGTCACCTGTCCATCAACTAGCTAATATTTCTTCAAACCTGTTGATGGCAATATACAGGTTGGTTTAGGGGAGACCGGGGCAAAATGAAACATGGGGCAAAATGAAACACACTAGATATCGTTGTTGTGAAACCACATATGACCCAATAAAATTCGAAAAAACGCAGTTATCTTCCTTTGCACGGTTTGGAATTGAACATCATTAAGAACAAACCCTGTAAAACGTAAATAAGCAGATATTTTAGATTCTATGCAATGTAAGTGACTTTTTATCATCCCGTAATTATTTTAATTAGTTCCGATAATATTGATAGTGGAACACAATGCCGTAGCCCAAATAGAAACTGTATTTGCCCCAACATATTTTCAAAGTTGGTAAAGTAATAAAAAAAACTTGCATTTGCGTTCTGACGTTTTGTGGGTGTGATATTAGCTATGTGCTTTCCATTTTAAAAACTAGATCTCAGTGGCATAGCCAGAAATAAGCCGAGGCACTCTGTTGTCGTTCATATGGTCACTAATCGGGTTTTTACTTAGAACGTCTTTAATTGATACGTTTTGGAGGCCGCATAAACCTGTTCTTTCCCCAAATTATCGATATCACCGACGTTATATACGGCAGTTTTGTAACAATGAATTATATTTTTACCATACATCACGTATGAACATTATTTTCTGTAATCTAAAACAAGCTATATGATCAAGGAAACTGATGCTCTAAGTATATACAAGGACTTATATAAGTCCTTGGTATATATAACAAAGGTTATATGCATTTTAATGCGTTCTATTCATAATCACACAATCGAATGAATGTTTGTAAAATGGAATAATTATTAAAAATTTTATCAACACTGTACATGGTCAATGTCCCAACCAGATCAGACTTTGAGACAGTCATGTACAAAAATATATTTTCACTTGAGTGATATCACAAATTCGAAAGACGATATCATCTGTTCAGATTTATATATATCACAACGTGGCATTACATGGTACTAAAATTTGCCCCGTAATTCATACAGTACGAAAACAAATGTTGAAATGAATGCTTTGTACAAAATATGAGTATGAGGCTCATTGTTCCACTTTGCCCCAGGTAATGTTTCATTTTGCCCCTTCTATGGGGCAAAATGAAACATTTTACGACAACTAACTTGTCCCTTAATATGGTTCCAATTAAAAGAAATATGCATACTTAACAAATATATATATGACGTGCGATAAACGTACGTTATACACGTGCAAAAGGTTTCCCGAACAGATAACGCACGAATGAGAACTACTGAGTTTTGTAAAAAAATGTTTCATTTTGCCCCGGTCTCCCCTATATGTACTCAGATTTGCATTCTAATCTATATACATGTAATCTTTATAATGCACGATAAAGTTTCGTCAGATTTGCTTATCTAGACCTACTTGTATGTATATATATACGCTGTGTACGTTGGTTTTGATGAAATTCAAATCACGTCCTAGGCAATACAAGTAAAAATTATAGACATTTGTTTGAAGAGTGAATTATATGCTGTGTTTTTTAAGTACATGTAAGATACTACGTATAGTGTATAACTTAAAATGTATGATATTGTTGTACTGGGCGCTGGTGTTGTTGGACTTTCCACAGCTGTTAACATACAAACTCTTTTACCGGACAGGCAGGTGGTTGTTGTAGCGGACAAATTTAACACAGAAACAACAAGCGATGGTGCTGCTGGAATATTTAGACCAACTGTTGAGAAAACACCAGTGAAATCAAAAGAACAATTCCGGTAAGTACCGTAAGAACTAATAGATTAATCAGGTCAGATGTAAGTTTCAAATCTCGTTGTGTACGGTTTAGTTAAATTACCTAACTCCACAATCAACAACGTCGCTTGTATGTATAATAGTATGAGGCCAATAACATAAATTTTGTTGAGAGATCTTTTGTAATCGAGACTCAATATTCATAATCATGGAGATCAATATGATATTACAGAGATATTGACTACATTTAATTTAGTATCCTAAAGACCAGTTATATTTCTTTTAATACCGAGGTAATTAAAAAACACCTAGTTAAACATGCATAATACACAAGTTCTTTCCTTTGAGAACGTGCAGCGGCATAATACTAAAAAGAAAAAAATGTTTTTTCGTAATTAACTCTAAAATACCATGTGTTATGTAAATTTTGTTTTTGTTTTACTACTTTGTGGTTAGCATATAACTTTTATAAGAACATCTGGTTGAGATTACATTTCTTAAATATTTTACTGTATTTTCATTTATTTTCGTTGGGCTCAATTTTCGTGGTTTTTACTAAAATGGCTATTTCGTGGGGACATAAATTCGTGGATTTTGAATTTTAAAAAGAAATGCATTATCTCTGCTTTTAAATTCGAGTGGATTAGATTTCGTGGATGAGCCGACCCACAAAATTAAATCCCCAACGAAAATTAATGATTCCACAGTATTTACATTACTATTATTTAAAACGCTAAAGGAACTAGCTTTTACTTTGTCTGTTGAATCGATTTCTTTTGTATAAACAGTAAGTGGTGCTCCGATTCCTTTGACTGGTTCCATCGTCTTAACACAGAAAATGATCCATCAAAGACTGGGGTGCTTCGATTGTCCGGATACCAGTTTACTGATGCGAACATTGAAGTAAGTATTTATGATTCCATAGAGATAATTGGTGTATGGCTATTGGGGATTCTAATAACATTTTGATTGGTTGCCTTCACGAAGTATAACTATATTTACACGCATGATTGAAACTAGAAATCATTGCATATCAAATTTAAACGGTTTTCGTCAAATAAACTGCTGCAGATGTTTTGTGACTCGATTAAATTAATTATGTATGTAATATATCCCATTAGAATTGTGCATCCATCAAAAAGACACATTTAAAATGCATTATAGATGTTGATATGTTATCAAGTATGGTAGCGTTTACGCGATAGTTTGTATCATACATACGTGGAATATATTCATAACAAAGTTAGATTTTATCGAATCTTCGGCTTATTTTAACAATCCCATAATTCAATTTTTAGCGATATTGTAATTTTGGTATCATTTTTTCGTCTCGATGAGCTCTTTACAATTAACATACTTACCTGTTTCTAGATTTCACCAAAATAGGGTCAATATAAATTCCACAAGCACGTAACTCGCTTAAGTACGCCTAAATTCTAATATTAAATGCGATTTTCTCAAAACGGGAAAAAAACTTACGGGTTTGTAGAAATAAGCCGATGACATCTTCACTACTTTTGTTACGACCCCCGTAAAGTTAGGTTTTAATCACATCTTAATAACTATTGTTACATCCCCCGTAAAGTTAGGTTTTAGTCACATCTTAATTACTTTTGTTACAGCCCCCGTTTCATCACGATCTTACATACAGCTTCAGAGATCTGACAGAAAGAGAACTGAAGAGTTTTCCCACAGAGAAAAAGTACGGTGTTATTTTGTTGATACCATTGTGTACATGTATCTATTAAGCTTAGTTCGAATTAAACGCTGAATTTATACCCGAGAATATCTATAGTTCTCATGTAATATTTTGGTTCATTTTGTTTCAATGTGGATTTGAATTAAAAAAAAATAATTCTTAATTAAATCACGTCATCAAAACACCATCAACAACATTGCCAAAAATAAACTTGCAGGGGTTGATTCATTCTTATTTGTTTATCTTTCGACAAAACACGGTTGGCGTTTAATTAAATTATTTTTCCAATCCGATTGTTTTATACACGACACATACAACTTAATTATATATATAAGAGGAAACTAACAGCCAAACAGAAGGCATTCTTCAATGAAACATTTTGTTATATTTTAGATACGGCTGGATGTATACAACATTGATGATTGAATGCAATAGATACTTACCTTGGCTTACACAACTGTAAGTTACCTTTAATTACCAGAAACATAGTCGCTTTGTGGTGATATTTTTCTACCCCATTTCTTACAAAGGTATACATGAACCATGGTTGGTTAGAATCTTAAATGCCACCTATTCCTTTCCTCTCCATAATATTCAAACTGTACATACAGTCAAACCAATGCACAAATGCCACCCATTGGATATATGAAATAATTTCGTCTTTCCAATGGTAGGCATTTGTGCATTGGTGGTCATTATTGACAGATGGCCTTTATTCTGAGATCAATTTGTTCTGAATAGTCAATAACAGTGGCCTTTATTCGGAGGTGGCTGCTAACACAGGCTTAACTGTATAACTCTTGTTGTAGGATTGTTTCGACTTGCGAATATCATACTGTTGATATAAAGACAAGTCCTGGTATGTACATGTATGTAATCATGTTTTGATAAATGATATTGGTTTCAGATATATATCAAGGGGAGGAAGATTTGAGAATCGAACAGTGTCTGCGATTGAAGAGGTCTGAATTATAAAATCATTAACTGTAACATTCGAGTGATTAGTTAAATATCATATCTTATAACAGGATTAAAACCTTTATCTCGTTCTTAAACTGTTCAAGTAATTCTAGATCTGACCATTCCAAATGAGTACAACTCAGGAAGGCTTTGTACACATGAATTAAAAAAAAATATCACTTTCATTCATCTGAACCCCCCCCCCCCCTCTCTGTCTCTCTGTCAGTCAATTGTGTTCCTTCCTGATATCTCTTTCAAGTTCACCTTCTCTTCTCCGCCCTCTGTCATCCTTTTAAGTCCACCATCTTATCCCTCAGTCCATTTATTCACGACCCGCCTCCGTGGTCGAGTGGTTAAGGTCGCTGACTTCAAATCACTGTAACCTCTCACTGATAGAGGTCATGGGTTTTATGTAAGAAAGTAGGCAGTTTCAAACGGAGGATGGGGGTCTAGTACGTTTTTTTTCCAGGAACGATGCTTGAAAGAGGCGTAAAACTAGATATAAACAAAGATATAAACAATTAAACGATCTATTCACCTTGCATTGCCTCTTTCTGTCTCTTTGGTCAATCTTATCCCCTCTCTGTCTTTTTTCAATCTATCTGATCGCTTCTCTGTTTCTCTTTAAGTCCATCTATTCCTTTTCTTTCTACTGTTCTGTCCATCTTATCCCCACTCCCAAATCATGTATCTTCTGAACAAACAGGAACGAACTACATGTATGTAGCTATGGAAATACTTTGTCTTTATTTTAATTATTGCAAACAGTGTTTGGTGTATAACACATATACTTACCTTTATTACAGTTTGCAGGCAACTGTAATGTGTTGGTAACATGCTGCGGTTTAAATGCTGTCAAACTTTTGAATGACAAAGAAATGTTTCCCGTTCGAGGACATCTACTGAGGGTATGCCGGCTGTAAATTATTCCCCTTTGTGTTAAAGCGTATTCATTGAAGTCACATTGTGTAACCGTATAAAGCATGAGACTTGTCATTTTTCTAGACTTTTAAATTGCTGTTGTGTGTTCTTATATTTAGTCACAAAGAGTGTAGAACCGAGAACAAGAGCCGTACATATATATTATATATATGACCAAAGCAACAACTTCATATACTGTCCGTATGTGCGTTTCTAGTGACGCTCACTTTCAATGTGTTAAGTTCGCAAATGTACCACATGTATGTGCATTTTCAATGCGGCGCCTGGTCGCCCTTATTCCATCTGGAATTGTTCTGCGATTAGTTGGTTCTGATATTCTCGTATTTGGCAAGGTTTTCGTTGCGTTAATTCTATACTGTGTACTGTAGCAATACATGCATAGATCAACGGTTTTATTTTTAGAATGATTTTTTTTTCAATTTCAGATTAAAGCACCTTGGATAAAACATTTATACGTATGGAATAATGGAAATAGTTACGTGTACCCCGGGTAGGCTCGCTGTTAAATAAATTATATCTGGCAAATTTAATGACAAATATAGAAATCTGATCATTAATATGCCTGGTTTTACCTTGAAAATTACGACTCCAGTTGACTGCCAAATAAAGAACTAAAATAATTTGACTCTAAACTTGTTAGATCCCATTTATCACAATAATTATAAAATCACCAAACTTAGTACTGATGAATTTTCATCTGATGCATGTATGCCAAGAGTATTTGTTCACTTATTTGCCATGTTTCATTAATTTTAACCACAAGGTAGTCATTCACATGTACTCTTTACAAAGCATGATATATTTTCAAAGAAAAGCCTGAAAACGACGTGACAAACTTGTTTGTGTACAATTTTCAAGTTTATTCAGAATTAAGCAAAAATGATCTTTGAACAAACTTGACTGAATTGATTCAGCATTGACATATTTCAGACAAGATAATGTTGTTCTCGGTGGTACTAGACATAAAGGGGTATATGATACAACAGAAAGTAAACAATGGTTTGAAGATATTCTTACAAAATGTGAGAAGATGTTACCTGGAGTAAAAGTAAGGACATACCTATCTAATCGCATAGCAGCATTGCTGTCTAGTGTCTAATATCTAATAGCTGATATATCTAATTTACATTGACTTCAACAACACTTCGGGACAAACTAAATTCTTTTTGATTTATGAGAGAATAGCCATACCCCATATCGTACGAATTTGCGAATAAACGTACGAATACGTGTTCATAACGTAAACAATCGTGAACCAATCGTGTGTTCTAGAGTCCATTAACGTAAATTCAACGAACGAGTCCAGCGTAGACCTATCGTTAGGCAAAAAGGAAAAGAATGAAAAACGTAAATAAATTTGAGAAATTAACGTGACATTTTGTTTTTCACTTTTCTTTTATGAGGGACATCATGGTGAAATGGGTGAAACGTATATAACGTGAAATAAATGAGCTTGATAACACTGATGATGCATTTATAAGTACCATTAGTGACATTAACCCCCACCCCCAAACATTCTTTACATTTTAGAACGCAGAAATTGAGAGGAAGTGGGTGGGGTTACGTCCTCATCGAACATACATCCGACTGGAACCTGAAACTCTCACGTTTGGAGAGAAGCGTCTACAGGTAAAGTATTCGCTCCTTTCACTGTTTACATTATGAACATAGCATTTTTATGGGAGCCTCCTATAAAAATGCTATGTATATTAATGCATGTATTTGATGTTTTGGCCACGCCCATGATTCTTGTTCTTCATGCTTATATTTGATGGTCTATGCTGTTTCCGGTATAACAGATATAGTTTGGCCATATCCATCATTCTTGTACTGCATGATAATATCTGATGGTGGTATTATCATGTACGTATAACGTCACGCCCAAGATTCTTGTATTACGTGCTATTATTTGATGGTCTTGTGATGTTTGGGTATTGCAGCGTTTTTGGCCACGCCCATGATGGTTGTAATACGTGCTATTATTTGATGTTCTTGTGATGTTTGGGTATTGCAGCGTTTTTTGGCCACGCCCATGATGGTTGTAATACGGCCATATTTATATTTGATTTTCTATGATACATGTATATGCTTAATGCTTGTCGTATTTTGGCTAACTTTTTTATCAAGTTTGGTTGTGAACCTGATAGAGTACATCCACTAAGGAGACCGTTATTGTACTACATGTAGTTTGCATAATTTCTGTGCCATCTAATTTCTGTTTTTTTATGCAACCTTCGTCTAATCAATCCGGGGGCATATAGTGATTGCCTTGCCCGTTCGTCCGTACGAGGTTAAATAGAGTTGACTATTGTTTCATCGAACATGACTTGACACCGTAGGGATGTGCGTTTATTGAACGTAGCGTGGTCTTGTGAATAGATGAATTAGAGTAGTTTTTACCGCAAATATACTAAGTCTTACTAAACTAGCAGACATGCTGCAGAAAGAACGATTTAACATAAACAAACAACATAGCAAACGAACCAACTTAAATAACATTATTTGTATATTACATGTACTTTTTCAGTAATAAAATTTCAATGTATTTTTAGGTCGTTCACCACTACGGTCATGGCGCTAATGGCGTATGTCTAAGTTGGGGAACTAGTCTGGAAGCTGCACAGATAGTTAGAGATGTCATATTAAAACATGCCACTTCATCCAAACTTTGATATTGCTGTAAATAAATTTGAATAAATCATTACTTTTCTGGCATCTTCTATTATTAAACATAATTGGTGTGCGTGTATGAATCTAAGTCACTTACAATCTAGACTAAGTGTTGGGTCGGATCCTCAGCAAGTTGAAGAGTGTTGTCCGTTAAAAGGGATACTAGCATTGGTCGTATATCAAGTTCCCGCTTGGACCATTGGATTTTCTCTCTTGTTTAGCACACAGACACTTGTTTAGAAAAACAATACCCCACCCACCACTTTTTATATGTATTGATAATGGTAAGAGCGACCGTGGTGGGTGGGGTAATTTTTTCTAAACAAGTGTCTGTGGTTAAGCTTACTTGTACGAGTGAAGATATTGTTACATATATGGTGAGTGTATGTAATTGTATTCATATATGTGTTATCTAAGTATGATAAAGATAATTCTTTATTTGCGATGATGTGATTTAAAAAAAAGAGTAAAGTTAATTTGAATTGTTTGTCTTTTAAATCAATATGTTCAAGATTTTGTCTTGAAAAGCGTTTGTTTTCAAAACTATTTTTACGTATGAGATATGCAACATATTTGGAAAGGACCTCAATCTTTAATAGTTCATATTTATAAAGAAGATGGAGTTCTTCTATTACATACGATATGCAGTCGAGGCAACATATGACCGGAGATAGACTAATGCCTGTTTTCTTTTATTCATGACAACTAGACACATAGCCAGTGCTCCGAAATCACAATGTTCCAGAGGTACAACACTGAGATATGAAATATTGATTGCTTTTGTGTAATATTTGAGTAAAGATCTTTTTTCAATTCGCCGTCTCTGCCCAACTGTTGCTGTTGAAGCATTACCGAGTACGGACAGTACGACCAATGATTAATCTCACTGGTGACAGTATCAGTGTTTGGTCCACAAATTATGAAAACAAATTCACTGATCTTATATAATACTATCAAGGTGAAAAGCCTACTATATGTCTATATGCCAAACAATGTGGAACATCGCATCTCGTTGTTTCAGCATAAAAGATATGTGCTGAAGGAAAATTGCTACACATGCAATGTTCCACATTGTTTGGCATATAGACATATAGTAGGCTTTTTACCTTGATAGTATATATAAGATCAGTGACGGGAATTTTTATCATTTGTGGACCAAACACTGTAGTCTGGAGTTCCTTCCCCTTACAGTGTGTTATCGGGTCAGGCAAAGCGCAATAATGGCGGCGTCCTCTGTGCATTCTAAAGTATGGGTATTTTCTTATATCATGTGATCAAGTGCTTGTGAGGGTTGGTAACGAATCCTATTTGTATAATGTATATCATAGATGTTAGGGCTGTGGATCGTTGAGTAGGTGGCGATCCGATCCAATCCACGATTCAACACTTACGATCCACAAATCGAATCACGAATCTTTTTATACCAAATAACCCATTAGAACTTCAAAATTACAGTCCTGAAAACAGCTAATTTCTTTTTAGTAATGATGAAGTAAATCAATATAAATTGTTCTATGGCTTAAATTTATACGTACTCCCTTCCAGTTAATTGATTTGCCAGCATTATTATTTAAAGAAATGGACATCTTGGCAAACACAGTAGTCCATGATGAGACAATATTTATTCAGAGAAAACGGATTTTTAAGAACAGAGAATACACTTTTAATTTGATCGCGAACCACGAATCTTAGTTATGACGATTATTCATACTCGATTTTTCAATTTGATTCATGAATACCCGAGTACTCGGATACTCGCCACAGCCCTAATAGATATCCATCTTTTAGATGATCACACAATATTTTTTGGAAACTATAAAGACTCACGTCAGAAATTATAGCTACTTCATGAAAGTATATATATCAACAAATATGAATGATCATTAAAATATCTCACCGTTGTTACAATATTAGTACAAAAACAATTAAAATTAGGCATAACATCACAAATGGTCAGTCAAAACAAAAATATTCCTTTGCCTGTGCATTACCACTGAAGGCCGCCATTATTGAGCTTAATTTGTCCGACGTAATTGTAGAGCACGTCCGGGAACCAGACTACAAACACTGGCACTGGCACTGCCACCTGTGATTAATCTAGCCATGTAACAATTAACTTCTGTAGAATTTAGTGTCGTTTAACCTCGGTGTTAAAATGAAGACATTGACTGCATCGTTGGATACCACGGTGACAGACTCCACTCCGCTACCGACCGACATTACGCCATCAACCGTGGGTATCCGACGATTATTTACAGCGGTGTTACGAATACCTTACGAAACAGTAGACATAAAGCAATGTTCCGAATATCAAACTCTTCGCATTTGCTTTCAAGTTGTTTATATTTTTCTAGACGAATTATACTTATGAGTATTAGTTAATTATAGCTGTTTGCAAGTATATAGTGTAGTGTCCATTACTAGTTTGGCTAATCCTGGCCATTTGATTGACCAATGGTGATGAATGAATCTATTAATAGTTGACATGTAAGTAAATCATGAAGGCATTGCCTAGATAAGTTGTTGTGTGGCAATTTGAAGTTCAATGTGGTTGTATGAAAGGGCTCAGGGTTACGGTGAATTTGTTAACATTTATGGTTGATTCTATTTGATTGATGTATGATATGATATTACCAAGTGCTTGTGAACTGTACACATAAATTTATTCATTTGTCAATTACTCATGATTGTCATTATAATGTGTATTACTCATATGATATAAATATTTTATACTCTCCTTAATGGAGGATTGAATAAAATATACAGTCAATATCCTTTATAAAAAAGCAACTTCATACAAAAAACATAATCCAATATGCTTCTAGTAATTCGTCGACCTATAACGTTTTGTTATAGTTTTTCTTATTATAACATCCGTACTATATCCTTGTATTAATCTATTTTTATAACGTCCATACTTTATTTGTACCTCTAAATTAAAGTCACCTGTCCATCAACTAGCTAATATTTCTTCAAACCTGTTGATGGCAATATACAGGTTGGTTTATATGTACTCAGATTTGCATTCTAATCTATAGACATGTAATCTTTATAATGCACGATAAAGTTTCGTCAGATTTGCTTATCTAGACCTACTTGTATGTATATATATACGATGTGTACGTTGGTTTCGATGAAATTCAAATCACGCCCTAGGCAATACAAGTAAAAATTATAGACATTTGTCTGAAGAGTGAATTATATGCTGTGTTTTTTAAGTGCATGTAAGATACTACGTATAGTGTATAACTTAAAATGTATGATATTGTTGTACTGGGTGCTGGTGTTGTTGGACTTTCCACAGCGGTTAACATACAGACCTGTTTACCGGACAGACAGGTGGTTGTTGTAGCGGACAAATTTAACACAGAAACAACAAGCGATGGCGCTGCCGGAATATTTTCACCGGGTGATTCGTCCATTGCTAATTCAGAATCTCAATTCAGGTAACCCATTAATCAATTTGTCCTATTTTAATTAGGGTGTCATACATAGTGACACTTATATATGTAATACTTTTCGTGTACACCTTTTGGTTCTTAAAGTTAGTGGTGTAACTATAAACCGGTATTTTGCAACACGATAATATTTTTCTTTAAATAATTGAGCACATAATCCATTGAATTATTGCAGAGCTCCAGATAAATATTTGGACATGGTGTATTTTACCCCCTACTTTCTTTAGTGAACGTAACGTCAACGTAACGTCGCGGTGAAACGTTATTCGCCGTAAAAGCGCCAAAGTCTATATGATGACGTCTGAACGTCTAACAATAATGCGTTAACTGTAATATCTAACATTGTGAAAAGTGATCAACTGTGTTTTAATTGTTTGGGAAATCATAGAGTTGCTGAGTGTAAATCCAAATCAAACTGTAGACATTTGTAATAGATTATGCATGGTGAGTTATTTGAATGTATCATTTTAGGAAGTGGACGACAGATTCGTTCAAATGGTATCACGATTTATATCACAAATTTGACCCGTCAGTGACAGGAATACAAAGGGTGTCTGGTTACCAGTTCACTGAATCTAAACAAAAGGTGCGTCAAACTTTAATATTAAGACTAAATATGGTGGCTAATTTCTGCCATTTCATGTCTTCGTTCAAAAAGCTGAAGCACGACGACACAAACACACTACTCACTTATTGTGGGTTCGCCTTCGTCTTTTGAGGGCGAAGTCACGATATATTGGCGGCGAAATAACGATATTTTGATATATAAAAGGCAAGGACAATATAACTGGCCTATTTATCGTGTGTTCGTATCTTTCGCGGCGAAGAAACGACAAATATAGGGCGCCGATACAAAGATTTCATACCCGTCGACACTATTACTCTACGAAAGAAGATTTCGTATTGAAATATCGTTATTTCGATTTCAATATTTCGTCTTTACGCCCTCAAAAGCCGAAGGCGAAGACACGATAAGTGAGCAAATTTATCGTGTGTTCGTGTCGGCGAAGACATGAAATGGCAGAAATCAGCCAAGACTAGGATTGTCACGATACGCCACAAGCGAACCGCGATATTCCGCGATACATTAATTGCGACTGTATCGCGGTATCTTTTAATGTAAAAAAGATGTATTTTATGATGTCTGTATTAAAACAAACAGTTGGAACCAGGACCACAGATCAGTAGACTTGTATTAAATCACACGTTACGATAAAGTCCACTTTATTTATAATACCATTCAGCCTCCGATTCATCAAGAAATTTGTTACAACTTCCGAGATCTAACGGAAAAGGAACTTCAAAGTTTTCCAGGCAACAAGAAGTAAGTAAAACAGTTTATTTGTGAGATCGTGCAGTAAAAACAATACAAAGCTACATGATCACGTTTTATAGACTTTCCTTATACTGCAGATCTTAAACTTAGCTATCTTGCTACATCTTGGTCGTATATAAAAAAGAATTTTATTCCATCTGTTGTAGCGGAGATCTGTTGGTATTAGGCAAGTAAAAGGTCAAGGTCTGAAATGATAATCATGTTCAATAAGTTTAATGAATGTTAGCTTTGCTTATGGATATCTATGAAACTGATTTCCTATGAAAAGTACATACTCAAACGTTTGAGGGGGTGGGGGGCTAATTTCAGATTTTGTTCGACAATGGGGGGAAATCAGTTATAGCCCCGTTTAATTACCATCCCAACCGAAATTATTTGGAGAGGGGGTAAGCCTGACATAGCCCCCCACGGTTCTTACGACCCTGATCTTGTATATACCTCATTTTGTTTCAATAGACCCTGCGATGTATTGTTCTTGTCTAGTATTTAAGTCATTGTCTTATCTTAAAATCAAACACGTGTACGAACTTTTGTTCACGTTTTCATGAACTATGAAACATGAATGTTTAATTAAACCCCAAAAGAACAAAGTTCTAATTTTAAACTAGATTATTTGTGCTTACCAGTAACAGCTTTCAACATTTGAATACATGCATAATTATAATCTTCTAGGTTTGGTTGGATGTTCTCATCTTTAATGATAGAATGTAGAAAATATTTGCCCTGGCTGACAGAACGGTAAGTAAAATTGGTTCGATCGTTGATACAGATCTGTCAGTCTTTCGTTACCATTGGAATGGCATAATAGGAAATTTAAAACACAAAGATATGATTGTGGTACGTATGGTGTACGGTGAGATAACCGTTTGATGCTTCAACTTGATTTAGTAATGTTGTTGTTTGTTGGAAGCAAGAGTGAGAGAGAATATAAGAGACTTGGGTTGTTGAACACACGTGTTTATATTTTAATTTATGATGAAACGAGGTTAAAACACCGAACGCAGCACAGCTGAAATGGAGCAAGTTTGCTAAAAAACGTGCAAGTAAAATTAAGATGGACAAATTGTGTGGTAATGTTAAAAATAAACCCCGTTCTGTATACATTGTGTTTATTTGGTCTCAGATTTTTGTCAAACGGCGGTCGACTGGTGAAGAAAAATGTGGAAGACTTATCGGAGGTAAGCAAACAAAGATAATAACTGATCACGTGTTTTAAATTCTTGCTGAAAACCTTAGATAAATTCGTCTACTAGATAGTGTACGGAATAATCAATTAACTATTTAATCCTTCTTGTTTCGAATTCCTTGTATCACCTACATGGTAACATCTGATCTTTTTAGACATCTCAATAATGTATCAATTGATCAGACGATTTACTTAACTTGAGGTTCATCATACAATGCCTTTATGTTTTCCTCTTGTAACTTGGATCAGTCTATTGAAAGTATTAATTATAGATTGGTTTTCAGGTTAAGAAAACTCAAATTATGTCCTTTTTGGAAAATGAACAATAGTACGGCATTCCTAAGCCGCCACTCGCTCGGCGCGCATGGATTTTTATGCGAGCCCAAATACTATATCTTTAACTTCATCCGCCTTGCAATTGTAAAACTAGTTCCCGTTTTCATGTTGCAGTGCAAGCCTATGTAAGTTCAGTACTGAGATTGATTTCTTCTTAAAACTCACTTTTTCAATCTGTATATGTTTTGTGTGCGGCAGTTTGTTGGAAATTGCTGTGTGTTAGTCAACTGTTGTGGACTTGGAGCGGGCAAGCTGTTTAATGATCCAGATATATATCCGATCAGGGGACATACTGTTCATGTAGGTATACATACATATTTAGCACAGTCAGCACTTCTTTTTATGAAATATAGAACTTTACTAATGTCCGGCAATTCCGCGACATAATTGCGTTTTTGACTTTTTATACTTCCGAGAATATCCATACGTGACGTAATTATATTGTACTTCAAGAAACCAACTATTAAGTATATTAATACGCTATTAATCGTTCAGATTTGTTCTTACAAAAAATATATTTCACCTGCAGGTAAAGGCTCCGTGGATCAAACATTTTATTACAAATCGACGAGAGGATTCATACACCTATGTGTTTCCAGGGTGATCATTTTATAGTATTATCTAACTGGAAAAATATGGAATGTTGGTGTGATAACTGTGTGTGTCCACCGTCCACCTGCCTCAGCTACTACTAGAATCCATTCTGTTAACATTACTCAGTGACGCTGTAACTATGGATCGCTTTAAAGATCTTTCATACCATATAAGTTCCGATTCCCACCTTTAATATACGTTTAATGTACTTGTCTGAAATATTACATTAATTGTCCATGAAAGGTCAAATACACGTAATCAATAACGATTAACATAATTTATTGGAATGGCAATGTTGGTGTTTTTGTGGGGGCAACCCGCGTATGGACAAATCCGTGCGAACCCCCCCCCCCCCCCATGTAATTGTTCTTTCTGAAATCCTATTATCATAGTAGTTATCATTGTTATGATAATTGCTTTATTTATGTTGTTATCGTCTATGTTATTATCATTATGACTGCTTTATGCCAGTTCTTGTTTACAGACAAGATGATGTTGTTCTTGGTGGTACATTACACGAAGGTGAATACGACACCTCTATATCTGGTCCATGGTTTGATGATATCTTAAAAAGATGTCAACTATTTCTACCTGGTTTAAAGGTCCTGTAAATTGGTATTATATTTTATGTACTTTCTTTTAGAAATTGAACCGCGCTGTTTTATGGTTTGCAAATTACTAACGGATATGAAGTCTTGATTAATAATAAACGAAACATTTTATCATACGTATACATGTACATTGTAATATGTTTTAGATTTAGAGCGACATGACCTACGCACGTCTGTGAAATTAAGTATTGCATGCAAGCAAATACATGTACTTATACCTTTTATAAAAGAGTTCTTGCTATGATGACTTAGATGAAATTAGCCCTAAATGTTCAAAAGGAGAAATGAACGTAAAGGTATCTCTAAGGTCCTTCTTTTAGTTCAGTAAAATAAAATAAAATGGTTTTAATGATAATATTTTCGACGTTCATGCAATTAACAAGTACATTCTTCGGATAACATCACAATGCATGTCCATGCATTTACAACAAACTGATTAATCTCATTCATTCCTATATCAGAATGCAGAAGTTTTGTCTAAATGGGTAGGACTAAGACCATACAGAAGCAAATTGAAACTAGAGGAGGAATGTATCGTCATAAATGGAAAACAACTGAAGGTACGAGGCGAAGTACAGTAAAAGTCCTGAAAACCGGACCTCTTCCGGACAGGGTTTTACTGTATACACGTCGAACTCCTCATACCGGTTACTAAACTGGTTCCCGTTCCATGATGCAGTGCACCAAAGGAACAGGTACGGTCTAAATTTTCCAGCGTTCTGATTGGTCAATCCGTTTCAGCTATTTCATTGGTTGCTGTTCATTCGAGAAACATCGGGGATTTCCATACATCTGATAATGTACGCGGAGATGTTAATTAGTGCTAATGTTTGAATATCTCATGGATACCCTTTATCCAAAATAAAAAATATATAGATACTAGAAGTTACTATGTGAATATTCGTTACAGTATAGTCATATCATATAACATATCAAAGATACATATCTTGAAAATATCAATTTTGCCTTGATTTATTTTTTTATTGTTTAAATGATTTTCTTTCTTTTAAAAATCATATGTATAAATATATGCATATTTCGGTCTAATAGGTATTAATTCCTTTAAAACATATTTTCTTTATTTACAATTAAAATATATATCTTATATACAAAATGTATATCAGTATATGTCAAGTGACTTTTTAAGTAATTCTTTCGTTACTTAATTTCTTTTCGTTAACATCTGACTTGGCTCAGGGATGCTATATATAGCATCCCTGCTTGACTTCACAGAACTGAATTAAATTAGGAGTAATCAAGGACTTATATACATACATTTGTATGTATATAAGTCCTTGGCTGTATGTTGTAAATTTAACATGGTATCAGACACAAGTGCTAAAGAATATATTGACCCCCTTCGATGAAATGATCCATAAAATATTTCTCCCTTATAAGGGTCCAGGAAGTGAGACGGTCGTGTTACGTAATATTGCATAACACCTTCTTAATTGGCTACTTATCTTGATTTTATCAATGCATCTATTGAAATTGAGACAATGATATATACTGGTCAATTGATGATGAACTATACGGTTTGCATTTATTAATTTTAAAACACGTAGTCCAGAATCAGATTGGGCACGACTTTTAAATTTATTATTAGCATCGCATATTTATATGAATTTTATAAGAATATAAAATCAGGTTGTAACACTCAAAAAGTTGCAATTGTGTACGGTGATTAATGTTGTTTGACAGTTCAACGAATAATAATAAAAATTATAAAAATTTACATAAGTGAAAAAAATTTCTCCCACACCGACCGTGATCGAGTACTCGATTTTAAAAATATTTCTTAAATATATTTTTTTAAGGGTCGGTATTCTATTTCAAAATACATTTAAGTACACTGTGTGTATTTAAATGCTACTTAATTAAGTGTTCCAACGACCAAGATCAGAAAATAACTATCCAGTTCCCTAATCTTTATCTATTATTTAAATTACGCGCGAAATGTGCATCGATAATGCAAAGTCTCGCGAGATCCCCCGGGCAGAATTCTGCCCGGATTCCGATCGAAATTGACCAATCAGCGTCCTGGAAATTTTAGGCCGTACCTGTTGGCTTTGTACACACAAGTCAACGGGAACCAGTTTAACCGGTTACGTCACGCTTTGCTACTATAATGTACTGATCAAGGGAGGTAACTGCTGCGGGGAATTTGTGTGTCTCTATTTCTTATTATCTCTCACTATACTAGACGCGTGATTATCTTGCTGTTATTTTTTCGATTGGAATAATCCAGTCTTATAATTATGATTACTACTGTTGCTGATCATCATCCGTGTGCTATATGCCAGAGACTCAGGTATTCAGATAGAAAAAATATGTTTGGGACTTGGCGTTCAAGTTGGTGACGTAATGGTGAGGTAACAACTAGTTTGGGAGTCACCAAAATGACCTGCTGTGGTTAGTAAACTGCCGTTTGGTCAGTTTGATGTTAATCGATAAAGGGTGCCATTTTCGAGAAATTAGTGTCAAATAAATAAATTGTTGTTTTTGGAGGGGTCAGTATAGACTGGTCCTTTCAAATAAGAGTGCATGACTATATTGACAAATACTTCATATTTTAAATTCTAAACACAAACTTCTAGGAGCACCTGGCTTTTTTATTTCAGGTTGTTCACAATTATGGACATGGTGGTAACGGTGTGGCGTTAGGATGGGGTACAGCTGTTGAGGCGGCACAACTAGTTCGAGATATTGCGCACAACCAACGAACAAATAAATCAAACTTATAGTTGACTTTAACTGAAAACTCTGACCGTAATTAAGTATCAATTGAAAACATGCGGCTTTCGCTTAATATCAGACCGTAAAGAATTTATATGCAGTCAAATCTTTGAACCCAAGGCCAACCTTGGGAAAGACAAAATGTGTCCTTTATTGACAGGTGGCCTTTATTTGGAGGTCATTTTGTTCTACATAATCAATGACGGTTTATGAAGAATGGCCTTCATTCACAAGGTGGCCTTTACATGGAGGTGGCCACTAACACCGGTTTGACAGTACTTGTATTAATACTTCTCGAGAAATAAATCAATCAATACACGGTCTGCGAATTATATACTATGTTTATTCAACCAATTAAATGGCACTCATTCTTGCTAGCTTTGACGTGTCTTGACCATACTGTTTTGTATGGATTGCGATTTTTCAATGTGTATAAGAACTGGCCACAACATGCCGTGTAACATCGCATTTTATTTGTGTAGAATTTGTTTGGTGAATGAACTGACTGATTGATGGAATCGTACTGATTGAAATATTACCTGCATACTATTTGACGTGGTAGGAAAAACCTTGCCTACTTGAAGTTGTTTGTTTGTTTGTTTGTTTGTTTCATCGGGTTTTACGCCATTCTCAACATTATTTCAGTCATATCGTGGCGGGCAGTTATCCTTACCCGATTTCCTGGACTTCATTTAGGCCTTAACCAGTACAAACCACATTCTATCCGTAAGCTTCTGCCAAGTTACCCCCACATAATTTAGTGATGGAGGACAATACATGAAGTTGTATAAAAACAAAAAATCATTGAATAATTTATATATATTTATTAAAAGATGGAAAAGTACTTGTATCAACAAATGAACCAAAACAAGGCAACATAATAAGTAAATATAATGACGACATTGATGTTAATAATGAAGATGATGATACACGTATTTCTATGACATATCGAAAACAACAAAACAATACCAAATTGATTGATTGATTGATTTCGACATAAACAAATCAAAATTTCAAATGAACAAGAACGTTAGAAAATAGTCTCGACAAAAAGCACCACGTGTTTGTAATGCACATGATGAAGTGTGATGTCATTCAAGTCTCAATGAAGTACTGTCACACTTCCATTAGCGATCACAGTAATATGAAGACAATCTCTATACAAGAACCACTTATTCTTGGACCTTTAACAAAAGTCTCTGTATATTTCTATTTCATAAATAGGTAAAAAAGACTTTTTTAATTATAATTAGCAAGATTTTGCTGTATACTGTTTTTATGTTTTCATTTAAAAATCATGTAATCGTGTTCAGACTGGTTTAAATTATTGCTAAATCAAACGACTCACACGACTTTGCATTTACCTGGTTTACAATTACAATACGAAAGCGAAAATCTAGAAAAACGCGTCGTGCTAATGACAAACTATTACTAATTGTACATTTTTTGTCAGTATAAGCACTAATGAGTTAATATTGGCACTTTTCTTTATCTTGCACCGTAGCCTTAAAGCTTGAGACATCTACACCATAGCCCTGTAGTTTTTGTGTAAGCATGTCGACCGTGGATTGATCTAGTGTGTTAGTTCTACTGAGAATCCAAGCAAAGTCTGCCTGTCCGAGTCCCAAGAAATCCTCACAGGACCAAACCAGTGAATATGTCACATAATCTGTGTCTAGGATCCAATATGGAACACGTGGTGAATCTGAAAGTATAAAGATGTTCTCTAAAATGCCATACAGTCTACGTGTTCTGTATTTATGGTCAGGTGTGCGTCTTTCAGTTAGGCATATTAATTGATTTATTTGATTGATTGATCGATCGATCGTTTGATTTGATTGACTGATTGATCATTCGAATGATTTTATCTGATTGATTTATTTATTGTTTCATTGATCTGATTGATTGATTAATCGACTTGATTGACCTAATTGAATGATCTGATTAATTTGGTCGGTTGATTGATTCGATTGATTAATTGATTGATTGATTGATCGATTAACAGCGTTAAGCATATTAATCGACCTGTTCGCCTGATCAGTGACTAACTAGTACACAAACTATAAACCTTGTCCTCTACATACAGATAACAAACAAATACAATGCGTACAAATTTTAGCGAAAAGTGTCATTATGCACGATGGCCATTTTCAAGTGAATTTATTAATCACAACATTTTGACATGCATGTGATACCTAACTTCACATATTTCGGTAATGAAATGACAATTGGTCAAATACTCTGTATTTTTCAAAGCCCTTGTAAATGACAATAATAAATAACAGTTTAATCAATAACAATAATGTTAATAAATCATTGTTATATGGGATCTAGCAGTTTACCCATTATTAAATATAACAGAATACTTACTATTAAACGTGACAGCTAATTTAGCAGGTACATTAACATCTGATGGATACGCGTCACCAGTGGCTGTAGCTTCTGATCCGTCAGGGCTGAAATGTATCAAATATGCTACTGAGGCAGTGGCATGGTCAGATAGACTGATACTGTTAAATCATATGGAAAATATTGACTTACCTTAGTTTTGAATATTTATCATTGATTTTACATGTGCTAGTATATGAATGCAATACTTAAGATTGTGTCAAGTGAACGAGTATTGTATCTATCACGTACTAACCGTACATAAAAGTACTGTGTCCTCACATCACACATGAAACATAATTACAGCAGTTATGTGATATCACATTACAAACAAACGTGACAATTGTTCTAAATTCCTGCTCTTGATACCAAAGAGGTCAACAGGTGCGTCAATTACTGATAAGAAAGTTATTCTAATGATTAAAGGTAGCATATTGTTGTACACGTGACAATTTTAAGTACTGAAAAAATACTGAATTCTTAATGCGATATCGATTGCTTCACAATAAAGTATTCTTTTGAAAAATGCTTACTTAATACCGCTGTTGAACACTTTTATGTGTCCGTCATCCTTCACGCTGTAGTTTGCCCTAATACATATCTCATTTCTTTCTGTTATAAAGAAGAATTTCTGTATTTCATACCATTCACCAAGATACTGAAAAAAGTCAAATACATGTGTCACGAAACAGTCACAATAATCATTTCATTATGTACACCCGTGTAACATTTAATGCGCACAATAATCTGTCTACGACTACGCCGAATTAACAACAGTTAAATTTGAATTATAATTTTAAACGACAGGAACATTTTATACTGCTAGAATATTCAGTATAGAACGAGAGAGCATTAGAAACGTCAAGTCTTTTCTATCTGTATTTCGCATATACTTCTCGTATATAGACTTGATCATGTGAAGGACCATATTGACCACAAATCAAGCCCGGATATCCGGACACGAAAAAACCCTCAAAATGTTGTAAGTTAGTGAATAGGTGAATCATAAGTTAATTAGATGTATAAGGAAGCATTTGATTTCATAATTATTACAAAAGTTACTTATTATTACTAAAAGTATTTTTTGTATGAATTCGTTCGAGTTTAAAATGTAATTAAGCTACATTAGAAATAATGTACATGTAATGCAGTTTATGACAACAATAGCTATGATTTATGCTTCACATGCAAGTTTCTCTTCAGAACATTTCTTTTAAACAAAAACTGATAGAAAATAATTTGAACTTCACTTACCATAGATACGTTAAGGTTTTCTTTAACTTGAACATTCGGACACGGTCCTAGGTGAGGGACTTGTGCTTGACACACAACAGCAAGCGCTAGGGTCGCGAAAATATATGTAAGCATCTTTAGATATCGTCAGTAATCTGAAACAATAATTATACTGTCACTGCACAGGGCTTTTATTCTGCGTGTTTTTTTGTTGGTATTGCGTTCATTGGTCCCACACCGTGTCCAATATTTGGGCGATTTATTTCGTTAGGCCATTCTGATTTTTGTTTGTTTTTTGGTTAAGCGTCAACCTCATTTTGCAAAAAAAAAAACCCACACACCCACCCACACACACACACATCCACAAACTCCTTATGAAAAAAAGCACCATGTTAAACATACTATAAAGATGTACAGTCAAACTGAGAACATAGAAATGTAACACTTCTGATTCCTGAGAGTCATTGTATCCTACAATAGAATGCATCAACTCAAATGTTGGTGTTATCATAAGGAAAATATTGGTAATTTTATCAATATCTTGACCAAAATGGTGTTGTTGTTGTTTCCGGCTGACGGAGCTCAAAATCTAGGCGCACGCGGACGCTTAACAAAATAATAAAACAGAATGGCCTTATCTTGCAGTGGTCAACAATTCATAACATCACATCACATTCCTAAACATGAGACCTATTCCCATATCTATTCTTTGTTTGTCTCTTATTTTAGTCTTCTAGCCAAATGGTTGTAATCGGTACAGTAAAGTTCACAATTTTTGTGTGACTAAGGTAAACTTTCCCCTTTGACCATGTTTGGCGCTGGGCCCTTATCTGTCACGCGGATGACAATGTGAGCTGTTTATTATCAATAACAAGCCCGACTGAAGGAGCGTGGTGTTATGTGTTTGCCGCTTTGAGACCTTACGTAAGTCGTTGTGTAACAACTCAAGCAATCACCTATAAAAGCCAAAAGCCCAGTTCAATCGTCGACAAACTTCTTAACAAACATGAACCCAATACAACTTATTTGTGCTTTGGCGTTTATCGGCGTTGCTGGCGCCCAAGTGTTCAGTACCGGAGGATGCCCCACTGTGCAAGCACAATCTACATTTAATTTGACCGCGGTGAGTTACTTTCATATATTTACATTTTCATCATTTTTTTGTAATTTTTGTTTTAAGCATACATCACTTATCCAGCGTAAAATGTTAAAACAATTACAATGTTAAAACAGAATAAATTTGATTCAATGACAATGTAATGTAGTACATCATCAGTAAATTAATGAATTACGACAGTAATCAAAGAATGAAATTATTTCTCTTTTATCGTAGTAAAATTCTGAATTGTTCTATATACAAGAATTAATACATAGGAATCATTATTCAGTACAAAAGCTTGTGAAAAAAAACTGTGTTAATCAGGACTCGTTTAAAGATTGCTTCAAGCTTGATCCATGGCAGCATATTCAGATTTACATTACCCCGCCCGTTTATATTAAAGTATCAAAATCTTTGTTTGACTATGGCATTTTTTAAATAACACGAAACTTGCAGACTTTATATTAGATTCCTAGGTCGAGATGAGATCAAGATTCAAATTAATCTTATTTTCATGTACTTACAAAGTATAATAATTCATGTCTTTGATTGTCTGAAAAAAACTTTAATTCCAGTATTTGGGCGATTGGTATGAAATCTACAAATTCTACGCTGCATTTGAGAGTGGACAATCCTGCGCTAAAGCTCATTATGAACTTAAACCAGATGGTCATATAAAAATTGTTAACAGCGGTTACAAGTGAGTATATTTCTCAACTGTTTTCAACGTACATCAGTCTACTGTCATCTATTTTCATTGTAACTTTATATCATTTATTATTTTCAAAATTTGGAAACAATTTTATTAAATTTGTTGCTAACTAAGTCAAATGTAGCCTCCATCATTGAATCAAATGCTGCGCAATATTATTTTTGTTATGCTTATATTTAAGTATATATTTTATAGCAATAGTCTAACAGACGTAATACGATATAATTAATTTTCTTTTTAGTTGCACTATATTTTAGCATTTTAAAATATCAACAAATTTATTGTTCATTAAAGGCAGTACACCACAATCATGTGTGAATTACATTAAGATATTAAAACGACTTCTGGTAAGATGTAATTAACTGAGAAAAAAATGCAAGTCTGGAGTTGTGTCCCTTGATTGTAAATTTACATTGCTTCTAAGTTGGTTCTAGCATAGACATGCAAAATTTGTCTCCAAACCATCACATGTATACGTCTATAAATTGCTACCTGTTTTGAAAATATATACAAATGTAGTGATCTATTCCATTAAAATTTAATATGTCGGAAAATTATACATGCTACCTTAATGTTGTCATCTGCTGAAAATTTTCATTTCTCGTATCATTTCAACTGCATGTCCTTCAATTTAATCATTTCTAAATTGTTCATCCTGCCTACATAAGAAGCGATGGTTAGGTATGATTTTCACGTATGCATTAGCCTAGGGTAATTACGCGATATGTTGATATGTGTACAGCTAATTATGTACATCATCATTTTATTACAGAGGTAACGATTCGATCCAAGCAGTAGGTGATGCTTACATACCTGACCCGACCAACAACCCAGCCAAACTAAAACTTAGATTCTCCAGCTGTAAGTTAACAATACGATAATACAATATTTTCACCATACTACCATCTACATGACTATTGTACCATACAATGTACATTTATTTAAGGCTTTTGTTACGAAGCACTGATATGCTACCAGCTGTAACTACTAGCATTTCCGTAACTGAAAAATACGCAGCGACTTGCCGAGGAGTTCCGATTGTAACGCTACAGATTATTCCTAATAATTTTCCGTGCATGTAGTAAATAAATCTCTAAACTGACCGTCGCTGTGGGGATGCAATCTCATATGTACATACATGTAATATGTATGAAAAAGGATGTTTCGGAAAATAAACATTTGTAATTGAATCGTTGTCGTTCGTATTTCTTACTATTTTTATTGCGCGCTATATGACAATTTGTTGTCGATGCGCCATAAAAAAAACACTAAACAAACAAACATTTCTCACTATTTATAGAAATATCTTATTTTTTTCAGTTGCACCATACGGTAACTATTGGGTGATTGACACTGATTACACAGACTACACATTGATCTATTCATGTGGTGGGGTACTTGGTATTACCCATTTTGAATTCGCATGGATCCTGGCTAGACAACCATACATCTCAGATGCTGTCCACACAAAACTATTTAATGAGCTCCAGAAATTTGGAGTTGACGTAGCCAACCTAAATCTTCAAGACAGATCTATTTGCCACGATTAACTTGTTAGTCTAAATATTCATATTGTTTGTCATTTTGTGATTCTATTTATATCATTTTTCAAATAAAATCCTTTGTAACAAATGATATTTCTTATTCGTGATATCAGACACATGCTTATGTATAGCTGACAACGTCATGTAAATTGGTATTCAATTTATCAAAAACATGAATGCATGTATATGAAGTCCTTGATATTAACTCACAGCCGTCCGAAGAAATGCTTTTGAAGCATATTTTCTTACAAGTACATTTGATTGAATTTACACAAGTTGGTAATTTGGCTGTGTATATAAAGAATACATGGTTGGTGCCGAGATACAGAAGGACTAACCGGTGAGGCTTAGAAAGCTGAAGGCGAGCCCATTTTAGCTTTCGTGCCGAACCGGATAAACTTTCTCCATCTCGGCACCAATCATGTATTTGACTTATCCTCTTTCTACTGCAAAGTATCTGTTTCTACAATGAAATGAGCCTCAGGTTTATCCAGTCACTGCTTTATTAGGCCTGAAAACAATGTAGAAACAGGATAAATATTTTACACGCCGATCATATAGTTTTGATAGCCAACTCTTTTCACCTACGTACCCTATAGTTTCAGTCTATATAGCTAGCATTATGAATGGTGTCTATTTTTTCTTCCCTAATACGAGGCATATTTGAGGAACACTTTAATGAACACATGTACCATCCCCATATGATGAACATCCTCAAAAATGTTTCAAACCCGACAGCATTAGTTGAAATCTTTTTATTTTTTCTCTCCTTATTTGTAACCATCTCGTTGTGAACTAAAATTCAAGTGCATAATGCATGTTTTACATTCGAAGTACATACTTTTTTTTACTTTACTTTGTGTTGTGCTTGAAATCTAAGAGTTGTTCGAATCCGTCGGCATGACTCATATGAATATACTTTCATAACATAAGCGTCGTCCTTACAACTACAGTGCAACCTCTCCAGAGTAACACCCTTTGGGAGTAGCAAAAATTATGTGTTGTTGAGAGATCAACTTAATAGTTAAATAGTGCAGTAGGAAAATAATTTTGTTGTTGAAGGAATGTTGTTGCTCAAGAGAGGGGCTGCTCTGGAGGGGCTGTACTGTATAAGCTGTCACCTTCAAATTGAGATTTCAGCTTGGAGACTTACCACTTTTTATACCTCTGGGTGAGATAGACCAGGTATAACTTCAAATCCCTCCATACATCGGTCACGACTAACTTGTTTTTTCAGCACATAGTTTAATATCTAAAGAATATATTGATGACACCTTATTACAAATTAAATCATTTCGGTAACAAGAATAATGAATCTAGTACAAAATCATCAGAACACAAAATATCCATTCACTGAAAACGTTTCTAGATTTAAAGGAGGTGAAGATCATCCAATGGTTTTAAACCAGCCTTGTTACTGGTTACTGCATTAAGATTATTGTCTGTTATCTGTTTTCTATAACTTATAACAAATGTACATCATATTATTGATTATGTAATAATACCCACAGGCTGCATTATTATAGTAATAAATTCTAAAGGTTCATTAAACGTTTATGGAAAGTTTATTACCAAGGGTATATTAGAAATATGCCAACAAACAGTATATGATAAACTGTATCACAGTAATCACATACTGATACAACACAATGAAAATATATAGAGCACAACTAGAACACAATATAAATGTTATAGAAAATGATTTATTCCAAGCAAAAATACAAAAACAAGGTTGTCAAAATATTGACAATTTAGTGTAGATATCAAAATGTCTATGCAACAAAATAACAATTTTTTATTTGTACCTTATTAAGTGAACACATGAGTAAAATATACTTCAAAAGGATTTCATATTGTTAAGGGAACTTCTATTATGACTGGAATAAATATTTCAAAAAAGTGCAAATGTCTAACAGAATTTTTGTTCTAATGCGTAGTTCTATGAAATATGGCGTGTGTATATAGAAATGATTCCTCTTTTAAACCCCTATGATTTCTTCAACAGAAATGAGATGTAAAATAAAAAAGTTCCCGATTTTCACTAATCACTTTGACCCTTTTTTCAGTAAAACCTAGACTTTTTGCAGCCAGGGTCATTTTTTCTATCTGATACTTTTTTTATATGAAATTTATCCTCAAACTTGAAGGAAAAACATTCTTTATAAGTTTTGCCAACCTACGGACCTTAACTTTTTTTTGGGTGTCAGTGGAGACGTGGTAAAATTTTTCATCTTAGATGATCTATGTAAGAAACCTGCATTAGAGGATAAATATAAATTTAATATCGATATTAAGTCATCAATTAGTAAGAAGAACAAACATATGCATGACATTTTTATCGATTTTTTGATCGGAATTAATTACAATATTTATGTGCAAGAAAATTTTGTTAATATTCATATCATAATTTCTCGACCCATTCTATGACATTTTGACGATATTTCGAAAAAAGAAATATAAAATATACATGACATCAAAATTATATACGTATTTCATTGCTAACAGGTTTCAAGATCAGATTAATAAATCAATCAAAAATTAATAAACACACATATAGAGTACTACACTTCATAACGTTGTAACAACACAGATTAGAAACTTAAGACGTAAATCAAATTCATCATGGAACTAAGGAAATGGCACAGGCAGATCAGACATCTATAACTTATTAATTGTATAAAGGTACTGGCATGAATAATACAGATCTAAATTTATGAGTTTTACAGAAGAATAATCATTTTTAAACCAAACATGATCTCACAACTCAGAAGATGAAGAATTGAAACATTAAGAACAGAAATCCGCGATACTTCCAGTCCTACAATTTATATTGCAAAAATCAGATCTATAAAAAAAAAATGTACCCTGATAAACAGTCGCACATGTATAAAAGACAACAAATTTTGTTCAAGAGATATACAATAAGTATGATGAATTCTCTTCTTTGTTAGATATTTCAAAAATATAAGTTTAGATCCACCAAACTAACATACTGAAAAAATCCCCTATACCCTCATTACGTATAGATTAGAGTGCATATTTATGTGTTCTTCATAAATAAGGAAGCTAAAAGGAGTTGTAGCGACTGTAGCTTTCTTATAACAAAGAATACCCAAATATGCATTCTAACCATCTAAGTGTTCCGTATGCACAGTGTGTACTAAGTCGCTCATCGAAACTAAGAAGTTATCACTCTCATTTAATATTCTATTAACATAAGTCCAAAATTTTTTTAATTCCTTGTCACTGATTGGATAAGAAAGTGGATCAAGCACTAAGTCTAAATACAAGATCCACCTTCTAACTATTATACTGTACTAGAAGTACTGAAACTTATAAACAAACTCCAACAGGACTAATTGTTTAATATAACCCTGGACATATAGAAGCAACATAAGAATGTTTAAACCAGCCAACTGTTACCAAGACGATGTAGTATTTAGAATAGAATAAAAATCACTCATTTATTTAGCTTGCAGATTTACAAAAGCTTTAAACTAAAAGGCACCAGAAAGGCAGATGCATAATAACCTGGTCCTTGGCCGTATTATTTCAACTGATACACATAATATATTATCCAACCATGCCTTAGAGACATTTTACGCATTTATAACTGTTCAGTTTTAATATCATAAAAGGAAAAAATCCAGAACGAACAACAAGCAACCATAACTCTCTACATGTTTAATCGAACTTCTGAGAAACACACAACCTCATGCATTACCTGCCCTTCTAAACATTCAAAATTTCAACTTACTCTAAAATGGATGACACAAAAATTAGACCTAGAAGTCACCTAAACCTTAACACCCAGTAGACACAGAGCAAATTAATTTCCTTGTTGTAGTTATACAAATACCTTTTCAGAAGAATAAACAAATACAAGTCAAATTTATAAAGAACACAAACTACATCTTAAATTCTTTGTAAAGCACCATTTTAAATGCATTAGCCTAATGAAAAAACAACTAAGAACACAATATAAAATGAACTCAGACTTAAGAAAGAAAAACCCACACATTTAAATGCAATAATTGTTCACCAATTGGACACTACTCAGTCATACCGACTATGCTTTTTAAACATTGCATATGGGTAGAGTCAGTTCCTTACACACAGAAAGATTTTAATTTTTTTACAAATACCTAAGCAGCCTTTCATTATGCAAGTACCTACTAAAAGAGTTCTCCACAATGATGCTGAACACTTCCCGTAAATATCCACACAGTCAGTTCAAGTCTACCGGTAATACTTGGACATGACAGACATTTTTACAAAATAGGACACAGACTCGTTTTGAACACAACTATTTTAGAACTGAAACATATATTGTGAATGCAGGTATCCCCTTATCTTAACTCTACCAGATCCAGTGAACTAAACAAATGAAGAAAGACAGCACTAAGCATAGAATATGTGACATGTAAGAAGTAATATACACCTACCAGTTACTTTAATAAGCAACATTCACACAATAATGGATCAGATGTATAAATAAGTAAAAGCTCTTTTTACTTTTCTTACTGAATATACTGTAACATCAATATACTATGCATTATAGTCATAAAAACATGAAAATACCAGAGATAAAACACAGAATAGAAGTTTAAGATTTATCTGTAAGCCTTTTTAGAGAGATACCATCAATGATATAATATATTCATGACTGTTGTTAGATATTCAATTCCTAATTAAGCATATAAACAAACAAATAAATGGAAATTCATGTTAATTGCATTGGTGTACTACTAATTATTATTTTTAAAAAAAATTGTAATACAAGTATTGCATTTTTCAATATCATCAAAAATAATGTTGGATATAAATTAGCCAGTACAAGAGAAAGATATTCTTAGGTTTTTAGAAAATAGAATTACAGCTGCTGAACTTCTATATAAGTATACAATGTTGTGGTCTCCATTGGTCTAGATAAATACATTAACTGAATACAGTATCAACTTATAGATGATAATGATGGGACTTTACATGCATATAAATATGAATTTTCAGAGTAGATGCTAACGATTAATTATAATAGTCCATGCACCAAATAAGAAATGACAAAAATTACTAGAAAATGTGTTTGATTTTGAAAAGAGGAACTTAATAACCAGGTGATTAATCCTATGTTGTGGCATGATCTTATAAAATAGTAATTTCTGATAACAAAAAAAATACCCTTTACAAAAACAAATCAAAATTTTTACACGGATTGACATTTAAACATAATAGTTCTACAGTTCTGTAAAAGTGCAGTCACAAAGTACGAAGGCATCAACGACTGATAGCATACAAAGGACCAGTATGACAATGATGTAAGTAGTACATCTCTCTTCAACCATTATAACGTTGGTAAGGAGATGATGATTTAACTGTTTCGTGGAATTTCTCAGGGAGCCGGATAAAATCCGGACGAACCTAACTGGGATGTTGTGTAACCGATTGGAAGTCCAGCTCCGGTGGCACGTCCAGGAATCTGAGCAGATGGCACCTGTTTTATAAAACATTAAAAGCGTTAAATAATGAAATCTATCAATTCTAAGATAGGCAATAGCCGCAATACAAACTATATTAAAGATATTCAATCAATATCAAAAATATTAAATTATTTCTATCAACACAAATTAATCATAATACCTAGGTAACCAAAATTTATACAAATCTACTTACAAAACCTTTGTTTAATTTAAAGACAGTTGGTTATAACAAAGAAAAATAGTCAACTAGAAGAGTTGCATTGAAAGAACTCTCATTTAGTGTATCCGACATGTCAATTATTTGATTTCTAGCACACCTATCACGCACCACAGTCTAGCTTTTTTGTTGTCCTGATTTATAAGCATTTCAAACAACATAAAAAGTTCAATGGACAGTTTAAGAAAACATCAGACAAGGATAGCCAACACCTGCCTCGAGAGATATGACCAAGCACATTGTATGTGAAAGACAATGAACTTTGAACGGTCAAGGGTACAGACAAACTTGATCATTACTGGACAGGAAAGTTTTTACTGGCCAACAACATAAATTAACTTTAATCTAAATCCTGAGTCTTTACTTTCCGAGACTCAAGGGCAGATAATTCTCTAAATTTTATAATACCTCAATAAAATTGACTGGCATTTGACAAACTTTCATGTTGAGTGTAAACATTGGAAATAAGGACTTTCGTAGGATTAAAACAGTTTAATATTCTGATCAACCAACCTGGGCACCAGCCATCTGTAGACTTGTGTAAGTAGAGCCAGGATACAAGGGATGGCCAGTAGCTGATGCAGCATAAGGATTCTGTGAAGGGCTGATTTGTAGTGGAGTAAACTGGGACCCTATATACGTAGGGTATTGTGACTGGGCATGTGAAGACAAACTTGAAGCTGCCACAGGTACAGGTTGCCCTAGAGAACTTTGTTGCGCTGACAGGGAATATCCAGCCCCTGCTGTCAGGGGATAGCCAGTGGCTGCAGCACCTGTAATTAAATAAATACCATAATATTGCCATCACAAGAAGCTATTCTAGAGAATATCTAAAACCTGTTACTCTATAAATTTTTCTAATCCTGCCATTGTATGTATCTAAAACCTGTTACTCTATCCTGCCAGTGTATGTATATTTACACAGAAGTGGTTCAAATATTTTTTTCACAGAGAATAATTAATTTTTTTGGCAAATAATTTTAATGACTCATGAATACTTACTGAAATACTTTTACTTTCGAATTCTTCAAAAGCTTCAAAATATCATGCTTTTACTATAAATGCAAGTTTGTGTAGTTTATTTATATACAGAGTTTGTTTTTACCAATTAAGTGAATAATGACTATTCAATACATTTTGCATACTAACAGTTTCTTGTTAACATACCAGGTATCAAAGATGGCGAAGATACTAAAGATCCAGCCCCGGGATAACCAGCTGACACCATGTAACGTTGCTGTGCTGAAGGACTGGTTACTGGTAAATAGGTTGGGTGTGACGAGGCTCCATAGAATGCTGCGGCACCCGGCTGACCAAGTGATGTTGGTGTCAGGTAACTGGGTTGTGCAAGACCTTGGTAAGCAGGTGTGGCCCCAGGATAGAGGCCAGGTTTCTCACCTTGATAAATGCCACTCATACCATTTGGGACTCTTGGACCCCCAGCTACCTGAACGGGAGCCATACCAGGTACGCCCGGCATAGCGACCCCAGCCATTCCTGGAACCCCAGGAATTGGCTGAACAGTTGTCATGCCATAAGGCAATCTGTGTCCGCTGAAATAGGTAATAATAAAATCAATCAATAAATCATATCTAAGTTCATTATACTCCTGCAAAGCAATACATGATACAGGCGTGAAAAGTTAGGAAAAATGGTGTCAAAATCACACATTGCGAATGCATTCATTCTAAGGAAATCTTCAACAATACCTCGAGTACATAAAATTATGCAGTTTACACTTTCTAATACACTGATTATTAAAGGAAATACAAAGAGGATACAAGTTCATGCATACTGAAGCCGAATAAAAGCATGCATAATAAAGCATACCAACACCATACTACATGTACAACCTGTAAGAATGAAGTAGATTCCAACAAGTTATACAAGCATTCACTCATAAACTCACATCTGTTCCCTTATTCATTAATTTTCACACTTAACGTTCATTCACTAAACCTAATCATCAGTTTGCATACTTCTATATTCTATCCATCATTAAGTCAATACAATACTATTTATCTAGGTATTTTTTTCTCATTTTTTTCCCAATTAAAAAGAATTATCATAAAATGTGAATATTCTGGACAGAATCAGTTCTGATAATGCTGTGTATTTCATTATCCCATCTCAATTGTAAGAATCTTGTGTAATAACTTGTATTCAAGGAGTTCACTCCAATTCTCTATTATACGGATGAACATATTTTACAGTAAGTTTTAATGTTCTGATAACTATAGAAATGGTGAGCTTATGAGTGAAGCGAGATAAAGGTACCATCACACGTGGGTGGGGTAGACAAGACTACATCAACACTAAACATGATTATATACAGGGGTTTCATTTTACACAAAAAAATCAACAGCCAAAATTTTTTTTTTAAATATTGAAAATTGACACCCATTATTTTACAGCACACAATTTCAGCATAAAGACTGGTAAGCTAGAATAAACTTCGAAAGTTAAGAATTTTCAAGTAAAACTTGTGTTTGTAATACTAACATCTAGTAAAATAGAACCCATGAATACATACATAACTACACACAGTGAGAAGACTAGTGTAAATGTATGATGAAATGAGGTGATGGAAAGTGGATTGTAAAAAAATACACAAGCATGTAAAACACAGACCTTACTAAGTTACCAAAACAAAATTCTTTTAAAAATGATATCTGTTTCCATAGCAACAGTATTTGATTTCGTATTCAATTAGAATTGATCAGTTCTTTGTTGAACTACCAGCATTCAAGTAAATAAAAAGAACAAAATTATTAAGGTCTGTATTTCACATGAATTAATTCAGAACATGGGCGATATTCTTATCATAAGAGTTAGTAAGTAATAAAAACGGGTACACAATTGACAAAAAGTGCGGAATAATCAACAAAAAGCATAAATACTACAGCAACTACAGAAGTATTCCCTCAAACCTTCTAGTTTCCATAGCAACATATTATAATAATTTCAAATAGCATTTGGGTCATGTAGAAATGTATCTTAAATGATATAAAAGGTCTGTTTTTTCATTTAATTAAACTTCGTCATGATCACATTGAAGTAAAGGGTATACTTTTTTGTAAAATGAAATACTGAACGAATAAGCAAATAATACATTAACACTAACAGCATACAAAGTTTCAATAATATTCAACACACTGAAACACATGTTCCACTTAAAAACACATTCAAATTCTAATAATAAAGACATCTTAAAGACAGATATGTGGTTTATATGTCAGCTATAAAATACTGAAGATCAGATGTAGAATGTTTCTCACATAATTGACAAGAGATAAATGAGAAGTCTTAAATATCATGACTGAATGACAGTTATCAATGTACGTAGAAAATTCAAGATTTATTTGGTCATATAATCCTTTTAAAAAATCACTTGAAATTATACTTACCTAACTACAATGATTTCCCATAATGACAAATTTGATATAACTTTTGATTGATGTGTGTAGCTCACCTAAGTATCGAGGCGAAGTACGTAATTTGTACTCACCATAAACTTACATCAGGCCTTGTCTTGAATGTTTTTGAAAGATTTCAGGCAAGATTTGAAAGTATTCATCAAATATTCTTTAAGTTTCTAAATACTGAGGAAATTATTTTTTTTACTTCCTGTTATCAGGCATGACCTGGCCCAACTTTGCATCAAAAAGTTTCGATCACATATACATAAATCTAAAGAGGGAGGCTGAAATTCATTGTCATGTAAGAAGTAAACTCACACAGGAATGCTATTACAAAAAGATTTGAACCAAATTGTTTCATCATTATAATAGTAAAATTTATTGGTTATGAATTGTACTGAAAAACGAACTTTTTTAACAAGACAAGGAGTGATCACAATGCCTCTCTCGTTCATGAGAAAGAACTCAATACAGCATTCACAAATGACCAAGTATCATGAAGAAAAATTAATGGCAGCCATCTTGATTCAAGATTGCGCAATAGGCTACTCATTCTTATATGGGTGGGTCAAAACTTGCCTTGGGTACGACATCACTCAACTGGTTCCTTCTTGGGTTTTCGTTATCTCAGATGTGTTTGCACTATTTTGCCTGGATGATTGGAATAAAATCATGGTACATTTGCATGACCCAATTAAATATACTTACAAACTAAACCAACAACACACTGCACTGATAATAATTAATATGTATGGTATGGTTTATTTATTATCACCACCGAGTCATTCCTACATTCCAGTAATACTTGGAACCCAGAACCCATCCTGTACAGTTATTTTTTGTACAAACAGAATTGAATTACTTGAATAAACTTACTGGAAACATTGAGATAAGATTTGTGTTTAATGGCTTTAATCGCACAGGCTCTAGCTTGAAATTATCTTGGCTAGAGCACAAATGGTAGAGTAATTAAGCATAGATTTAATTTTATCAATGCAGTGTGTTGTTATAGTACCTTATCCATAATCTATCACTCATGCATTGTAAAAGTTTTTATATACAGTATTGTACATACATCTAGGGTAAATATATATAATGTATGATGCAAACCCGTGATTTGTCGTTGTAATCCAAAGAAAAACTGCTCAGACATACACGTACACTGCATACTTTCATCACATTGTCAGAATTACAATTTTCTGTTTGCATAGAAGAACTTAGTATCAAAGAAAATAATCGTACGGATCGAAACCAGAAAATGGCAAAATATCAAGATTAAATTTTCAGAGCAGTTTTTCTTTTTGTAGAAGCATTTATTTCTATGAAATGGAAGAAGGAAAATTCGATTATTTCTTAATTTTCTTGCAAATGGAAGAAATATGGTGTTTCTAAATGGAGGTTCTAAATATGAAACAAGACTTGTGTGAATTATTAATGTTTTGTGGCTAAATATCTAATCTATACCACACAAATAAATGCCTCTGTGTGCGGAAATATCTTAATAAAACTAGTTACAAAATAGAAACATATAGAATAAGGGAAAGCAAGCAGAAAATGGTGGAATGTACAAAGCTCAACTACCTTGTAATTAAATCTACTGGGAAATTTGTACTTCAATTAACACCTTCTAAGGCATTTTTACAACTTTTAATAAGATGATTTAAAGTGAATTAAAATGGTCATGGTAATTCTGCTCTTCAGATTTATAACTAAAGTTAATATCACTTAAAATGCTCAGGTGTTTTGACAATAACTTATTCTGATTCATTTGAATTAAAGAATCCAGTAACATATTAACGGCTTTAAAGACTTTGCCATCAATATGCTACAATTATACAATATATATTCAGGAAAAAAGCAACAGCAGAATTTGTAGCAGAATAATTAAGTCGTTATTAAATAGAAGGAAATTGCTGGTTATTTATTACACAATTTTCACATAAAGATCAAACTCAGTATGAAATAAGAATTTGGTCTCCATAGAAACGTACAACTTTCTACTGATGCAATACACAACTTGTATAGATACTCTTTTAAATATTGTTCTCGAAACTCGAGACGAGTCATATGTAGTTGGTTTAAACAAGACACTTGCAATTACCAGCCATAAAACATGATTTCAAAAGAAAGAAGACAAAAGAGTATAGACTGTAAATATCAGTAGATAGTTGTTCTATATAACACCAAAAGCTTGAATATGTAAGGTTTTCAAGTAATAGAAACGATCAGCTTTTCATCTGAAACTGTCTGATGTTTATCTTATAGAAACTGACTGGATTGATTTGAAGATTTATCTTCCTGTTCATCACAAAGGTCCATTTCCTTTATGGTAAAAACCATAATTTCTGATACAGTGATCTTACATGTTCAAGCTAAAATCTGACTACTACACACATGAAAATCTTCTTCAGTGATATGATCTTACAAGAGGCTTTGCTACAATCAAACAGGGTTAAATACTGTAGTGTTCACCTTCTTTACAAGGGAGGTGGGGGGGTGGGGAGAGAGCAATTTCATGGTTTGCTAGATTTCAATTATAGATCATAGAAAATTTCTAACAAATCTACATACGATAATTAGAAACAGTGGTGGTGTAACTTTGTAAATTGCTACAAGATAGGAACGGCAGCATGTATCATTATTGTGTATGAATTATGATGAGGTGTATATATATATCCACTGAAGTAGATTTCTATATGATGTCCAGGTCAGATAGAATTAAATATGATTCATGGATGTATCATGCAATGAATTTTGCAACTTTTTCTGTTACAATGTAAACATTGAATGCATGACAAAAATTCAAAGCAATCTGGATCATTCTGCAGTTATTTTGCATTTTACGATTTATATTTTGCATCTTTTGATGAGCCGCTATCATAGAGCCAATCTATGTATACATATTTAGCATTCCTACTTGAATCTCATATTCTCCTATTTTCACAAAAACTTTTCACTACAGCTACAGGTAGTGTATCTACATCAGTGATACTGATTGAAAACAATGCATCTTGCAGGAGTAAACTGCTCAGGAAAGGTAATAGAATATCTACACCTATAGCCTTGATCCAGATAGCTTTACTTAATCCAGTGATTATCTACTAAAGGAACAAGATACAAGAAAAAATACTTTGTGAACAAATATTAGATAAACCATATTCGAGTGCTCAACAGACTATGTAAATGTACAGTACACCACAAAACACAGCAAAACACATCACTTAACTTCAGTTTTCACGCATATACTGATGGAAATAAGTACGCTTATAATCCTGACTCCATACTTAATAGTAGTAATATTAGTACCGTCATCGAAACCGTACATGAACGATATACAAAATTAGACCTCATTCGCATACATCAGTCCTGTTCCAAACTAACATATGAGTTTTACATTATTAATGTAGGTTAACAGACGAAATTATGTAATCAAGTCTTGTGTAACCGCATTGCTATTAATATTAATTATAAGCAGAGAAAACACTGTGTGAAAAGTCCATCAATACTCAAAGAGACCATACCATACAAATTGATCGATAATTCATTCATTCATCATTGGCAGAATGTATTCTTATAGTATAACTGCTCTCACAGATTGTATAAAAATCAGGAAAGCTAATTATTTCTACAGAGTGAGTAAATCTGAAGTTAAGCTCTGTAGAAACTTGCAATCAAGTACAGTTTTCACAAGCAAACTATATAACCGTCACTGTTTATTATACATAGAAATCTATAAATGTACAAGAACATGTTTATATGGGAATAGAAGCATCCAAAGATCTATGATTGAAACACATTACTGTCCTACTAAGTTACTATCAATTTCGTACAAGTTTAAGAATATATTCCTAATTTACACAAACAAAATCAAATTTTTCAAAACTTTACACTGAGAAGCATACATTTATCTCCAGCGAACCATCTTAAAATAACAAATGCAAAAATGTTTAATAAGAAAACATTCAGCAAAGATTTAAACCTACCCTGTTAAGTATATACCATTCACTTACCTCGTAGGTCAGCATTCAAGCAACCAAGTCACCAGTAAGTTTACAGTTCAATCTGAAACAGATAATTATGTAGTTCACCGGATGAGAAAATACATACGTCAATAGTTACACACTACACAGTAGCGAAGAATACACTCATGTTGATTTCATCTTTGTATATTTCAAACCGAGATAAGAAAATAACGCTCAAATTACAAGTGCCTTGGTAAACACAATTGTCAATACCAATGTGAATAAGTAATTCAACAGATTGAAAGAGATGTATTCATTACATGGAAACTTCAGAAAAAATCATTAAAATACATTAATATTCCATAAGTGGCATTGTACATTTCATTTCAACCCAGCAAAGGGGTATTGAAAGAAATATAAATAATAATGTTTATAGACGATGGGAAAAAAGGAAATCAATTTATTTTAACAATCAAGTTTAAGTTCTAACAGATGTTTCACAGTACTTCTGGTTTAAAAATAAACTACTAGCAACAAATTAAAGCCAGATAATGTGAGACTTGAATTTTAACAATGAACTCTTCAATGATCTGGTATGAATCGGTCTAATTCAGAAGATTGTTTCAGAAAATTAAAGTACTTAGAAAGTGACACAGATTCCCCTTTAAAAATAAGGCGTATTTTCCCCCCAAAATATATATTTCCACTTTTTCCATAGTGACTATCTCCAAACTGGCCCCTTTCAAGGTTTTATGCCCCCTTTTACCAGCACCCAGCGTCTTCCCCTTTTCCTAAAAAAACCTGATGTACAATGTATCTTAGACAGATTGATGATGTAAAAATCTTGCCAATGGATTTTTACAGAAATTGAACTTGACCTGTTATTATTTATTATTATTATACACATTCATGTAAAATATTATGCCAATCCATGCGATTTCTTATTGCTCAGAAACCAAAATTTAAACAGACGACACCAAAGCGACACCAAGACAGACAGGGGTTACACTTTATGCCCCTCTGTTTGTGCCATTTCTAATGGTGGGCATAAATTTTTTCCCAGTTATACAGTACCACACACAGAGTTCAAACATGAACCTGAGGTAAGTAGACCTAACACCAATCTGCCTTTCAGTTTCATCTGTTGTTTAACGGCCCATTCAACAGCTATCAGTAAGGTCATTTCAGGGTCACGTCAGAGAGAGGTGAAAGATACAGGAGAATAAGGCATTTATATCTCCAAGGCTCATCAAAATAAGAACAAAGAAAACTCTACTCTCTTTCTGTAACATCTGATCATTAATATTAATAATTGTCATTAGCAAGGTTTAAACTGGCATGTAAGACAAAACAATGAGTTGTACTGGCATTTGCATCAAACACAACATTGAAAATAAGAAATATTGATATAACACAAAATTTATAGTTACTTCGAGTTTGTAATGTTATAAAACCATACTTGTCAGTCATTAATCATTAATAATTTATGTGACAAATTCTACCTAGACAAGGGAATGTCCTATAAAAAGATGTGAACTATTGATCAATCTTCTGTGAAAGGAGCAAACATTAACAGCTACATGTATTACTCTATCATAAAGTTGATTAACCATCAATACATAGTTCCCACAACTACAATATTTACCTCCCTTGTTTTGAATTGGCGGCCATCTTGAAAGTCAAATTTCTTATGTTTAATAAAAAAAAAAAGTGGTTATTAAACAACTCAATTTACAAAATATAACTTAATCATGAAGTGGGTAAAACCATAAGCATATCAGATTTAAGAAAATAATATAGTTGTCACACATGAAAATTGATTATTTAGAATTATCAGAATAAAAATATGAATATCCTCTATCAATGCTAGTCAAATTAGACTTTCAAGATGGCCGCCAAGGGAGGTAAATATTGTAGATGTGGGAACTATGTACTGATCAGTTTTTTTTTATTTCATGCTAATAAAGACAAGAGGGCCATGATAAAGATAAAAAGACTCCTAGAGAAAATTATCATGAGCCTTTGTAAAATTAAGTGACCTGGGGGCGGGGCCAATTTTGCCCCTAGGGCAATAATTTAAACAAACTTGGTAGATGTCCACCAGACAATGCTACATACAAAATATGTAAGCTTTAGGCCTTGAGTAATATAGGAAAACAAAAAATCTTCTTGTCCAAAACGTCCTTGGGTTCACATGATTTATATAGGCTAATATAATATTAACCTATATAAAACATGTGAACCCCAGGGCGGGGCTAATTTTCACCCTGGGACCATACTTTTAACAGAGTTACAGACTTGGTGGAGGTCTGCTAGACAATGCTACACACTAAATATGTAAGCTCTAGAAATTGTAGTTTCTGACAAAAAGATTTTTAAAATTTCCCTATATAAGTCTAAGTATAAGACGGGGCCAATTTTGACCCTAGTGCAATAATTTGAACAAACTTGGTAGAGGTCCACTAGACAAGAGGGCCAAGATGGCCCTTTATCTCTCATCTGAGAACAAAGACACTATAATTAATGACCAGATAATACAGTTTCCATCTGGTATAACCCATTATCAAAACCAACAATGAAGGTATAATACTGTTAAACAAGCTAAAACGTAGCAAATTTTCTAATCCAAGGGCCCATAACTCTTGAAGTTGTGGTCCGATTCCACCCATAACTAAAATTGTCCAAGACTGTAAGGTCATACACATTCATTCTAAATATGATTAGGATCAGTGAATAAATGAAGGCGCTGAGTTGAAACATGCTAAAATATAGCAAATTTTCTAAGTCAAGGGCCCATAACTCTTGAAGTTCTCCGATTCCGCCCATAATAAAACTTGTCCAAGAACTTTTGGTTATACATATTTACTGAAAATATGATTAGGATTAGTGAATAAATGAAGGCGCTAGAGTGTAAACAAGCTAAATATAGCAAATTTTCAAAGTCAAGGGCCCATAACTCTAGAAGTTAATGTCCGATTTTGCCCATAATCGAACTTAGCCAAGACATTGTGGCCATATACATTGTGAGCATATTTGATTAAGATTTGTTAAGAGCTGTGGATGCTAGAGTGTAAACAAACACATTGTGGACGGCTGACGGACGCCGGACATTCATTGATCCTTAAGGCTAACCTGATGAAATCAGGTGAGCTAACAATGCTACATACCAAATATCTAAGCTCTAGGCCCTGTGGTTTTGGACAAGAAGATTTTTAAAGTTTTTCCTATTGGTTGCCATGGTGACCAGTTTTTTTATTGAATTAATTTTTTTTAACAACTTTGGTAGAGCTTCATGCAAGGAACATCCATGTAAATTTTCGTTGAAATTGGCCAACTAGTTAAGAAGGAGATGTTGTTTAAAGCAATTGTTGACGTACACATGCACACACACAAGAACGACGGACATCACACTATCACAATAGAAAAATAGATTCATGATTATTGACCTGTATCAGGCAAATATATAAAACACAGATACATTTGTACCCGTTTACAATGGGGTTTAACTGATATTTAATTTTAATACATCTCATATATAAATTTGTTTGATATCATTTGCCTGCTTTTGTACTTATTTTAATAATGGGATTTCCTATTGGACAAATTAATCGGATGCTCAGATTTCTGCGGTCTTGGACCGACAGACTTAATTAGGTAAGTGTCAAATCCTAAATGATCTTATTCTTACCCAGTAACCTGTTTTCTGAAAATAAACAGACAGCAGAAAGCAAATACCTAGAAAAAGCATTCACAATAAACGTCAATGTTGCTACTTAAGTACTTGAGAGTCGACTTCAGATGTACATGAGCCACTGTGATCAAAGATTTTGTTGTAAATCGTGGTGGAATACCAGGGCTTTTTTTCACAGGTTGGGGAAGGGGCCTTTTCTTTAAATTTGGGGAAAAACAACACATGATTTTAGCAAAAGGGGAAGAAAATACTTGATGTAAATTGAATTTTTGGGGAAAAATTTTCCTGAGGGGAAGACGCCAGGGCCTTTTTCCCTTCTATAACAGAGGCCGATATTCGGTGACTTCCCAATCGCAAAAAGCTTTTTTTCCCCAATTTCGTAAAAGAATTTCCCAAAAAACAATGCTAAATTCCCAATATGTTGAATTTTTGTCCCCCTTAAGTCGCTCTGTGAATCAAACTTGCATTATTTATCAACGAGTGAAACCGAAAGAAATTCACATACAAAATCCATATTCATTCGGAATGGCTCGGCATTGTATCACTATGTATGCTATGACCGAGATATTGCGACATGTTTACGTCATTTGATTCATCATGTAAACTAAAAACGTGAACTGAGTATCTTTAATGCGATTTCGTACGCCATGTGTAGACATGACACGGTCGTCAGTTCCGTATAATTTTCTATTCAATCATTTGAAATATTATAACGTTATAATTATTACGAGCAAAAACTTAAAAAGTTCTGATAAAAGAGTTTACTGGACCAACTTCTATAGAACATACTCTAATTCACTTTAATACACAAACAAGTACACGTCAACAAAAGCATTTCGAAAAACAGGAAATACTACAAACAAGAGGGCCAAGATGGCCCTTTATTGCTCACCTGAGAACAAAGTCAAAATAATTAATGAACAGATAATATAGTTTCCAACTCGTAAAAGCCATTTTTATGTAGATTTTGAGATCAAAACCAACAATGAAGGTATAATATTCAGTGTTAAACAAGCTAAAACATAGCAAATTTTCTAATCCAAGGGCCCATAAATCTTGAAGTTCTAGTCCGATTCCACCCATAACTGCACTTGTCCAATACCGTAAGGTCATAAACATTCATTGTAAATATGATTAGGATCGGTGAATAAATGAAGGCGCTAGAGTGTAAACAAGCTAAAATATAGCAAATTTTCTAAGTCAAGGGCCCATAACTCTTGATGATGTGGTCCGATTCCGCCCATAATCAAACTTGTCCAAGATCTTTTGGTTATACTGATTTACTGAAAATATTATTACGATCGGTGAATAAAATGAAGGCGCTAGAGTGTAAACAAGCTAAAATATAGCAAATTTTCAAAGTCAAGGGCCAATAACTCTTGAAGTTCTGGTCCGATTCTGCCCATAATCGTACTTGTCCAAGATCTTTTGGTTATACTTATTTACTGAAAATATTATTAGGATCGGTGAATAAATAAAGGCGCTAGAGTGCAAACAAGCTAAAATATAGCCAAGGGCCCATAACTCTTGAAGTTCTGGTCCGATTCCGCCAATAATCGAACTGTCCAAGATCTTTTGGTTATACACAATTACTGAAAATATGATTAGGATTGATGAATAAATGAATACGCTAGAGTGTAAACAAACTCAAATATAGCAAATTTTGTAATTCAAGGGCCCATAACTCTAGAAGTTATTGTCCGATTTTGCCCATATGATAATCAAACTTAGCCGAGACATTGTGGCCATATACATTGTGAGCAAGTTTAATCACGATTTGTTAAGAACTGCAGATGCTAGAGTGTAAACAAACTAATTGTGGATGGCCGACGATCATTCAACGATCCTAAAAGCTCACCTGACGAATCAGGTGCGCTAAAAAGCTGTAAAAAGGGCTGCAGATGATAAAGACCAACAGAGTATTTTTACATTCGGTATCAAAAGGGTAAATTCCTTGCAAATTGGAGCCAATGAAGGTCAATCAACCTCAACACTAACGGCGCAAGACCTTGTTGTCGATGTTGATCCCCCAATTTCTGAACACAAGTTGTAACAGTATCTGAACCCCTCTGAAAATAAATCATGTCTCCATCTGCATCATCATGCACAACAAACTTGTGCATTTTTGTCAACAACATTATCACATGATACAACTGAGTCTGTCTCTGTATCATTGTGCATAGATGGCTGCAAAGCAGTTCTTCTCAAGTATGAACTAAGGCACCCTTGGGTGTGCGATAGTAGACTGTCAACAAATGGTTGATGATTTTAAGGACTTCAAGTCCAAACAGTTACCCTTATAAATGGTAACATGTATAATTATGAATCAATGAATATAAATGATTATACAGATGAGTCCTGTTTTAGTGTTAAATAATTTTGTTTTAAATGATTTAACTGATGCAACTGTCTACATCCTACATGTATGTGGACTGCAGTTTGCTTTTTGATGTATCTTGTCTCAGACTTCCTTTTCCCAATATGGCCGAAAACCGAGCTTGAATTTCCCAAAACGACAGGCTAAGGCCCCTTCCCAATTTTTGGAAAAAAGGCCCTGGATGCCTATTAACAGCCCCAGCTAAAGAAAGAAAAAATGCCCTGAACACAATATCATCGTGATTCATGCTTATTTCTAGATATAGAAGTCAATTTTAATCGTGGTGGGAATGCTATTTGCGGAAATCACCTGAACCATACTGTACACATGTATACATACATTGTCATGTTATTATTCCTCTAATCCTTTTCTCCTTAGGAATAGGATGCAATTTTTCCACTTTCTAAGGCCTGCTACCTTTCCTATTGCAGTGAACAAAATGCTGGTGTGAATGATCGATATTGATTATCTTATTACTTGGCATCGTATTGCTTACACCATAAAAAATACATGGGTCCATCTTCAACATGTTGCTATTGTAGAAGCATGGATAAAGTATTTTTTTTTTTATGATTTTCCACCTCTCCTATAATATTTGGTGCTGCAAGTGTGAGACTAGCCTTGGAATCCTAGAGCTAGGATGAAGCCAGGGCTCAAAGTTAACTTTTTCTGCCAATAGCAAGTTTTTGCTAAATGTACACACAATTTCAACCAGGAAAATTTGAAATTCACTTGTGTTTATTTCACAACATTTGTTTTTCAGATGTATTCATGTTAACTTATAACAGAATAGGTTGCATTTTATGTACATCAGGGCACGAAAAATCCACTCGTCCACTCGTATTGACGAGTGAATTCATGGTCCGGACGAGTAGAAAATCGGCTACGGTCATCCGACGGGACGAGTTATAAAACCAATACAAAAAAATCAATCAAAATTAATCTCTTCCAGTGGAATAACGATACGAAATGTCTGTTCATAATTTCTTGTTTGACAGATGGAAAAAATAGCCTTGACACCGGTTTGGAGTAAATGCTAATCGCCCGGTTCACTCCGTGAGTGGCGAACGACTACTTTCAAATGGACAATACTTAATTAAATTTACTCTTCGTACTTATAGCGTACATTTGACGAAAAAATAGTTGTGAAATGGACATAGTTATCATTTGAGAAATGAATGGAGGTACTTAATATTTATACTCGGTTTAGCTGTGTCGTGATACCTGTAAAACGGCCCGGTCTGGCATTTATCCAGACTGTTCTCAGATGTTTATCATTTTCGGTTTGCTGTCGTCTGTTTCAATTACATATTTAGTTACTTAGCTAATTTGAACTCCAATCTCACCTGATACAATTATTGTGAAGGCTTACAAGCTTTAAGTATGCATTACTATGACTCATACTGAATGAACAACTTTATTATTGACAGTAACAGTGTCATAGTATGACACTGTTACTGTCAATAATAAAGTTGTTCATTAACAACCTTGAACTTGAAGAGTTTTCAAATGGTATAATGTCATGAAGGCATCCAATGCTTCAGAAATGAACATTAGGTTGTATATTTGGCTGTTTAAATTATCAAAAAGGCTCAGTTAGTGTTTGTATAACTACTATATACATTTACTGTTTCTACTGTGCTTTTTCTAGCAAGTAGTGGTAGGACGAGTGACATCAAGGGCAGGACGAGTGGATTTTATATGGCACTTGTCCTGCAGGACAAGTGCCCCTCAAAATATTTTTCATGCCCTGTACATGTATGTAAATTGTATTGCATAAAAAAATAAAGTTATTACGACACTTTCAGTTCAACTCGAAAAAAATGGTGTCATGAATGATGAAGTTCAATGAACTAGCAAAATGTATTTTTCACACGCATTTCGCAAATTTGCTAGTGTTAATTTCGAGTCCAAAGGCTGGTAAATTACTTTCAATAAAAAAGGAGGAATGTAGCAGTGTAATTATATTGTATTTAATAATAATTGGCTGGGATATCACCAACCCAATCAGGTTAGTTGGTAGAGCATCTGACTTGCAAGCAGGAAGTCACAGGTTCAAGCCCACATTGGGTACATTATTTTCCTCCTCCAAATACATGTAAAATAACAATACATAGAACTACAAGTTCTGGAACTCGAAACAGAATGATATCATAATTTCTGTAAATTATTCGGAACATTATGGACAGAACTAATCTATGATAGATGATCATCAAAATCGATAAATTACACAAATCATAAATAATTATGAAGAATTTTACTGATGAGACGTAGCCTCCGTATCAGCATCGAGAATCGATAAACCATATCAGAAAGCTGATCTCCCCCCCCCCCCCCCCCTCCCCGATAACTAAAAAATGACCAATATTGGGAATCGTAGAAAATTTATCGGCAGATTTAGACAATTTTTCACGCGAGGGAATGAAATAAGTTACATAAAATTTACCTTCGAATCAATCAAGTATTATCTGCGGTGCTGTTTCTTTTCTAAAATGTACCAACACAAGACATCTACTGAATAATTACGGAGATATTTTCGCCTTCCACACAAAGCGAATTAGTATTATCCGGGTACTTACTCAGACTGAGCACTTCCGGTACTAGCGGTCAGTGACCTCTAAATGTTTACTGGCGGCCAAACTACACTAAAAGTTGACGTGTTGCTCTAGTCCAACAAAACGCTCAAGTCTGATTTTATTTGATTTTTTATGCATAATTATCATGATATAAATGACAAGGTATACAACTGAAAATAAGAAATGGTGAATATATTCTATAGTACTGGCGTCGAAGTAAGACACCACATACATCCTTGACAGCCCGTACTAAAAATCTAGCTAAAAATAGGCTAGGTAAGTCAGGGAAAGTTTGGCTTTGAAAAAAAGCACGCAGAAAGGTTAACAGAGCGAGAAAGTGGATGTACCATTTCTAATAGAAATTCAAGGGTCCAGGGCAAAAATTTGTTAAGGCTTAGCCGAGGCAAACAATTCTTTATGCCTTAGATGTCGGAATCCAGAAATTTATTTTCGTTGTAATGTCTTGATGCATTGATATAATAACGTGCGAGGGTGTGATTGAGTAAACATATTGAACTGATTTTGTATAGAAAATGTCAGAACTTTTTATTACATTCAATCAAATTTAAAATGGCTACTGACTAAATGGCTACAGATTACTGACATTATCATATAAATAAGACTTCAACAAGATCTTGTACAGGACATTAGGCCTTTGACTGTATGGAATTAATTAATAATTCAGTTTTGTGTTGTACTCTCAAATATGAACAGCAAGTATGTTTTGTATTACATCTTACATAATAATTAAATATATAGTAAAAATGAGTTTATCCTATATAATATTGTTTTTGCCACAGGTACTTGAAACAAAATTTTTTTACCATATTTTGGCCGTATATGTAGCCTATACGGCCAAAATATGGTAAAAAAAAATTGTGTCAATTACTTGTGGTTTTTACTCTCAAATTTACTCTGCATTAACAGTTCTACATTTTGTGTCATTGAAGAATTTGTATGGCTTTGTTCTGACAGAAGCCTTACAGTAAATCACATGTAATGACAAGTTTTTATGTTGAAGTTGTGTATGAGAAAGTCTGAAGTATATGTGATCATATGGGAAAACTCAGGTTGAAAACAAGAACTTTTGTCAGAATTTCAATACATGTATTTATCTGCTTTGTCTGAAATGTGCACTTTAAGATTTATTTTTTTTATTCCTGAGCATGTTGAATTTAATCTGGTCTTTGAAACATCATACACTTACAAAATGTAAGTGTATGATGTTTTAAAGACCAGATTAAATTCAACATTACAATGTTCAAGTTACAATGTTAGCAATTTTTCTATATTGGTACACATTTTTAAACATCAGGTATCATAGAAAATTGGGGTCCGGGAGCATAAGGCCGCTGATGAGTCCAAGGCTAAACTCTGGCAGGGGTCAGTGGGTCCTGAAATACTAATATCTAGACTTAAGTTTTTAGAGATTCCCAGTAGCTAGTGACGAGGCCAACATTATTCCAAAGTCTATGTGAAACATTTATACATGAAAAGTACCATTGGAAAACACCATTTTCAGCAGATTTTTAAATTGCTCGTGTCAAACATACCTACCGATAAGCTTGTGAGCATGATTCAGACTGAAATTGTGACACACAGACAATGCATGTCACTTGACAGATTTGTGGTTTTCAGCTTATAACTAAGAATGATTGACCATAAATCTGCTCTTTTCCATACACCAGTCCTCGAATTTAGCACCGGACCATGGACCGAGTCCACCAAAATGGCCTACAGTCCAGTAAATTTGATTAGGTCACTGGTCCAATGGTCCAGTAAATCTTTCAGTTACCATGTTTCAGAACAAATAATAAAATATGTTAATCACTCTCGAAAAATATGTTTTTTAGCTAAATTATATGAAATTTTTGTATGTACTCTGTTTGGTCCACTAAAAGTTCATTTGGTCCAGTTAAGTTTGCATTTTCAGTGGACCGAATGTCCAGTGATTGAAAAAGTTTTTCGTGAAGACTGATACACAATTAATAGAAGTGTAATGTATGACTGAACAAGTTTTATAAATCTTGTGTCCTGTGTTCCTGATCAAAACAAATTATAATTTCTCAGGATATTTATGTGGAGATTTGCAAACATTTGGTAGTAGAGACAACATAATTGTCTAGCTGAGCCTGATGGTTCAATTACACATATCATTCAGATAGTTTTTAAATTCCAGCCATTTCAATTTAGAATGAAAAACGAGATTGCAACCATATGGATAATCGTCCTAAAATTCTCATTATTTCCTAACAAAGTCCAAGGTTGGGAAGGGCATTCATTTCGTATGATTTCTTTAAATTTTATAACATTATTTGACTGAATTGGATATTGTGACTTGAATGAACTCAAGTAATATTTAACCATTTAAGATGTATCATGACCTTTCGTACACCTCAAAATGTGCTCAAGGCAGTAACCAAGTGAGAATCGTTTTATCTAGGAATAATCAAGATCTCTGGGAAAACTGACACAGTAAATGCACATTATCCATAATATGACAAGTAATCTATACTGACATAATGATTAAGTGGTAATGAATGAAAAGGGAAGTTCATTGATGAATAACACAACAGTTCTTTTAACATAAATGTCTTTATTGCAGTCAAGTGGGAATTGTTTGTCACAATAAAACAACAAGCTAGGTAAAGTTACAGCATTTTTAACAATGACTAATTACAAATCTTGCCGAACCTTGTAAACTAAAGAATAACAATTATCTGACACATATCAAGGGACTAAGATGTAAAATGCAAAATAGTGGATTACATACAGAAATTGAAATGTTTACAAGCTATGGAAAGAGTAACAAATGACAAAAACACAAAGGTACACAGTCCCTTACAAACATTTACACCATATACATGTACTAGTACTTATAGCTAGATGGAATCAAAACACTCGGTTCTCTCGCAAACAGACAGAATATTGGAACAGATCTACAAGTACTGAAAATTGCAGAACCAAACCAACATTACTAAAGCCACAATCAAAACAATGATAAAACCTTTGTACATTTTATCACCATAGTAACGTATCACTATAGCAACAATGTGACCTACAAAACGAAAGACACAACAACTGATAGAAAACCTAACTCAGGTATATTTCTAAATGGTACCAGCATACACTAGCTCAATTCATGGGAATTTTAGCAACAATGATTTCGGTACCGTACTTTCAATTTTTCCTTCATATTTTTGAGTTTATTATGTATTTAAGTGAAAATTACAACAAAAAGACCGTAACTAACTGATTATGATATAAATACTACATATTTTGAAACATGGAGAATTAAATATCCAGCATGTGAAGTGAATATATAAACAATGTACAAGATTAAATCCCACTTGTAGACTACCCTTTAATATGTTCTTATCGTAATTGAAAAAAAAATGCTCACAAACCTCTCACACATATCAGTTTTTATTTGATATTTACAAGTGTAAATTATATCAAAATGATACAAATTACAATAATCTTGCATCAATCCTATAATCTCTTTAAGTCATATGTATGCATTAGACACAAATTTGATTTCAGACGACTGACAAAAATCTGAAAGGAAATGTTGAATTAAAACTGATATCAAGTCTTAACAGTCTACCATTAAACAAAAGCATGCCAAAAAACCATTCACGCTATATCTGAAGTTTTTTTCAATCCCCTTAATTTACAATAAATGTTTACAACAATATCTTTGCTAACAAACTATGAGCAGCTTATTTTAATCATTCCAACGGACATTTGACTTCCTGATAGCCAAAAATGAAAATGAAACACAAAATGAAATAATATCTGCATTTACACTGTAAGACTTTAATAGTGTTTAAAACTGTAACATGCTGAATGACTTACATACAAATATATCTATACATAGAGTTCTTATATTGTTAAAAATGCAAAAATGTGGGTGAACAAGCAAAACATGTAAGGTTATATACAGAGAGAAATAAAAAATATCTCAGAAGAGTGCACACATATCAGTATCTTAAACAATAGAACAGTCATGGCTCTTACTTCTCTAAAATTAGCCTTTGTCATTATTCAATACCAAAACAAGTAAAAACTTGAGTATATACAATACTGCCATGCTTAATTCAAGCAAGATACAATGCATCGCAGCAGTTCTGTAATCAACTCACATTTATAATCTTTATTCACTGATTGGAGTTAAATTACAATGATAAACACGCAAATATACATGAAGTGATCCCTTTATACACCCAGCAAAATAATTGTCAAGGTGAGTTAAATATGACACTATAAAATGTTGCATATCACAAATATGCCTTTACTAGATAGATGCACAGTACTGTATATCAAATATAAAATTGGACCAAATATAAAGTATTACAGAAAGCAATTATAGTGTAAGCATTAAATAAAGTGTCAATAGGTTGTGTAAAAAAATTATGTAAATCCATGACGGTACAGGAAAGTAACAATCCTTTTATCATATCTTTGATAATTGTTTCTAACAATCAATATTATTGTGCTGATTAGTGTGTTAAATCATATAAAATTGTACTACACAGCAATCAAATGTGCATAATTTATTTAGTTCTGTGATACAGAACAAGCTACTGGTGTTTCTGCATGGTTAAATAAACAAAATATATGAAACAACATAAAAGGGAATCTGAGAATCAGCCGATTAATTGAATAGAAACATAATGCAAGTCAGACACAAAGACAAGCAAATGCAAATATCGTAATGGGAGTCTTAATTATTGTAGAAAAAGCAATGTGTTCACGGTTTTAAAAGAACACGGCTCAGGCACACCACCACATACAAATTCAAAGCATCATCTAGTTTCAATGATCTGTATATGAAATGCATGATTACTATTGCTTATCTTTAACAGGCTATTTTACCATTAGCAAAGCCACATTATTAATTTATGTATTATTCAAACATCATTACATTTGTTATTTATATCACTTCCTTCAGATGACAGTTGTTGTAGCAGAAGGAATTCTATGCTAGAAACTTACTAACTTCTCAAGTTATGTTAAAAAAACTGAATGCACTAACAAATTGAATACTTTACAACCTCACAGCTATCCAACCGTCCAACTATTATATTAACAATAAATCTGATCAGATTTGCACAATTGCTATGAACACGAATTGGCATGAAAGGCTATACAACAACTGAAGAAAATTAAAATGCACCACTCGGGTAACATAACAATTCCATTTCATGCATAAAAAGTAAATAAAAAATGACACATGATATTTCGCACTTGGTAAAAATCAGAACATTTACTATATACCTCAATCTTAGTACAATTCTTTCATACATAACTCAATTTTTTTTCTCAGAAAAATTCATTTATCTCAAACTACCACATTCATTAACTATCAATGAATATACCTCACAATGTAAATAAAATGCTTTATTGTTAGAACTAGTAAGATATGCGAGTTAAATTTCTACACTGCTACATATATGTTATGGTAACAGCAAACAATTCAATCTATTACCCAATTGATGACAAACAATAATCTATTAAGACAATTATCGAAATTGCAAATGATTTTCTTAACAAAAACATTTTATACTAAAGCAAAAAAATGATAAAATCACAAATTGTTATAATATTAATTTATCGAGTAAGAATATTAAAAATATTCTTTGATGCACTATTATGATACATAATTTTCTGTTCGTAAATGGATTTTACTCTGAAATGAATTCCTCATTCCTCTTCGTGGTGTTGGTACGCTGATTAATTCCCATCGTAAACTGCTTATGGCCCCTTTGCTACAACGTTTAATTGTTTGTGCTTTAAAATAAATAAGTCCAGTCCTTGTAAAAATGTTGTGTATTTTCGTGAGGCTGGTACTACAGAATGATCTTTCCAATTATGATGCCAATTATTAGAGCTACTATAAGGTAGACATAGGGTGGAAGAACTGAGCCAGTTTGCACAGGTGCTTCAACTCGCATTGATGGTGGGGGTGTCGAACTTACAGTATCTGACATTGCTACCTTCCTCAACCGTACTTCCTCAGCCTAAAATATACAAGTGAATTTTGAAGTAATTTAATCATCCAATCATAAATATTACTAGTATCAAATTTGTTTGTATAAATCCAATAAAAATCCATGTTCTAGATATGAACCAGTATAAAGTATAACAAACTCATAAGTTCTAGTCAAGATAGTTCAGAAACCAAACAATTTATTACACATAATTGCATCAAAACAACAAACTGTTTTTTATCTTCCCTGCGTAAGGAAGTTGAGAGAAAATGACACATTCAAAATAGAAACATAAATATCGGTGTAAATACCTAGAATAAATGTGTGAAGCATTTGTTCTACAAGGGAAATTATTTCAGGACATAATTATAAGCCGCAGGGTTTCCATTTGACCCGGGACTACGGGTTTTGACCCGCGAAAATAACAAAATATTCATTTTTGACTCGCTACTTAAATTCCTGAAGAGTCAATTTGACTCGCGTAAATTCTTGATGATGCTTTGTATAAATTTACCCGGTTTACACTAATACTGCTTCAGTAGCGTATTGGGCGGAGCGTACTTGACTAGTTTCTCGGTATCAACCAATCAGAGTTTAACATGACTTTACCTGGGTACTCGTTAACGCCTAGAAAAATTGATAAGTGTGTATAGTCTAAGATTAACGATGTGTTTAAAGCCAGTAACAATATCTTATCTGGTTATTCAATAGTACATGTACTTATATAAAGAAATGAAACCAACAGACAAAGTGGAATTCATTCTACATTTATAACACCATTTCGTTAGAGAGCTTACAAATTAACCCTGACAACATCTGTATTCTATAACAACCATTTCTACTATAAAACATTTGCTGTCTTGATCACAATGCAAGTTACTGCTTTTCAATAAATTCATATTGGTAACTTTAATCAGAGTGTATTTTTATAATTTATAGGAGGACAAAATGCCTAATATCAATCCAGTCAAGTCCAGTAACAAATTCAAAAAGGGGAAATATTAATTATCCATACTTTGATATTTGAATTTTCCTGTTTCAATTGATTAATTTGTTCTTTAAATCGTCTAACTTCATCATCATGACGTTTCTGTGCATCTCCGCCAACATTAGCACTAGTTGTCTGAAAAATGAACAATCAGCAATAAAGTCATATCAGATAGAATACATTAACTAACAAAATTAATGTAACACATTTTGTTTTACAATTCAGCATGCATTTTTTTCCAATTCTTTTTTTAGCATGTTCAATCAGCTCAAGATTACGTTAACTGCATAGCAAGAGCACCAAGCTACATGCCATTGTTTACATGTTTTCCTTAAAAAAAAAAGACTTCAACAGCCAGATGCATCTACACTAAATTGACTAATGATCTATACAAAACAATAACTAACTATAACGTCACAAATAAACGATTCTCAAGTTACTTGTGAGAATGAAAATCAACATGCCATTCAAATTGATTACAAGTGTGATACAACATTTAAGACTAAAAAAAAGGACATTCATTTAAAATTCACATCATACAAAACATACACCAAACAATGCTTTGTCTAAAGACATAATTTTGTGGCCGACCCGACTGAAACTATATGCAAGACTTCACAAGAATTAGCATTTCACATTTATCATGGATGTGATTGTAAGAATACTTAATTAAAGGAAACAGGCTGCTCACTAGACATCAAGTTGGCTAATAATAATTTTAGTTTGCTAATTTCAAGCATCAAAAACTAACAGCACTGGGAAAAAAATTTACACATCAAGAAAACAATATTTTTGAGCAGATTGGATAAGATCTGAACTCTCTTATTGCTGTCTTTAGCGTAAGATTAAAAGAAATCGTCTGACAGGAGGAATAATCACATCTTATTACCGGTATATATTAGCTAGTATGAAGCCGAAAATAGGTTCAACACTGTGCCACAAGGACCCCTATTCACCTTACAATGAGACAAAACATTGCTTGGTGCATTACACAGTTGGTCATGATGAAAGCTACCTTCATACACTGATAAATCATGAAAATTCATGGCAGGCAGAAAGTGTAAAAAAGCAGCAAGTACATATAAATGTAGATAGTGTTCACAAACATAAAATATCTAAATATTGCAACATAAGCATTAATAAAAATGCTGCATTACTTTAGTTTATAACTATGCAGATTAACTGCAAATTTAACACCAACAAAAAAATACTTTTATGACAATAGTATGTAAAAATTAGTTAAAAATTAGTTTTTTTTTTTAAACTGGGGCTTAAGTTTAAAAGTTTCAAAAACAACAAATGGAAAATTATCTGGGAAGGTTAAAAATACTCAAAATAAAAAGGGAAGATCAAGATTTGTAACATCTATTGCAAAGAACACAATACTCTGATAGCACTTTACACATCCACCAAGAACATAATTGAATTTTAAATGTCAAAAAGTAAAAGTAATTTATTCTACTAACCTAACCCAGAAGATTTTGATAAGCAATATTTTGGAGTACAGTACTTCCTGTATTACAAACAAATCTTATTTATGGATCAGAAAATCTTTGGGTTGTTTTTACAGATAAAAATAGTATGTTGTTAAGGATTAGCCATATAGCATAATGTATGTTTACAGGAATGATCATCGATCCATTCCAGTGATTGCAAAAGACAACACAAACTAGTGCTACACAAACTTGAAAATGATTATCACACTGGACAAAATATTACAGACCCACCACAATATACACAGACTTGATTTTCTAAATATCACAGAATTTTTACTGGAGAACTGAGGTCAGACAGTCATTTGTGTCAACTGGCAAATTCATACTGAGTACAACTGATATAATAAAATTTGAATATATTCATATTTATTGTAAGAAAAAGGTAGTTTTAGCATCTATGAAAGTAGTCTGGTTCCCGGATGTGCTCTACAATTACGTCAGGCAATGCCCAGTAATAGTGGCCTTCAGTGGTAAAGCACAGGCAACAGAATAATCTTATTTTGACTGATCATACGTGATGTTATGCCTAATCATAATTGTTTATGAACTAATATTGTTACAGCAGTGAGATATTTTAATGATTATTCTTATTTGTTGATAATACATATTTTCATTAAGTAGATCTAGCTATAATTTCGGATGTGAGTCTTTATAGTCTAAAAATGGACATCTATGATATATATTATATGAATAGTATTCATTACCAACCCTCACAAGCACTTGATCACTTGACATAAGAATATACCGATACTTTAGAATGTACAGAGGATGCTGCCATTATTGTGCTTTGCTTGACCAGATAACATAGTGTAAGGGGAAGGAACTCCAGACTAATATGAAAGCTGACAGATTACAGTATACAAGCAGTAACAACACCAGGCCATGAGGTTATACAACTCTAGATCAATCTCTGAGCTCAAATCTCATATGTTATCTCTCAAAATTTGTAATTTATTCTAAGTTTAACAATTCTAATCAGACAATACTGATATTATTGATACAAAAGTCTGTCAGCATGTTGATCTACACATGTTCTTAAAACATTAATCAGCTCTATCTTTTAAACCGTAATTGTTTAAGAATGGAATAGAGATTTGAGCTCGGAGACTGTTCTTAAGTTTCAGAATTTCCACCAAATGGATAAAATAACAGCAAAGCATTTGGGAGAAAAAACAACTCCTAAAACAACGATGTCATCAATTTATGAGACCACGCACAGGATCTTCAATTAACACAGTATACATGTGTGTAGCAATAAATGTTATCAATGTTTTTAATAAAATGAGTTGTTTTTTCAAGTGTTTTGTTTTGTGAAGTGTTGCAAATTTTGCTTCTTCCTACAATAAAGTTCCCAAACATCACATCCATGGCCATCCTTAAAAATATATTGAAGCCCAGTTAAACTGGCAGTTATGTGACCCAAACTTTTTACCATCAGTAGGTATGTACATTGACTGTAGGTAAGCATTTTTTGTAAGCACAGTCTTCGAATTTAGCACCAGACCTTGGACCGAGGCCACCAAAATGGCCATAGGTCCGGTAAATTTGAAAAGGTCAGTGGTCCGAAGGTCCAGTAAATTTTTCAGTGATAATTTTACCATTTTTCAGAACAAAAATATGACATACAGCCAAATTATATAGAATTTTGTGTATTCTCATTTCGGTCCACTAAAAGCTCATTCGGTCCAGTAAAGTTTGCATTTTCACTGGACCGAATGTCCAGTGCTTAAAAAAGTTTTTCGTGAAGACTGTAAGCATTATAAAATTATGCTTGTACTAAAAACCAAAAGCTAGATTAGGGTAACCAAATCTAGGGGGTCAAATTGAACCTTTTTTGGTCAAGATTTTTTTATGAGTTGGGTTAGTAATTTTTGTACATTTTTGTAAGGATGGCCTAAGCATCAGTAATTTTAAGACTAGTGATCAGAATATTAGTAGTTTTCTCACAGCCAGATATATGACAAGTATACCTCAAAAACCTTCTAAAAATATTAAGTCATTCTTTAGAAACTTTTAGGATACAATTAACAGATATAAGATAACTTGATCACTGTGTATTATATTGGAAAAGCTACAAGTTCTGAGTGATGTTTGAGTACCTGGCATGTTGCTATAAGAGTACAGTCATTGTTGTTAGGGTTTCATCTAAAACACATTAATGCAACGTGATTCTGACATGCAACCATAAAAATGAGTAATATTAAATCAAAGGGCAGTTAACTCCTTTTCATCACAGTAATTAACGAAGATTCAAAATTAGTTGCCCGTACCCAACTGATATGACTGTATTTCAATTTCAAACAATATACTGTGGTTTCATTTCTACAATAATCTAAGCCAAAGTGACCTACCGGTAATCTTATAACGCTAAGACTTAACTTTCTGCATATATGATTTTGCAAGTATATGAAATAAGTGTAATTTCTTACTCCTGTATTTAAACTGTTATGCCAGTAACTGGCATTGCTTCAAAATTAAGATACATGTAAGTTTTTAAGAAACCTTACATTGGTTCAGGCCAAATAAAATGAGAATCTGGTTGTCCCTAAAATCCTCCAGAAATGGGTCGGTATAACGTCTATTTAAAATGAAAATATCAGCAAGAAAAAAATAACTGAAACCCAAAAAAGTCGGAAGTCAGCAACAAAAACCTGGGGCAGTCGCTTAGGGATCAAGCAACTTTCTTCATGCCTCATAAATAAAATGTTTGCATCTTTACATTACAAGGACTTTATCCAGATCAAACATGTTAAAAATAGCTACTTTCGGTACAGGTACTTGTATTTATAATGACAACATACTTCAAATGGTAAAATTAATTAGACTGAATAAGTCAAATAAAACAGGATACTTCAGTAAAATACAAAAAGATTATAAGCCACACAAAAGATAAGTGAAAAAAGTAAAGGAACATTTTGCCAGTCTTTGACAAACAATTTTCAAAGCTATTAAGAATTTTTAAAAACAAAATTGTATAAAACAATAAGTAGCTCATCAGATTTCTATGGCATTACGACTTGTTTACATACTATATAGTTATTGCAGTTTCTACTGATCACTTTGATTGAGCACTAAAAAAATATTCATTTCAATCAACTACAAAAACAAACTCTGTTGAATACATCACTACATTTACCAAGTTACTGGAAGTCACATTTAAACAACCGTTTGAAAGACAATTTTGCCAAGACCTGCTATTACCAAAAAGTTTTTTAAGATTACTTTTTGTAAGAATATTAGATGGTCTAAAAACTGAAACCTGGCAGTATTCAACAAGTTGTGATGAATAGGCTGAACTTTCACACATTCAAACAGAACTTGACTACCTTGCTTAAAAATCACTAATTTAGATAAAACCACAAAATCTGTGCACTAATTCAAGAAATCAAATGAAACCACAGTACATGTCATCAAGCCGAAGTGATTAAATAATTTGTGCTTAATAAGGCTGCCATGTGAAAGCACAAGGTGTTAATTTCTAAGTCTTCGGGGAAAAAAAGACTTAGTCTGAGAATATAACCTCATAAATAACACCTTACTTTTTGGGATGACGCGGGAATAACCTCTGCCTTACTAATGGAGGATACGGGCATATTTTGTACCAGTTCCTGTTTCACAGGCTTTACCTTTTCCTCTTGGACACCTGTACTCTGTGACTGAAAATAAGCAGAAGTTTTATTCATTTGCATCACAATCCAATAAAATGGACGGTATGAATTTGTATATAGTAGAGAATCAGACAAGATGCATTCATTTTTCCACAAACACGCCATTATTTTATTGTAATGGAGACAGTGAAATATGAATACAGTCAAACCTGTGGACAAAGGCCACCCGTGGGAAAGACATAATGTGGTCTTTATTGACAGGTGGTCTTTATTGGGGGTAATTTGTTCTAAATAATCAATGTCAGTTTTTAAAAGAATGACCTTTATTCACAGGGTGGCCTTTACTCGGAGGTGGCCGCTAGCACTGGTGTGACTGTATATTGAAGTAATTTTTCAGGTTACTAGGAATTCACTGTAACCACGTTTTATTGTGTATCACATATAGCTGGATTATAACCAAAGCCGAGCAAAATGAATGCATACATGTATGGTATGTTTAAGAGCTTATTCATCAGTACTAAATGAATAGAAAGAGACAAACCATTAAAGGGACTTGACTTCAGACTGACCGCAGAAATACAATGTAGTAATCAGGATTTTTTTCTTCAAAAAAGTCCTTTATGAAAATCATTACAAGATTGTAATGTTGCGGATAATTTATGATTAGAAAAGCATAATTGACTTAATTCAAGCTTAATTATCGCATATTTCTACCGCATGTACCGGTAATTGGTATTACATGTAATATTTTTCAATGTATCTATGCAAGTGTTGCAGTAAATAGACATACACAGCATTTAACCTTTCGTGCATATGGATTTTACATTCTATCATGTGTTCTATTTAATGTACTTGTGGGTCAAAATTTTGTCAAGTCCCTTATATGTAGTCCATAGAAGAATGAAGAATATCATAGATAGTAGATTAATCAGTTGAGATAATGTTTTTATAACCATTGTTTAGTGCATAAAAACACTAGGTAAATCATGCCCAATGCTTTGTTGTAAAAAGATAACATAAACTTTATCAAATATTAGTGTCATCATTATTCATGAATTTCATGTATAACATTACAGACGATATAATTTGTATGCATATATATATAGTAACAAACAGCCTCAGTCAAGCTGTGATATATAAAGAAGAATATAAAGCTTATATGTATATCATACACATGGTTGTCAAATGTAATTTATCATAATTATGAAAATACTATTTTGTGAAAGTTTAACTATTTAAAGTGATTACCTGTAACTCAATGTTTACGAAAGTAAATGATGTCAACAGGTAAGCAAAGTTGAAAGGTTAATAACATTTGATCTTGTATGTACACCACAAATGGTGAGCTAATAACATGTGACTTTGAATCCACCGAATTGGTGAGCTACAGGTAATAACTTGTGACCTTTGAAGATCATAATATTGGTAAATAATATAAACTATCCTGGAAGTACTTACAGATAAGTTTCCACTTGGATCCAATACACATTTCAACTTGGAGTCCATTAACTGGTCAGGAGAAACATCTTTCCACTACAAGCATAATAAAACATTAAGATCAAAGGCTAAATGTTTCACTACATTACAGATGTTTCCATGATGTTTCATACTGCCACAAAAGTCAGATGGGTGGGGTAAAAAGATAATATGGCATAATATTCTCGAATACTTTTAAAAAAAAATGACGAAATTTGGCATCATAAAATGACAAGTATATGGAATTCAATAACTTTATGTTCCGGTAAAAGTTAACATCAAAATTAGAGTTTAATAGAAGTACAAAATGTACTACAATGTATATAAAATGAAATGACGTCAGTCTTAGAGAAAATAATTCCATCTTTTACCAATCACAATGCATGATGCCTTTCATTTCCTTGAAACAACATTACAGCTATTCCTGTCAATACTAATTAATCAGTATAATGAACTTTATTCACAACTGGCTTTTAATTCAGGAATTACGGAATCTTACATACCAATTGTTCTTGGTTGTCAATTTTAGCATCAGGAGCAAACATCGTTTGTACCATAAACTTGTGCTTATTTTTCTCGTTTGGATCATAATCAAAGGGCTGTAACATTACTGAAATAAACAAAACAATGATTGAAAAAAATATATATAACAGTAACATGTTAATTGTTGAGTTGAAAAGAGCTGTTGTGGTATTTCAGTGTATCAATTCATGGTACACTATCTTTAACGAATGTGTTACCCTAACATAGCAACACTTATAAACATAATATTTTTCCAAATGAGAACTTTTTTACAGGTGATACTGATTCATTTTTTAAAATTTCTGTGTCTACTTAACCTGTTTGCTGCAAAACTATTTTTATGGAAATATTTAAATTTCAACTTCCACAAAACATAGAAAAATATCAATGAATTTTATTCATTTTACATATTACAATCAGAAATGCATTTATTATATTAAGTGAGAAAAAATGCTTGCTTGTGGAAAGATCAATTGTATAGTAATGTACAGCTTATTGCATGTCCTGTACTGCTACATGTATACGTATTGATTGGAGGTGGCCAGGCAATTATTGCACAGTCCTAGAGTTGAAATAAACATGACATTGTACTGACGAAACTATACATTATCAGTACATGACTGACATGATTTTTTAAATAGATAAGATTTAAAGTCCCATTAGCTTTTTGCTGTAAAAAATATATGCAAAAAACAAACATTGCTGATATTATCCCCGGATAATTATTACTGACGAAACAAACCCTTTTTCTTCTAAAAACACTCATTTCGCTGTGAACTTGAAATATATAGAGCATGTGACGTCACTTCATGCCGTGTGCACAATATGACTGCGGGAAAACACAGCTGTTCTACAAATAGTATTTTTTTCAATGATATTGGAAAAATACGATAGTGGTTTTGGAAACATGTTTTCTTGCTATAAAGTATGCACGGGAGGAAAACACACCGGATTCCTCTGTTATAGAACAGACAAATTTATATGATTATGGGACTTTAAGATCATGAGGTCCTCAAATTAGTAAAAATGTCAAAATTTAGGAGTTGTAATACATGTCAATCAAACGTAAAAAGATCTTTGCATGAGGTACATGTAGTAAACCTTAAATTAAACTTAATATTGTACAGTATAGTATCATAGAATGTTGTTTCTTATAAAGGCAGTTTTGGGAATAATTTGATAAGGTAAATGTACCCAAGCATCTTTTAAATTGTTTAGAAATAATAAAAATATTATTACTTAGAATTTGTGCCAAAAAATATTTATGGCAGGGGCAATACACACATAGATACAAGGTGACTAGCATTTTATACTTTTTGAATACCAAGTATATTTCTTATTTAGTATTATTGTATGTAGTTTTATGCTGTGGAAATTGTTGTTTACATGTGGCACTAATCAATGCCTGATCGTACGTAATGAACGGTAATTTCAACATATTACTGAGTACAGAACTTCCAGGGTACCTGTTATATTACAGCTATACTGTAACACAAATGTAACGCATTAAGTGTTTAATCCGACAGAATACATCGTTTTAGTCGATATTTACCTAAGAATGCATAAAGTGTACATAGGAAATGACAAAGTCGACAGAAAATGAAATAGTTATCATTCCAAATGGTTATGTACCAATTAACATCCAATGTTATACATATACATAATACAATGCAAGACAATAGTATACATACTCCAATTAGACTGGCCTACAGCAATACATTGATGATTAAAACCACATGGTAAATTATGCAAAATACACAGAGCTACTGAAGACATTGTAACTTGTAGAAAACACATCATGATTTATACGAATTAATTGGACTCAAGGACTCAATGCAAAAAAGCTCTAACTTGTAATAAATTGGGGAAGTGAAACCTTCAAAAAATTTCAAACATTATAATGATTATAACATGGGGAAAGAACTAATTCCAACCACTGACAGCTGGCAAGTAGAACATAATGAAGTCACAACACACAGGAGTTCCTATAAATTCTAAGCTGATCAATACAATGACCACTTAACTGCACTGGGAAATAACCCATTTAACACCATTCACCATTGATTTACAGAGCAAGTTTTACCAAGACAAAGTAGAGGAAGACAATGTTATTGAATATAATTAATTGATCAACTAGCTCCTACAAGACATCATAGCTGGTCTATAATCCCTCACTAATTCCTGTCATGATAAGTCGCTCAGTTCTGATTGTCTTTCCAGGTAAACTGCAATGTTGCTCAAGTGCTATACTTTGCTCATTGTAAACATAACAGACCATTAAAACTCATGTCTATGAATTTATTATCTATAACTCATTACCTGTAGTCAGTGGTGTATCTTGCCCAATAAACAATGTGCAGGCACCTTACTTCATGGGATTAAGGTGACAAAAATATTTGAGACTCTTAAGGTCACTGCTGGGTTCAAAGAACAGTAAAACCTAGCTTGTTACGCAATCTCCTCAATATAAGTGCCTGCAAATAGGCTACACCACAGGTAGACTAATTGATATATTGAGACTGTAACAGCACTGCACAACACAAAGTAATTAACAGAATTTATTGCGAATCATGTTAACAGTTTATTGGTCCACTGAGTGAACTAGTTTCATGAAACTTTTGTTGAGTCAATAATGTATAGATTATCAATTTTTGTAAATTAATATCCAATCAATTTTTCATAGAGCTGATAAGTGCTGACTACATTCACTACATTATTGTAGTCTGAAATGTAACATGTGCAGCCTTGTTATTTATTTCATTGAATTTAATGCCAATTTCAACATTATTTCAGTTATATTGTGGCAGGCAGTTATCCTAAACAGCTTCCCTCGACTTCATTTAGGATTTAACCAGTACTAACCACATTCTTTCTACAAGCTACCCCACATAATTCATGTGGATGACAATTTAACTTGTAATATCTAAATATCTTCAGTCAAATTTGTCAAGGACAGTGGGAGGCTTGCCCGGGGTTTGAACTCACTACCTCTTGATCAGTAGACCAACACTCTAACGAACGAGTTAACAGGGCAGCCTGCGCAGCCTTGAACATAAACTCAATATTCCATTTGGTCAAGTTTGATGTACCTCTTAATAATTTGCATCTCTGGAGTTTTACAGATCAGAGTGTTTTTTCAATTTGCAAAGATTCTGTAACTGTTTGAATAATTCAATGCACATGGGATATTTATAATTGAAAAGATTTTAAAGCATTTTCATGGTGAGTCATCATTTTCTAAAAATTATCAGTGTACGTGTGGGGGGGGGGGGGGTAATTAGATGAGGGTGTTTATAATGGATAATTTTGTATCTTAAGATAACACTGTGCAGTACTCATTATGTCATAATTATTATGTAAGTCTAATCTGACAAAATAAATATATATACATGTAATATATACAACAGTACACAGGTCTTCTGTTCTTATCATAGATGTAGGGTGTACAATTTACCCAAAAAATAAGGTTTATAAATTATTTGTAATGTGAATGAAATCATTAATGATTCATACAAACTATTTACTGGAAAAACATACAAGTTTAGTTAATGTGTATTAATCAGAGTAAATATAACTCAAAATCTCGTGAACACAGACTAATAAATATGACAGCTTAAAAAATATCCCAAAAATATGATTCTACAGAATCCCCCAATTTAAGATTGGCAAGGCATATAATAAACACAGCCATAAACATCACTCCCTTGCCAATGATTATATCGTAAATAACATTAGGCAAGATAATATTTAATACAAAACGATAACAGTACAATAACGGATGAAATTTTAAATCAAACAGGTAATTTTTCTAAAAACTAAAAAAATTTACCTAAATCTTATCAACATTTATTTCCATGTGATGTGATGTTTGTATTCAGCTTAATGCCAAAAAAAGGAAGGGATTCAGTTTACAGACTAAGAGTGATCAATAATCAATACCAGATACCAAGTAATAGGAACCAGTTTAACCAAGCCAAAGAATTAAATTCAAGCTAGAGCTATCACTGAAGGTGATGAATACACCCAGACACTGCCTTGACACAGTTATTGTTACATTTTACAAAGGGAAATAAAAACAGTCACTTTTTCATTTAAAGATAGTTTAATACCTGCAAATAGTTGCTGAGAAAAAACCCGGACAATTTCTATATATACATTATAAATAAATAATAACAAGAGTGCCAGGTCACAAATTATGCCCATCAAAATTCATTTTTCAAAGCATCAAGGGGCATAACTCAGAAGTGCCAGGGCCGATCAGGCTGGTTATCGAACTTGACCAATTCTCATGGCCATAAACATTTCCATCAAGTTTGGGGAGGATCCGAATAAAACTGAATTCATTGAATTCCCATAAGTAGTTGCTGAGAAATTGTCCGGACAAATTTTGTCAACAGACCGACCAACGGACCATCTATATTTCATATCTGGGGGCATAATAAAAAATATAAATCACACATTTTCAGTGTTCTCCAGAAGGCTAAATTTAAATTGTAGCTGGTTTTATTCACAGATTATTCATTTTTGGTGCAAATTTATGAGAGTAGAAGATGATATTACCGGCTGCCGGGGTTTCTGGAGAGCAGAACATTCTGTTGGGATATTTGTA